>JXTC01000005.1:10797-394024 GCA_002914845.1 Trema orientale
TAACGTATTCCTTTTTTTTTTTTTTTTTATTTAGTGGGCAACATGATCCCTTTTTTTTTTGTGGAAAGAGGAGAGTGGGATAGTGGGTAGTTATCAGATAATGGCATATCTGTTGATATTTTTTTTTTTTTTAATTTTTTTTTATCCCACGTTTTTTTTTTTTTATCTCAACAATGTGCAAACAAAGTTTTTCAGCGAATATTAGAGGATCTTATTGGCCTTTGTGGCGTCATCGCCACCCCCCCCTCTTTATAATGAGCAATACTAAAACTATTAACAATGAACTCAATTTTATTTATGTTTGGTACAATCCGTCCTTCGATTCATTGTTTAGAGCCATCTGTCAATGTAAAAGATGCGTGCTTTCATGTAGACAGTATAATGGCATGAAAAATGAACAAAAGCTTTTTCTTTTTCTTTTTTTGAGAAAAAGTAATTCTTAATTTTGTAGTTGATGAATTCTACGCTAAACAATATTTTATCAACTAAAAATGTTTAGGGACTAAATGTGATACATCCAAATTTTTCTTGGTGAAAGTCCTCTACTTTGCCCTTTAATTTTAACATAATTAAATACCTGGATGGATGGAAAGAGTTCAAGGACTATTAGTGGTACCATATCAAGTTCAGGGACCCTATGTAAAGAGAGAAAAAAGTTCAGAGACTTCTCATGACAATCCTAACGGAAATATTAGAATTTTAATTATTTGTGGGAAACCTTGAAATCTCCTTAGACATTATGAGCATCAACGACCCTCATCAAAACCGTCATCCTTATCCTTGGATAACCTCTACACTTCTCTCTTTCATACTTCGAAATCAATTACCTGGAAATGATTTTTAACCCAGAACAAAAATCTATGTGAAATTTATGCATAGAGACTGGGAATGATGCAAAATCCAAGATCAAAAAGTTAGGCATTTTAAAGTTGGGTTCAGCTGCAAGACGGGCTTATTTTGGTCCAAATTCTGCCTAATAGCTCCTACTGGATAAAACACGTACTTGACACATAAAACTTCACGGCGCTTCCATAAGAAAACGGTTAAAAACGACCTAACTTGCAAAACAATTAAACTGGGAAGTTAAATGCTAAAAAAGTGGGGGAACCTTAATGATACAATAAGGGAAATGTTGAGTACTCCCAAGTGATATTTCGCCATGTTATGATTGTAAACATAGCATAAATTATTATTTTTTTTTTTTCAAAGAAACTTACTTTAGTGACTGTTTTATCTCGATGTAAATGCATAACAAGTATTTGCAGAAAATGTGGCAGCACAATAACTTTCGTTCCACGTTGGAAGAAGAAATACTAATGTAAAGTTCAAGTTACTTTAATAGCAAGGAATTTGATTTAACTAACAATTTACAAGATAGATCTGGTACTGATTTGGTTCCTAATGAAACTCAAAGAAAATCCGCAGTCATGAATGGATGATTCAGAACAGCCTCTGCAATTGGCCGTCTCCGGAAGTCAGGATTCAGCATTGCCTACACAGCAAGAGGAAACGATATTGTTTCATAACACAAAGGACCAAGAAAATGTTTCAAGCGACAATCAAGAAACAAATTTATTTCAAATACCTAAAAATGAGCATGCAATTAAACATAAGATAGATTTATTCATTTATGAATACTGTTTTATTAGGGTGAAATGGCGATATAATACTATTCAAATAGTCATCGTGATTCAACCTGGAGTAACTCCCAACCAGCTCCATCTCCAAGATCCAGAAACTTCACAGCATTTGATAATCGGTCATCTGCTAAACAGTACCTGATAAAAGAAAAAGACCCGAAAAAATTAAACTCGGATAAAAAAGAACCAAAGGAAGTTTCTTATTAACAATTAAATTCTACATATGTCAAGAGCCTTTTGCACTGCACCAAATAACTACTTTCAATATGACCAATACGAAATTTATTTATTAGTATCTTACTCTCTTGTCGCTTCAATATCAAGTTGGAAAGTGCTCTCTAGAAGCCTCTGTAAGGGGAAGGAATAAAGAATTAATGTTTCAAGACTGCTAATGTCACTCTTTAAAAATAAAAATAAAAAAAGAAAAATAAAAAAATAAAAAGAGAGAAGAAGATGGTCTGGTGACCCTATATAATACCTGCAAAGAGAGGCTATCTATTAAGCCTGATTCACAAAATGGAACGAAAGCTAAGTATGCAAAAAGAAGACCTGCTTCATATCTGCAAGGAAATGGGATTAAGCTGAGGCAGGGACAATTACCGGGGAAAAAAAAATTATTGAGCTGAGACAATCTGTTAAAACTAAGTAGAGATGCAAACAAATTACATGTCATCTGCTATTCCAAAGGCTCTTTTTTCCATAGGTGAGAAGGCACCAGCAGCAGATGCCCGTCTCCAAAGTCCTTCCGAGAGTGATGATCCTGGAGCCTCTTCTAGATATGAATACCTGGTAATCCAAGTAATTTGATGTACAACTGTTTTAAGGCATAGTGTACCTGAAATATATTTATGAAGAACAACACAACAATTTAAGAAAAGTTTTCTTCTTTAAAAGGTTCCTTGTAGCACCTATAGTTAATGTTGTTTTTTATGCAAGAAATATAATAGGATTGGTATATGATTTGCTCATAGAAATATGATAGATGAAAGGTGGCCCTTGATAAGAGAGTACCCAGAACATTGTCAATAGGAGATATTTCATATATTAAAAGCTTTCTCACGAAATTGTATATTAATATAGGGCTTTTTTCTTTTTTTCTTTTTTTCAAATATGATATTAACTGATAGATTTTAATTGGTTTGGGCCAAATTTGAGTACACTTGATGATCGCAATGAGAAGTGAATGGATTTAGTACATTTCAAAGGAAGGAAAATAAAAGGAAAAATAAATAAGTACATACATACATTAGGAATGGGTGCCCTTTCTAAAAGATCAAAAGCACAAGTTATACGTTAACGACAATAAAGAATGATTCTTAACAAAATCTTTTCTTAAGTAGAAAAATATTTTTGAAACTAAAATTAGACGCCAAAGGAAAAGTCAGGTGACAATTACTTTACCTAATATCAACAGAAAAGGCTAGATCTCGAAGTCGAGGGATCAAGTAAACAGCTTCTCTCTCTGTAATTGTACTGTCATTCATCACCCAAACTTTGAGTAGAAATAAAAGAATACAATAGAAGAGCTTATAAGTATTTATACGGAAAGAACATGTATATTATGAATTTTAACGTACTTCAGAACAATAGAAGATGGTCCAAGACTCTGGTGCAATCTTTCGTGTTCATGCATATAAGCTAGACCTTTCATAGCACCCTGAAACAGCTTGATAACAAAGTTCCTTCTGCGTTTGATTGCTTCCTCTTCTTCAAAACGATTCCAATACATTGGTTCACCCAAAGCACGTTTCTTTGACACTTTTTCACTTGTGTATTTGGTATAGTCTGCTGCACTATATTTCCCGTCATTACGAAAAGCAAGCCACTGCAGAGAATTAAATACTTTATTCTCTCTATCAAAATATACATACCATACTATGATAGGGATAACCGCAAAAAAATACCCTGAAGTTTGGGTGTTCTACAATTTAAACCCTGAAGTTTGAACTCTGCAAAATAATACCCTGAGATTAAGAATTTCTGAAAATTAATACCCTGGACAGATTTTTTGACCAATTTTAGGAACGAAAAAACAATAATATCCTCAATTAAAACTAGATTAATCTATATTATTCATCTTAATTTTGAGGATATTATTGTATTTTATCAGTTAAAAATCAACACGGGGTATTAACTTTCAGAAATTCGTAATATCAGGATATTATTTTGCAGAATCCAAACTTCAGGGTTTAAATTGCAGAACATCCAAACATGAGGGTATTTTTTTGCAATTATCCCTACTATGATAAATGCAAATACTTCATTTCATATAACAAACCTGTTCCCCAGTTTTTGTCTCAAACCCACCTAGGAGTATCAGAAGATTCTGGCATAAACCCTTTGAACTACTCTGCAAAAATTTTACGTACACAATGAAAAGAAGTATCAGGAGGACCTATTTAGCAATGATGGTAACACTAATTTCATAAGACACATCCAGCTATCGGAGGGTAAAGTAATTAGTATCTCAACTCACTTGAAGAAATGAGTGAGCATTTAGTTCATTTGCAGCCATCATATCAGCCTCATTTCCACCAGCTCGTTGTCCAGGATAAACCTTTATAATCCAAAATGCTATATCAATAATGTGTATTTAGTCTATACAGCATTAAATCAATCTACAGACAATGATTTTAGAGTGAAATTAATCAAATTCTACCTTGAAAACAACTGAAGTTCCTCTAAAGGGACCCTGCGAGACTCTCCCTTCATAAAGCCTGCAAAAGAGCTGCCATGAGTACTATCAGCATCAACAACCAGTAATAGCTAAAATAGTTTATTCAAATGATAAAAACCCCATTTTCCATTTCAATTATACATAAATCCTTGAATGAACCTTATTTTAACACTGCCTTCTCCCACGTCTTGAACTCTCAATTGCCCCATATCTCCAGATGAGTATTCAACATCCGCAGCTGATGGAAACCCTGAATAGCTGTTACCTCAGAAAAGGGATAATGGACATAAGAAGAAAATGAGAGACAACAAATGAAAATGAAGATGATCCCAAAAAACAAAGATAAAATTGAATCTTCCCATTAAATTGAAATCCCTTTTGCCCAAATTAAAATCAACAGAAAACTAAAGAAGAAAAGTATGGGCAATTCGAGGAACTACACCATTAGAAAGGCTAGGAATTAGGATTGAAAACTAAACCCAATTTTTTATTATTTATTTATTTTTTGTTTCGAGCTTTTAGACTGTCGAGTTTAGATTGTACATCGTTTTATACACCATTTCAAACACGATCTAAAACAGTAAAACGATATCAGACATTTTTTTTCAAAAACCAATTGCAAATTTATCAAACACGAGTTGAAACATACTCAAGTATCATGTGAAACTACATGACACACGATTTCAAGTATAGAAACATCGGTCGCAATAATGTTAATTGGAACAATATTCAAATTAAAATAGTCTAAAGATCTAGAAAACGATTAAAAAAAATAAATTGATGTTTAGTTTTCAGTTCAAGCAATGTTAAAGTCTAGTCCATCGAACCTCCCCATATACAGCTAAGGACCAAATGGTCCATCTTGCTTTTACTTTCCATTCCACTTTCTCATCAACCAAACAGACGATAAGTATGAATTTCTATAGGCACAGAGAATATACTAATTACCAAGCTGAAGATTTACACTCCCAAATTTTTACGGTTTTTCTTTTTCCTTCATTTTTCTCCCGAAACAAACAGAAAGGTAAATGACCAATTCCAAGCGTAAAGGACCAATATACCTAGTTACATTCATGAAGCCATAGCTTCCGATGAGTCGTCCCACCTCGAACGAGTCGGAGTTGGTGATCAGAGTCGCTTTACAGAACCGACTCGTCCGAGTTCTACTCAGTGAGTTGAAACTCGATGCGGTTGAGAAGAGAAGAGTGGGTCTGTGAATGCGAAGGCGCGTGGAGAAGCAATCGGGTGGTGTGAGGAGCATGATACCCTAACTGCGCTCCGCTGCTCTTTCTGTTCTACGGAAATGGCGCCAGCTGAACTGCCAATAGATTGGCCGTTGAGGAAATAAGAGATAAGAGGCTTTGGCGCTCTGCCACCCGAACCGGACTGGGCTGGAATCCAGTGCAGTTTCCAGTCTACAGTTCCTTCAGTTACCATAGGAGTGACCGAGCCAGTAAAGTGGAAGTGGATGACCAAAATTTTAAATTTGATTAAATAAATGTCCACTTTTAAAATTTTATAGCTAAATGTCTACGTATATATACTTTTATATTTGGTAGATACGCATATCTACCAATTTTAGTTACTGTATTGAAATGCACTGGGTATATAATTTTTTATACTTGGTATATAAAATTTTACACTTGGTATATATGCATATGGACATTTTGCTATAACATTTGACAAATGGACATTTACTGAAATTAGGCCTAAAATTTGGTCATATTTCTATAAGCCCCCCTAATTTTATTTAGAGAAATTTAGGTGGATGACCAAAATATTAAATTTGATTAAGTAGATGTCCATTTTTAAAATTTTATAGCTAAATGTCTAGGTATATATATTTTTACACTTGGTAGATACACATATCTATTAATTTTAGTTACTGTACTGAAATGCACTGGGTATATAATTTTTTATACTTGGTATATAAAATTTTACACTTGGTATATATGCATATATACTGGACATTTTACTATAACATTTGACAAATGGACATTTATTGAAATTGGACCTAAAATTTGGTCATATTTCTATAAGCACAGGAGCTGTTTTATAATTTTTCTATTTTTGAGCATGACTTTGCATATAATTTAAGGTAAAATACTATAAATATATATAATTTTTTGGCACTCTAAAAGAAAAGTACGAAAAGAAGTGGGGGCTTAAGCCCCATAGAGGCTCAAGTGCATCTGTCCCTGGTTACCAGTATTGACATGACACGCCATGTCATCATATTTTTTTTTTCATTGGTTAATGATAATAATATCTCTAAATTATATTTATTGTACCACTGTGGTTCTTGAACTTTCAATATAATAATGACTTATGTACAACGTAGTTGTTATAATAATGATCATTTGTCACAAATTATTAGGTTTTTAATACAAAATAAACATGAACAACATATATAACTGGACATTTATTTTTGTGAGTCAAAATCTTATTTTCATTCATAGTTACCAAATTGTATGCTTTATACATGACTTATTTTTGTTAAAAATTTAGCAGTTTGTGAAACAAAAAATGGTCATATTATTGCATAAATCTTCGTAGTTTAATATGAAAGTTGAAAATTCGGTCTTATTCTTGACCATAGTTACCAAATTGTATGCTTCGTAATGTAATGACTTATTTATGTCAAATAATTAACAGTTATAATAATTAATTACATAATTCAGAGATCATTATTGTGCAAGTTAAAAATTACAATAGATATAATTCAAGCACTATTAATATTATAAACCTTTTATTTTAATATTTGTATGCCGATAGCGTTTTTTTTTTTTTTGGAAGTATATTTAAATAAGTTCCTCATTTTGGAATAGTATCAATTTTGAACCATATATTTTGACACTTTGTTCAGTTCATATCATCTGTTTTGGTTATTATTAATATTGATTCTTTGATTTAATATTTATTACAAATTTATATCCTGATACCAATATAAATCAGTTAATTTACTAAGATGATTTAATAAACTTATTCTCGGATCAGTTTTTATATGGTTTATTTTTAATTTTTTTAAATGACATCTTTGAAAATTAACTACTCTAAATTGGTGCTAAGGTATAAATTTGTAACAAATTTCATATCTAAAGGTCAATGTTAATAATAACCAAAACAGAAGGTATAATTTGAACAAAGTGTCAAAATACAGGGTATAAAAGTGATTTTAACTCTAAATTGGTGTCAGGGTATAAATTTGTAACAAATTTAAAATTTTAGAGCCAATGTTAATAATAAGCAAAACAGAAGGTATAAACCGAAAAAAGTATCAAAATACAGGGTATAAAAGTGATTTTAACTCTAAATTGGTGTCGAGGTATAAATTTATAACAAATTTAAAATTGAGAGTCAATATTGATGATAATAACCAAAACAGAAAATATAAACCGAACAAAATATCAAAATACATAGTATAGAAGTGATAATATCTCATTCCCCATTTAAACTTGTGTAGGTGTTTTTATATTTTCTCTCCTTTTGTTAGGTCGTTTTTATATCTTTCTTCTTTTTTTCTTTGTTTTTTTCCCCCCTGCTATAAAAGAGAAGAAGGCAACATAAGAAAAATGGAAAAACGAAGGAAGAGAAAATGGTATGGTTTTCCAAGAGGAATATGATCGGAGAGAACAATATTTGTCTTCTTTTTTTTTTTTTGCCAAAGAAGAAAGAAACCCGTTTGTAGAAAATAATATTAAATGATATCAAAAATAGAAACGAACGACAATCCTATAAAAGAATAAAAAAGGAAAAAAAATGGATAGGAATATATAAGACGACAATATCAATTAGAAAACGACGAAAAGAGGAAAGCGGTAATGAATACGGCACGACAATCAAACAACAGACGACAAGAAACGGAAACCAAAAAAGAAGGAAAACGACAATAAAAGAAAAATGACTGTTAAAAATGACAAACTTGAAAAATAAAATTCGTCAAAAAAAAAAAGAAAAATAGAAAGGACAATAAATAGACATACGACAAGACAGTGAAAACAGGTAGATATTCGCAGTAGGGAATTGACCATAAAAAAAAAAAAAAAAAGAACAAATAAAAAACGAGAATAAAACCTCAATCAACAATACAAGATGATACATCTAAACTTGAAAACGACAATGAGAACCCATACAATGAACAAAGGGTAACATAGAGAAGGTAAATACGACAATATGTATGAAAACAACAAGCTGAAAGGACTGAAAATCCGGAGTAGCCACTATATAACAACATTTCTTTTTTCGGAACTGCAGCATAACAACATTCAAATTAACGGGCAGAAAGATATTGCTTAAATATTTCTTTAAAAATAAAACTAATGCATGAAAAAATATATATATACGTTTTTTTTTTTTGCTGGGACAAGTAACCTAAAAACGGAAGTGAAGTATATGAACTGCAGCATCTAAATTCGCTTCTTTAATGTTATTAAAAATAAACAAAATTAAAGGGACCAAAAAAAAGTTTTTAAACTATGCCTGATGAAGTCGTCACTCATGAGTCATGATATTAAGAAAAATAATTCATGATAATGATAATATTTAGTAGCTAGTTGCAGGTCACCAAGAGCATTAGAAAGTTCATGAAACAACAATAAAATTCAACAAAAGAAAAGTCTAAAATGCTACAATGAACAAGTGATATTACAGAATGGAATCCACCATGAAAGATTGGAAGACGTAATAATAAGTACATTAATCGATAAAAAAAAGAACATAAATATAGCTTTAACTTAAGGTCTCCTCTAGCCAGCATGTACCATCTAGAGTGTACAAGAAACATATATAAAATCAGTAGAAATGTTGTCTTCTATTGTTAAAAAAAGAAGGGGGAAAAAAAAAAAAGACCATCATTTTCAACCGAAAAGTGAATATGGTCTAAATTCAAGTCATGAATTAATGATATGTAACTTGGAAATCTTCATCAATCTAAAATTTTATTAAAATGCCGTATTGATTTATTAGTTGAACATAAAATGAGATATAAAGTTAGGAGAAAATTTGACATGAATAGTTGTATTAATTTGGACTAAAATGACCTTTTTAGAATTGTTTTGAAAAATAACATTTGTAGTAATATTACACAGTTGTGTGATGATCACATAATTTGTAATCATTGATTAGTTCTAAAAAGTCGTAATTTTATGATTATAAATTGTATGACTCTTGTTATACACAACTATATAACACTAATAGAAAGATGATTTTTCAAAATACTGTTTTTAGTCCAAAATACTACTTATAAGGTCCATTTCCAAAAACTAGAAGGATTTGGATAATCATATTAGAGAGAAGAAATTAAACTTCCCTTCAACCATGGGTATGGTCCGTACGGACTAAAAGTTTACTGTAACTTGGATATTTATTGACTGCAGATCAGCAATATTTAGAATATCATGTTAGAGGGAAAAGAATAGAAAGGGAAAATTGACTGCAAATCATTTTTAAAAGGTCTAATTTGTCAATTTCTAAAAGGCAATTTACTAAAAAACGAATCACCTATAGAACTATTGAGAGGTAAAGCCGACAAAGAATCAGAAACAGAAAAATCATGGGCATGGAGAAAATTAAAGAGAACACACACGATACATATTGATCTATGTTCATAGGATAAAATTCTACCATGGAGATCATATAAAGATTATGAAAAGGGTATGTGATTAATTAGTGAATCTTAAGATGTCCTTAGACACATCGGCAAGTCACTTAATTGAGAATATTTCCGTTGCCATCCTAAGATTTTTTATAATCTACTTAATTAACAGCACTGATTGAAGATGAGTCCTGTACCAACCCCATCAGTATACATATATGCAAAATTAAACATGCAACAGATGAGTCCTGGCCATTAAAGATGGATGACTACTTTTCGTAAGTCTAAATTATCAGAAGTCAAAATTTCTTGTCCAAGATCCTTTGCTCCTCTGTATGTTGACCCCTATCAACTATATATGCAGACCATACTAGTATACCAACCCTCAAAGGCTGTCTCAGAATGACTAGTAGTGACTACTAGCTAGCTTCTATTTGGTAGAATTCTTATTTATTTGTTCAGTGGTTTCCAATAATTCTAGGATATAATTAAGAATATTCCGAGGATGTGATGCTCATTATTATCTTATAATCCATGAAGAGTAATACATATGCTCTCTGTATAAATAGAAAAATAATATGAAGTAAAACTATTAATAAAAAAAAGACAACAAGAAAAAAATTAACAAAACTGGAAGTTATACTTTTAAATTATAATTAGGAATGTTCCGAGGATGTGATGCTCATTATTATCTTAAAATCCATAAAGAGCAATACATATGTTCTCTATATAAATAGAAAAATAATATGAAGCGAAACTATTAATAAAAAAAAAAAGACAACAACAAAGAAATTAACAAAACTGGAAGTTATACTTTTAAATAAAAGGATGAGTATAACATCAAAAAGACTAAAGCACATCCCAACTAGGTTGGCACCCACTATAGCCTATCATCATATGCCAGATTCATCCCAAATTTATATACTTCAATCCTAAAAAATAATTACAAAATAAGTAATATCATAGTAGAAATTTGGCTACAATTACAATCCAAAAGAGAACTTAAAAGTCTAAATTCTTTTTTGGAAAAAAAAAAAAAAAGAAACCCTAGAGGGGTATCCATAAGGTCGTGTTTAATTTATAAACCTTTCCTTTGGATATCACCCTCCCAGAATATGTCTCATTAAAAACCTTACTAGAAAAAACCCGTTGGGAAAAATTCTAGCAAGGGAAAAAGAGTGCATATTCTGTGAGTCTTGCTACATTAGTTGTTGTAAATGTTACATGCATAATTGCTAGCTCCTGTTGTACGTGTTCCTTCAGCAACTCTGATGTTACATTGACTATCTTCGATCTTGCTAAAACAGTTTTGCCTATCTCATTGGTGTAGGTTGGTCGACCTCCGTACATATATAACAACCATCGGACACTAATAAATCTTCAATCATTGCTTCATTGTCTTCGGGATTATCTTCTTGTGATGCATCAATGGTGGGTGGCTGATGAGTACTTAGGAGCTGATCCTCATTCATTTTGGCATTATTGCTATCTATAAAGTCATTGTCATCAAGAGTGCTCAACAAATTGTTAAACTCCTCCAATGTTAAATCCTCTACTGTAAGCTTCTCTTTAAGACTGCTCGTAAAACCTCCTTGTTCAAGCTCATGCATATCAACTCCATCAAGCTCATCTATTTTGGCACTGTTATCTTTAAGAACAGTCTCAAGAATGCTAACAAACTCATCAAGCTCATTCTTTAAGCCATCAAGCTCATCCTTTTCAACTCCTTCAAGCTCATCGAGTGTGCCACTGTTGTCTATAAGATTATTACTTTGAAGAGTATTGCTCTGAAAACCCACTGCATGATCTTCAACTGGTATTGGTGTTGGTTTCCTTTTCTTAATATTCTTGTCCTTAATGCGGCAAACAACCCATTCCTGAAACTGAAAACATTGCATGCTAATTAATTAATAAGAAAATTTATGCTTAAAAATAAACCAAAAATTCAACTTTTTTTAATTAATTTCATATATTACCCAAAAATATATGTATGATTTGTTTTATTTTTGTTAAATCTATTTTTTAAAGGTAATTTTCATATAGTTGACTATAAGTCTGTAAACGGTAATAAGCAATGATAATTTCATTTACCCTAAACTCTAGACTTCGATTACACTACTATGGATCTTTCAAAGAGCCCCAAAATACACGAATATACATAATTTGATGAAATGGTTACTAGGAAACCAATAACTTGGATATCTCCACATTTAATTAAAAATCAAATTCATCATCACCAAACCCTAGGAAGACGCTGATCCTTACACCAAACATATCTACATAAGTACCATTTTTTTTTTCCAAAAGAAATATTCAATATTGAAAAATAAATCAAAATTTGTTATTAATATATATATATAGTATAAAAATGTAGCTTAAATAAATAGTTGTTTTACGGAAACATCGCATGATTTCAAAAGCCCACAAGCGAAAAGAAATACTAATGAGGAAATTTGATTTTTTATAGTATTTTTTTTTAAAAAAATTAAAAAATCCTAGAATTTGAAATTATTCTGAAAAATCCCGGATTTAATCATAAAAATACTACTTTTAAAAGTATTTAGAAAACTATCACTTCTAATTTTTGGTACTTTGGGTATGAAATTTTGTAAGAAGCCCAATACTAACTCTACCTAGTTGTATTTACCAATTAAGCTTATTTATTATTAATATATACATATCAAAGTTTTAAAAATCAATCAACTTTAAAAATCGTTGATATATGAATGATATATATATAATTAACTATAAGGGTTTGCGAATAGTTAGAATAACTTACAGTATCACCGGCGAGCCTGTATTCATGCATTATCCACTCAGTGGGCTTTGCTTGCTTACGATTATGAGCATTATTATTGTTCTGGTAGGCATGAAACTTGAGCAACTTTCTGTAACCTATCGTCTGATTTTGTGAATTAAAGACTTTTTGGTCACCCGTACTTGCCCTCCAATATCCTCCTCCTGTCTCTTCTGATGATTCAAGTTGTCTTTTTACCCTTTTCCCGTTATCTCTTGTAGATACTCGAACTCTTCTCGAAAAATAATACCTTTCATGATTGGGTAAATAAGATACGGGTGTCCCTATACAAAGAGAAGAAACATCAAAAGATTGATTTTTGTTAATAAGAAAGGAAATTAGATTTTTTATGGCAAAAGTTCAAAAAAATTGAAAAATTTCAGATTTAAATAGAAAATTTTCACTTTTAAAAATATTTAAAAAAACAATATTTTCTTATTAATCGTTGAGATACTTGAGCTAACCTGCTAAATTAAATTACCTGAGGTAACTTGAATGGTTACTTCGAGAATCACCGTAGAATACTAATTTTGAAGAAAAAGTTGTATTTTTCTAAATATTTGTCAAAAGTTATAAATTTATAAAACTTTTTTAAAAGTGATATTTTTCTGAAAAATCAGCCCATTCTGAATATTTCAACACTGTAAAAAGCCCCTTACCAAGAAAAAAAAGTTCATATTTACAATCAAGAAAGAAAACAAGTGCGGCCATATATAAACTATAATCAAGAAAACGCATTATTATTCAAGAATATTAAGTGTAAAACATTATATTTCATCCGTAAGAATTTCTCCGTTAGTATGTGTATATTTACGTTTCGACTAAACTCTACATGTAACGTTTCTAATAATAAGCCTAACTATGAATTTTATGTAATATCTAAAAAAATACGTTTAATGAAAGTTGCAAAAAAAGAAAATACTTACAATCAAGGTCGCGTGGAGCACGTGCGTACACACCGCCTTCAATGGTGTTGATAGTATAAGGTGGAACATAATAGCCATGTATTTTGTTCCAAAGATAGGAACACAACTCTTCGTCGGTAGGCATAAACCTATAAGAATGACCAATTGGAATGGCCATGATCGTACGTAGGGTAAAGAGACCGAATAGCTAGTGAGAAATAGTACTGTAAATAATGATAATGAGCTTATGAGAGGCTTATATTATATATAGAGAATAGTTAGCGTCAATTTTAAGCATCCGGTTATAATTCTCTCTCTACGATTCGGTTAATTAATTTCATATCTATTTCATAAAATTTGAAGAGTGAATTGAAATGAAAATGGGTAACAAAGTGATAGAGAATAGTTAGCGTAAATTTTAAGCATCCGGTTATGATTCTCTCTCTACGATTCGGTTAACTAATTTCATATCTATTTCACAAAATTTAAAGAGTGAATTGAAATGGAAATGGGTAACCAAGTGATAATGGGTAACCAAGTGATGCCAGTGCTTCAGCTCCCATTTTCTTGTTCGTCTTCTTCCTCACGCAGCCTTGCACTTGCAGTGTTCTTCCGCCGCTAAAGTCCCAATGGCGCTAGACTCTCGGCTCGCAGCCTCGGCATCCATTCTGCTTCAGCCCCAAACAAAAGACACTCCTTGGTCCTCGCCAGCGGGGAAGACACGGCCTCAAC
This sequence comes from Trema orientale, assembly GCA_002914845.1. Taxonomy (NCBI): domain Eukaryota; kingdom Viridiplantae; phylum Streptophyta; class Magnoliopsida; order Rosales; family Cannabaceae; genus Trema; species Trema orientale. The sequence continues at coordinate 25,142 of JXTC01000005.1, forward strand.
TTCAACTTCGGTTTCAGCTTCCGCTTCTCCTCAAGAAGACGAGGCCGACCCTCAAGACCTCGAATACATTCGCCAAATCAAAAGGGTCTCTTTCATTTTTCATCTTCTTCCTCTAAAAACCCATCCATCCATTATTCTCTCTCTCTCTCTCTTTTTTCGTACTCTTTTTCTCTCGATATATTTATATGTTTCAGGTGTTAGAGCTTCTCCACAAGAACAGAGACTTCCTTTCATCTTTCAGAAATGAATAAGCTCTCTCAGTTATAGTTATTATTATGGTTAGCTAAGTTATTTCAAATACCATTTGTAATCAATCGTAAGTTAAGCTAACTATCATGATTGAGGACCGCCCAAGAGAAGTTGAGTTCAGGAGACTGCTTGGCATCGATGAGCAAGATGGCCCAACAATGGACGATTTAGTTACTGCTTTGGAACAAGTGAGTGAGTTCCATCCCATTCTTTTGTGGTTGAGCCCATCTCTCTATCTATTCCCTCGTCTTAATTCATTCAAACAATGAACTAAGCATCCAAACTTTCAGCTTTGGTTTTCCGACTAGTATTTTATGGGGACGCCACCCTTAACTTTGTATAATATAGTGCAGTTAACAGGATAACAGGACGCCACCCTTAACTTATTAAATGTTAAGAGTATAGCACTATAATTTAGTGTTCTTACAAAGCTAGTGGTTTGGCCTCTTTTCTGTCCTAATTCAGTCGGTTATCTTAGGAAAATGGCTAACAGAACATCATGTGGAGATTGATGAGTGGAGAGTCTGTACCAGGAGGCGTATCTCATGGCGTGAGCTTATAAAAAATATATTAATATTTGTGATGACTGATGAGATTAGATGATTGCTTTGTATTGAAGATTCATGATGGTTTGAAGGTGAGACTCTGGTAGGATGTGTGATGCAGAACATTTTTCCTGCGATGCGTATCCATTTTATTCAAGTTTCTTAGCTGATAATGAGGCTGACATCACTTTCTAGGTGGTGGAGGTATAGGTATTCATTGGACTCTATAACTGGCATGGCCACATGGGAGTGTTATGGAGAAAGCTTACAGTGGGAAAGTTCTCTTAAAAGTTATTGCAATAGCTGATAACTCTTTTTTTGGTGGTTGCGGGGATGTCCTATGGAGACTTTGATAAAAGGGTCCAAAATCAACCAATAAACAAGTGCAGTTAACAGGATATCTTTCAAGGAAGAGGAAAGAAATTTATGGGACCTCTTGATGTAAATGAACAAAAAAAAGAAGTTGAAACTTGAATTGGAAAATTTGTAATAGAAGAGGTGATATTTTTTATATACATAATAAATTATTGTCAAGTAAGTGATAGGTAGAATAAAATCCGTATTTAACAGGGTCACTGAAGAACCATAAATAGGTCTGAACGTTTTCTTGTGTTATTATGGTGGGCAGAGTGCAATTACATACACACTCGGGTTGACTGAGCCGCCCTACCAAATCAATCTAATTTAGGAAACTAATAACTAATTAGAGAATCTTAGAGAATAAATACAAAATATTCTAATCTGTATGGAATCTATCTCAGATCCTATGAGTTATGTTAATTATGACAGCTGTACTTTACCAATCAAATCCTTTCCGTAACGAGTTACAGCTATGGTCCTGAGATGTTGATCAGCCAAAACTTGCTTTTATGAATGTTGTGATTATTAGACAAGTACTGGGTTAGGGAAATTTGATTATTCGCTTATTTTATTTTTCTTTTTTAGAATAAGAAAATTTGTAGGATAAAAATGTGAGGCGAATTTGACGAAACACTTGTGGATTTTGAGAAGCTAAAGAAGTTCAACGTAATCAAGTATCAGCACAAGTTAGAAGAGTGACACTTATGATAACATTTGCTAGGACTAAAAAGATAAAACACAATTACTGTGGAACAGTGCAGTATTTGCTGCATTTTGGGCAATTTGGTTAGAGAGAAATAAGAGAATTTTAAGACAGCTTCTTTTTTTTTTTTTTTCTTTTCTACACACTGTTTCTTGTCTAGGTTGAAGCAGAAAAGAAAAAACCTAGCAAATCCCTGTATGCAAAAGCAACGGATACCGGTGTTGTTGATTCTCGAGAGGCTGCTAGGAGACTCGACATTGACTGGGATACAGCAGCTGAGAGCCCGATCTGTGTCATAAAGTTTGTTTTAATTTTGATTTTACTTGGATTAAAAAAAATAAATAAAAATCTCGGAAAGTAGAAGCTCAGTCGCGCGTCAAGAGAAGGCGAGTTGCTGGCCGTTGATCAAGCTTCAAAGCCCACCAGGCAAGCGCGTGCTTCACACAGTCAGAAGGGTAGTGAAGCAGTCAAAGTCAACATTTGTGGGCCCACGGTCAGTAACTGGCGTAGGAAATCTTTACAGTCGATGTGTTCCTATGCTTCTCAGTTCTCACACATTCGGTTTCACCTCCAATTATAAGTTGCCACGTCATCCACTCTACTTTTCCTCCAACGAATCAAATTAAAGATCAGTGTCGAGCTCAATACATTGGGCCGTATGGGATTACACGCACCAAAACAAGAAATTGAAAAAAAATATAAAGAGAGAGAGAAAAGTCTTGAATTAGTTCGATCATTGAGCTAAATTATAATTTCAAAAAAGTTTGGCCCCCAAAAAATTAGGGGTGTTCATGGCCGGTCTGGACGGTCTAAACTGCCAATCCAGAAACCAATCCGAATATGCGATTTGGTCGGTTTACCAATCCGTGCGGTTTGAGTTGGTCGATTCAAACCGGTCAAACCGCACTTACATTTTTGCGGTCGGTTTGGGCAGTTTCCGCAGTTTGAAAACTTACAAAATTTAAATTATTACATCATCAACTAAGCTCATATCATAATCATATTTTATCTAAAATTTAAAATCCAAATATAAAACGAAACCATAACATAGTTAAAAACTACAACTAAATCGAAAGTCCTAGTAAACTTAAAATTTAGTTACAACTTATAACCTAATCAAAATTAAATAGTAAATTTAAAATTTTTAATCTTAAACACATTACAACAATAAGATTTAAAGTCTAAAATATCATAAGAGTCTTGAGTGATATAGTCTTAAATGAGCTAAAAGTAATCATTACTCAATTCGAATGAATGAGCTTAAATTTTTAACTACTAGTATATATATTTTTTAAAAATATATATATATATACAAATTTATTGGCTGGTTCAGTTTGAATCCGACCGAATTTGTCCAAAACCGAAAATCAAACCGGTCAAGTCAGTTTTTATTTTTTCTAATCCGTAACCGGTCGCTTAAGAAGAGAATCCGCCTGGATTGGGCGGTTTCCACGGTTTGACGGTTTTTTTGAACACTCCTACAAAAAATTATACTTTTAAAGCTATTCTGAAGATTCCAATTCTAAATTCTCTACAAAGAAGTGCTGCTAGATGGTTTTGGGTCCCCTCGTCCTCAGGTCTGTTTTCGGTTTTTTTTTTTTTTTTTTTTTTAGTAGTTAGTAGGGGAGGGAGTGAGGGTGGGGATTGAACACCTCTTGCTTCTCTAGGAGAAGTTTTAACCACACATGCTAAACAACTCGTTCGGGTCTTTTTTCGGTTAAAAGTGCTTACAACAGACTTATCAAAGCGAGATACTCTTCTGGTAACACTTTTCAACTAGACTTTTGGAAAAGTCTTTGGAATTCTAAGTTATACCATGGGCATCATTTTTTATGGTGGAGCATTTTAAATGATGCTATGCCTACAAGACAAAGATTGGTTGATATCCTCCAGGTAGAAGATGTGAGTTGCCCGCTTTGTGGTTTAGTTGAGGAGACCAGTATTCACTTCACGTTGGTGAATAAGATGTGACAATTTTAGATTCCAGGGAGTTGAGGACTAGTTTACCAAGATTTTTAAGGGGACGATAGTGTCGAAGGAGCAAGAGGACTTCCAGCTATTTTTATTCTTTGCTTCAGTTTGTGTTGATACTATCGGGTAGGAAAGGAACCAAATAGTGCATGGGGGTGTTCCGCAATCCCCTTCTGATCTTATCAAGTGTGTGAAATAGGCCTTCACAGCTCAAATTGATGCACTGGGTCAACTTTTGGGCAGAGGACATTTGCCTCTCCCCCTTTGTGGACCCCTCCTCCTTCAAGGTGGGTTAAAGTAGATTCTGATGTGGCAGTGAGGGAAGAGTTTTCAGTGTGTGCTTATGTGGGACGAGACAACAATGGGCTATTCTCTTTGCCTGCCCTACATTGTAGAAGCTCTGGCCTTGAAGGAAGGTCTATTGCAGATGCATTTGAAAAGTCTCCAACCAGTCATCTTGGAGTCTGATTGCCTAGAGCTTATTAATTCTCTTTAAGGTCTATCGCACCCGACATGGAGTATACGATTGATTGTTGAGGAGATTTTGAAGTTGGGCAGCGAGCTGGGGTCAGTGGGATACTCTTTCATCCCGCGTTCTACAAATTATTTGGCTCGTAATATTGCTAAGTGGCATGGGCTAGTAGGTCCAATACTTTTGGTGCTCTGGATACTTCCTTTATTCCTCACTTTTTCTGTAATGATGTTTTGAGTTATGACTCTGTTGTAAGGGACTGATTTCGTCCCTCCCCTGTTTTGATGGCTTTGCCCTTTGTCTTCAGACGTTCTATGAATTTCTTATTGAAAAAAAAAATCAAAAGGATTTTCTTTTGACTAGATAATTTTGAGAGAGAAGAAAAATGATAATCCTCTGGCCAAACACTCGTCTCATTTTGTATCTATCCTATAAGAAAATGCCACACCATTAAGTGAGTTTTAGTCTTTTTAATAGAGTTAAGTGGGACTAACATCGTCCTCTTCCTTTTTTTCTTTTGCTTTTAAGAACACAACATACTAGATGAGAGAAAAAAGTACATAAAATTACTAAATCAATTCATATATATTATGTATGTATTGTCATTAAAATATTTGTATATATAAATTGCCTTCGTCTCCGAGACCACCATATGGCACCATCTACTGCTTATGTAACTTAAAGAAATTGATGTTGATTGATAAATGCCTCGTTTGAATTCTCTTTCATGCCATCGAATCAAGGACATCTCTTGCAGTGTTCTTCTTCTATTATTAAGAGGTTCGACATTATTTAAAGAAATTAATTCTGATTGCTAAATGAGGAGAAACTGCTAAGAATATATGTGTTGAAAAAAATCAATAGATGATTAATGACCGATGATTTGTACCTGGTGGGTTGATGAATCAGACCAACTCAAGAAGAGAAAAGGCAATCTGATTCTGGGTATCAGCTTATTTTGACCGTATAAGAAAATCAAAATAAATAAATAAATTAATAAAGAGATGTCTTTAACCCCCACTAACTCTTTCAAGAACACTAGGGCTCATGACGTGGCGTTTTCTTATAGGATGAACAGAGGATCCAAGTCCCAGAATCTTGTCACATTCTCTGTTCACTCTATAAGAGAATCCAACATCATTTAAATCAACTCCATTGTATTCAACAGAGTTAACGAGGTTAATGTTGTCGTCTTCTTCCTACCTCATCCAAAAAAAAAAAAAAAAATGGAAGAAGAAGAAAGAATGTTGTCTTCTTCCTTTAAATTTTTTTCTTCTGCTTTCTAAACACAACAAGCCGATGGAGAGAGAAAACTACGAGATTTTCTAACGCTTTACCTTTTTTGTTGAGTAAATATAAAGAATGAATTTAACAAATGAATTCATATATACCTATATACATTATCTTATATTACAATATCAACCTGGATCTAGAAAGAAAATCGTATAGGGAATTCGTCCAAGATCTAGAAAGACAGTGAATGTACGCAGCATCAGATTTGCTAAGGGAATATATACAACCAGACAAATACGCATGTAACATCTACATCAAAACAATCATAGTAGCAACAATAAATAGTATTCACAAAATATGCACTCTTTTTCCTATATTAGAATTTTTCCCATTGGATTTTTTCTAATGAGGTTTTTAATGAGATATATTATGGGAGTTGATATCCGAGGGGAAGGTTTATTAAAAGAATATGACCTTATGGATACCTTTTAGAGCTCTTACCTTATTTTTTAATTCTAATTTGCTTTTCAATTCCCTTTTTGTAATTATAAACCAAATTTTCTATTGTGACACTACTTTGTAATTATTTTTTAAGATTTCAATAAATTTGGGTTGAATTTGGCATACGATGATAAGTTATGTAAGTGCCAACATAATTGGAATGTGCCTTAGTCTTTTTGATGCTTTACTCATCCTATTATTCAAAAGTATAACTCCACTTTTGTTGATGTTTCATTTTCTTAGTTTCACTTCATAATATATTATTTGTTATAATTTATAGAGAGCATAGCATTTGTATTCTGTCCTTTACTATACATTGATTAAAATTTAAATCCTATCCTCCTCAGGTGAGGTTTTCTTAATATGAAAAGAAAAAGAAAAGCATTATTCCAAACTTGGGCTGCATATTATAAGACATAATATTATTGTACGCATAATACAAAATTTAGGACTAATATGTCTGTACAACGTTATCTAAAACTCTAATTAACTAGGATCTATGACTTCAATATCACCTATCAAGCCGTTGTTTTCACTCATTAATTCGATACGTTTGACAATATATATCAAAACATAAGCTCTCATGAGATTCCCTGTATTGAAATCCTCTTCTAGTACTCTTTTTAATGGAGATACATACATTTTATGAATCTCAAGAAGGACAAAAGCTCAAGGATCTAAATCGAAAGCATGCAACTCATAAAAGTATTAAAATGACCCATAAGCCCTGCCCCCGAGTGATGAATCTAGATATTTGCCAATGGAAACCTACATTCGTCATTCTCCAATAATAATGCAATCCATGCACGTAGTCTGGTGTGTGTTGGGATTCTTAGACAAGTGCTTTTGCTGGCCCAAGTACTGGACATATAAACCATAATGAAGCCCATTATACCATGATGATTGTTTTTTTTTCTTTTTTCCCCCTCGATTTGAACGACCATAGAGGACAATGCTATTGTTGTTTATGAAAAAGACGACATAATATCAACTCCCAAATTACCGTAGATTATTTTATTGTAAAGCTAGTCTTCGTCAATATTTTTTTCTACTTTCCAGGTTATCCACAGGGAAAAAAAAAGGGGCACATAATAGATAGAACTATTGTTTTAACATGCATGGTTGGACGGTTTATTTATTTTATTTTATTTAGTTTTATTTTTAATGCTGTAATTGAACTTTGACAATGTTGCTTGCTGAATAATCTAAAAACAATGGACCCTTTCTTTTGGAATAATGCTATAGGTACCAGTAGTGTTCAGCACCACAATACTATGTTAGTCTGTTATTGACTAATTATAATTATAATTTAGGTGGGGTTTATGTGAGACCCAATTTATTAATTAAATCATTCAATGACAGACAGATATGTCATTGTGGTGCTAAGCACCACTGGTGCCCCATAGCATTGCTCTTTCTTTTGAGAGACGAATTTCTAATCTAACTACTCCATTGAAACAGTATACTTTTCTTTATTTAGAGACGCATCATATAGATTTTAAATCCAGCACATTAATTTTCAATGGGCTTGTAAATTTCAAGGATAAGTTACGTAGGATTTGTTTTTAAGAAAAAAATAAAGTTGATTTTGCATTTATTTAATAATAACTGGCATAGGAAAAGTCGAGTAAAAGGGGATAAAAAGAAAAGAAAAATAGGTAGGTTCCGTACGGGGAGAAGCAATTGTAGGTAGTGAGGATGGTTGGTGAAAATTAAATAAAATAAGCCGTACAATGAACAACGATGTTTTTAAATGTTGTTTCTCAAAAATAAAAAATGCTAGTAGAAAACAAGATAAAGAGTATTTGGTAGTGACAACATATTTTTTTTAATGCAAAGAGGCCTAGCATCTTCTATCTATATCCATATCTAATGATGTTACCAAATTTTAGTATTTGGGCAAAAAAAATATATTTGTCTCTAATGACGTAGATCATTTAGCATTAGCTCTAAATAAATAATATTAACATTCAATAAGTGAATGATAATTGGATAATATAATAATTAATAAGATGAAAACGCCTTTAGTTAATAAAAAATAGTATTTAAATGCAAATGATAATTATTTTAGCATGTTAGTATTAGAGTACAAGCCACCCAAAAAAAAAAAAAAATTACGTGCTAAATTTATCAACTTGACAGTCTAACATACTGAATTATGGTTATTTTCTTGTGGTATCTTGTCAGTACCACTGCCTTATTCTCCATACTAGATTTAGACCCTACCTAGTTTTGGTTGTACCCTATCCCAATTTCTGTGATTATTTAGTCAAAGATTCGAAAATGTTGGATAATCATTATTGAATATCAATATCGAAAAGAAAAGAAGAAAAAAAAAACATTATTGAATATACTAATAATAACAAGTTGCTTTTAAAATAAAAACACGCGTCAATTGAAACAAAAACAATATAGTTATTAATTGTGAATTATTAGGTAAGTAGCAGCCTTTCGAGGAAGGAGGAAGAGTAAGTAGTTGCCCAATCATTATTGAATATAGTCATCATGTACATTGCGTTTAAAATGAAACCCCAGGTGACTACAGCCTTCGAAGATTTAAAAACAAAAAAACAAAAAAAAAAAAGCAAAAATTTATTAGCCTAGTGGGTAGCTAAGAAAATAATCTATATTTAGAAGTATTCATTAATATTCCTCATACTTCGCACTATATACTACTACAAATGTGAATTCTATATACGAAATTAAATATGTGAGACATACTTTTATTGACATTTAGCACCAGAGCTAAACATTTTGAAATTTGTTTGATGTAACTTTATAAGTGAGCTAAAAAGATGTATGCATATATTAACTGATTATATTATGCCACATCAATTAAGTTATTTCCTTTTTTTTTCTTTATAATTTGTTGAGTTGTGTAGTATTAGTCAATCAAGAAATAGGTCTTGCAGGAATCACATATTGAAGTGAAGAATTCATTATTAACATTGCAAGAGTACAAGGTTAAAACAAAGATTAAAGCAAACTATGGCGGCAAAACCCATACAAAGAATTGCCTCACGTCAAAAATTTATGTATATATATATTATATCCATAAAATCATAAAAAGGATTTCAATTTCCATGATTGAATAAACAATTATTCATGATTGTCCCAAAAAAAGACTCGTGTTACGTTCTTGGCTAGAGGTTATTGAAAAAAGAAAGAAAGAAAGAAAGAAAGCTTCATTTTTCGTTAGCAAAAACTCCACTAGAAAGTGGCTTGTTGTGTTTGTCTACATTAGCTTGGGAATCAGAGTGAGTCATTCATTATGAGAAAGTGTACTTTTAGTTAAAAGTAAATGGTTTGTTTTGATTCACTTCTAATTTTTTGTTTAAATAAATTAAAAATAAAAATAAAAATTTTGTTTTGATTTTTAATTTTGAAAAACAAAAAATATACTTGGCAAATTTTATTTCACTCTTTATTTTCAAAAACAAAAAATGCAAATAACAAATGAGAAAATCTTGTAGACTTGTATTTGTATATGTATATATATATATATACGTACTTGTATACAAATATTTGTATATTCTTTTGTTTTTGAAATTTGTTTAAAAATAAAGGTATTAGAAAAATTTTGTTACCACTTTTTTTAATTTTTTTGTAACAATTTTTAAAAACAAAAACAAGACTACCAAGCAAACTTCCAACAAAAAATTTATTCTTTAATTAAAAAAATAAAAAATAAAAAACGAAAATGAATCCAAACAAGTCCAAAACTTTTACAAGAATCTCTAATGTAATGTTAAATTTATCTGCTAATGTGATAGTTTAGCAAAAAGCACAAAACTCATCTTCTAGTGTATATGATTTTTTGTGATAAATATGGTACTTGTTATACGAACAATGTTGATCTCATATATTATCCCTTTTTTTTTTTAAATAATAGTGATAACCCACATACACCTCGAGTGGGATTTTTGAAAAAAAAAATGTTAAAAAATATTTCACTTGGTCTCCCGGCCATCCCCAAAAGCACTTTTAGATGGCTTCCCACTAATTCGATGAATATCCCCAAAATTAGTAACCTAATAAAATATATTAAATTTATTAAATAAATTAATAAAGAGGTAGGAATATAGATTTTAAAAAAAAGAAAGTGGAAAATGACATAGTACGAAAGACTATAATTCAGCTCTGCTACTCTATATAACTGCTCTACCTCCAAGGTTTTCCAAGTTGAGATCTGTTCATAATCTTTAGTGCCCTCTTTCGTTTCAAACTATCTCAAATTCTCAATTTATTGACGACTGTAATCAACTTTGTTTCGTATAAACCAGTTTCCGGGTATGCAGTTATTATCATTATCATTTATTTTTNCATTTTTTTTTTTTTGGTGTTGTTCTGCTTTTATTATATTTTTCCTAATCCGACAACGTTAATTTTGTTCATGAAGTTGTCTTGTAATTAAAGAGAGTTGTTATTTGAGTTATTTTTACAATTAAGCTCTTATTATAATCTCTGTTTTATGTTTTGTGTTTCATGTTTCGATTAACATGGATGCTCTGTTTCACTTTCATTGTGGCTTTTCTTTTAATGCTCTCACAGTTCTCTTTATTTGTCTGTTTATTTAATTTTTCAGTATTTCTAAATTCTATTATAGAGAAAAGAAAGAAATTATATTTCTCATATATGCACAATAAGCTACTAAGATAACTCTTTTTTTTCCATTTGATTTTTTTTTTTTTTTAAATTAACGGTTGGTTTGTACAAGGAATAGAGATATTCTAACAAATAAATTCTCCCCTATTGTTTAAACCTTTATATTACTAAGGTTTTGGGTTTTGCATAATCGTTCTATACAACTGGTCGTGCTACTTTTTTCTTTTCCCTCTTTAACAAGAGATGGTCGAGTAATTTAGCTTATTCAAAGAAGTCTTTCCTCTTATTTTGTTTCTTTCTCCCTAGAACCAAATGGACCTTAAGATTCATGAGCTTTGGCTCCGCATTTTCAATTACTATGTTGCATAACTTATTTACTAGTTTATGGTTTGTTCAAATATCAAACTCCATCTTATTGATTGTTTGTTACACTTGTGCATACATAGGAAGAACTTCATTTTAACACTTCATATTTCCCTTGAATTCTATTGTTGTAGAATGGGAAGTGCATATGGAGAATACACCTATGAGAACCTTGAAAGGGAGCCCTACTGGCCATCCGAAAAGCTTCGGATTTCCATAACCGGAGCTGGTGGTTTCATCGCCTCACACATTGCTAGGAGGCTTAAGAGTGAAGGCCATTACATAATCGCTTCGGATTGGAAGAAAAATGAGCACATGACAGAGGACATGTTTTGCCATGAGTTCCATCTTGTTGATCTTAGAGTGATGGATAACTGTTTAAAGGTTACTAATGGTGTTGACCATGTATTCAACCTTGCTGCGGACATGGGAGGCATGGGTTTTATTCAGTCGAACCATTCGGTCATCATGTATAACAATACAATGATCAGCTTTAATGTGCTTGAGGCTGCAAGGATCAATGGAGTAAAGAGGTACTTATTTTTCCACTAAATTAATCTTCTTCTTTTAAATTGGATTCTTTAATTATCTATGTATCTTCAATATCCTATAAACCTACCCTCTATTAGACACTGAAAATTTAGCCTTATGCCGTTATGCGCAACAATCTCACGTCTCTTAGAAGGATGGAGTTGTCACTTCTTGAAATTCAGTGGAAACTAGATGTAGTAGTTGAGTTTTCTTGGGTTACTTTGACAATTCTAAATTACCAATTGTGGATTCAAACTAAATATATGTATTTCAAGTCTTGGGGTATCTTGGTAGTTACAATATCATTCAATGAATCGAATATTGGTTTTACAAATCCTCTTCCAATTATAATTCTTGTCAATTTTATTGTTTTTGTCTATAGTATTATTGGAGTATATAGGAATTGGAGGAAAGTATATGGACACACTATGCTCACTTTATGTGATTATTTGCTCTGTGACACCATGTTTTTCAGGTTTTTTTATGCCTCTAGTGCTTGTATATACCCTGAATTCAAACAGTTGGATACTAATGTGAGCTTGAAGGAGTCTGATGCTTGGCCTGCAGAGGTTTCTCCTTCCAAAATCCAATACTTATGCACAATTTCTCAGTTACTTTCAAATTTTCGAAACGCTTACATATCTATGAATTGTTGCTCCTGCAATAGCCTCAAGATGCTTATGGCTTGGAGAAGCTAGCGACGGAAGAACTATGCAAGCACTATAACAAGGACTTTGGCATCGAATGTCGAATTGGACGGTTCCACAACATATATGGACCTTTTGGAACTTGGAAAGGTCAGTTAATAATACTTGTATGACTAGAAAGTAGAAACACATCCTTTCATTGGTACTTAAAGAGATTTTAAATGTCGTTTTTGCAGGCGGGAGAGAGAAGGCTCCAGCCGCTTTCTGTAGAAAAGCCATTACTTCCACTCATAAGTTTGAGATGTGGGGAGATGGGCTTCAAACTCGGTCTTTCACCTTCATTGATGAATGTGTGGAAGGTGTCCTGAGGTAGTTACCACAATGCCTGTTGAATGTATATCTATTATCCCTGAGATTTTCTTAGATGTGTTACATTTTGGAAATCTAGGTTCCTTTCCCAAATTAACTTATTTTGCAAGTTTTTTTTTTTTTAAGGAAAAAAAAAAGAGTATTGTTATATACCACAATTGAGATAAAAACACCATCCACATGTAAAATTCTCATTGTTGCATCTTAGTTTTAACTGTCAATTACTGATGCTTTCATACCTCCAACAAAAAGAGATGGACACCCGGATCATGATTTTTGTCACGTTCGCAATAGATTTATCCCATTTTTGGGCTAGATACACATGTTGGAGCTTTCTTTTGGTTGATTCTTAATGTTTGAACTCTACGTAGATTGACAAAGTCCGACTTCCGAGAGCCAGTAAACATTGGAAGTGATGAGATGGTTAGCATGAATGAAATGGCTGAGATTGTCCTCAGTTTTGAGAACAAGAACCTCCCCATCCATCACATTCCTGGCCCCGAGGGTGTCCGCGGCCGAAACTCGGACAACACTCTGATTAAAGAAAAGCTTGGCTGGTCCCCTACCATGAAGTTGAAGGTACATTGAAGAGTAATCAAATCTGTTGAGTCAAAGCACTTAGAAAATGCTGATACACTGACCTTAGTCTTATCCACATTTGAACTTTACAGGATGGGCTGAGAGTTACATACTTTTGGATAAAGGAACAGATTGAGAAAGAGAAGGGTGAAGGTGTTGATTTGTCAGTTTATGGGTCCTCAAAGGTGGTGGGAACTCAGGCACCAGTTCAATTGGGTTCTCTACGTGCTGCTGATGGCAAGGAATGAGAGCTAATTAAGCTGGTCATGTTGTGTCAAATTGGGTCAAGAGTACCAAGTCTTTGTGATCAAGCCCTTTTTTTTTTTTTTTTTTATGGGTAAGATTGTGATCAAGCCCTTTATTCATTTGTTGTTGGTAGTAGAATATTGGGTTTGGTGGTTTTTCTATTTCTCAAAGTTACCATGTGATTTTTCTGTATCTTTCCTCAGTTTCTGTACAGTTGTGCCAGTCTTTCATTGCAGTGGGTCCTATGACGGGATCCACTAGTGGATCATATATAAATGGAGAGTTACGTTGTGTTAGACGTATCTAACACTGATAACTCTCGATCATTAATTAATATATCGCCTCAGAAAAAAATTTCAGCAATTTCTTGCTTAGGAATCGGATTTATCTAATAATGAGTAAAGCACACAAAACTTCTTAAATAGACAAGTCCCCTATAACTCAATCATTTAAGCAACCAAATTATGTCTTTCAGGGGACGCTTCTTGAGAAATCAAGCTATATGAATATGATAGAAAGATGAAAAAGTAGGAACTTATCTGATTGATGGGAGAAATCTATATGCTGATTTTGTAGTGCTAAATATACAAGACTTTGATGTAATACTGGGTATGGATTGGCTGACAGTGCATCGTAGCAGTATAACTTCCAAAAAAACTACTAGCCCCAATAAATGCTTATAAAATAAGGTGTGTGTATATATATATATATCGTCAGTATTTTCTACTTTGTGTATGTATGCATACCTATGTCTATACTTCTATATTATATATATTTAAAATTTAAAATTAAAAATAAAAAAAAAAACTGGTTGGCTCTCCTTTTGCTGTTTAAATTTGGTCAAGTTATTTTGTCCTTTAGCTTTTTCTTGTTTTTTGTTTCTTTTTTTTTTCTGAAAATAGTAGCTGATTCATTAATAGGTTAAATCACTGTTTCGGTTCTCTTTTTTGCTATACATAAATAATATTGCACGTATTTTCACGTGTAGTTCACCTAGTATATAAAAAGAGATTAGAGAAACCAGACTCTTTCAAAGTGCCCCCAGTAAAACTTTTTACAATATTGTCTATCTAAATTAATGTACTCAAATGTTCTGGAGTTTTTTTTCCCCAAAAAAGAGGGGGGTGGGGCGGCGGAGGAGTCGAGTTAGCGGAGGAGTCGAGTTATAATTTGAAAAAGATGAATTTCCAAACAATTTAAACTAATATGACATTAGGTCCTACCAAAAATAACTGTCGTACAGAGCCAATTTATATGTATGCAATTCCTGACTTTGTTCTAATGTGGTAGATTGGTAACATTGGTTCTCCCTTCTCCGGGGGTTTTTGATCTCTCTGTTTCGGTTTAATATAATCCATATTTATGTAGGCAAAAAATAATAATAATAATAAGACAAAGACGATGTTAGAGTTCGTGACCCGAATTCTATTTGCCCCAGCCCGAAATTTTCGCGGTGCGAACGTATGTGGCATTTTTGTAATTGGGAGAAATTTTGAGATCTGTGGTACCTGTTTTATTGGGCAGTTTTTCTTTTCCGTATAATTTTTGTCCGTACACATATGTATTTTAGGGTTTTGGGGATTCAATATATTTTGACTTGGCCGTGTAAAACTCTACCTTCTGTACCTTATTTTCGACATAATGAAATTTCCTCCTCTGCCAGTGGTTTTTTTCCCGATTAGAGTTTTCCATTTAAACCTGTGTGTTCTTATTTTTCATTCTTTTGTCGATTATCGTTCCTTAATTCTTAACAGACGATATGCACGTTACTACCTCTATAGAACATATCATTTTTCTTCTCACAATAAAACGACATTTCATATACTATATGGTATAACCTAAAATGGACAACAATACTCAGCTCTTGTGATTTGTTCCTGTTCCCAGGTGTTCAACCTTTGAATCTGCTTAGCGTTTTGTAACTCATAGACTCTTTGTGGGGAGTTTTAACTTGATCAAATTAAAGCCTAATATTCTTACATAATTAACTCTTAATTGACAAAACACATAACTAAAAACATTCCTACTTACAACTCTTATTCTATGGTCTTGGGATTTCTAAAGGGATTTCTATAAGTAGAGAGATTATACATCTTTCGAGTTTTTATTTTTCATCTGGCTGTAATTATATGACCTCAGAATAGTCAAAAAGAGTACGAGATAATTGATGAAGTTATTGATCAAAGACGAAAGGCTCTTGCAACTGATGTTGTTAGCAACGAAGTCCAGATAAGGCCAGATAAGGATAATTGTACGTTACTATCTGTAAACGACACGTTTCTTTTGTCTCATTTAACGACATGTCATTTTTCATATGATCATGAAGTTAACTCTAGTAACAAAAAACGACATTTCCCTCTTCAAATGATAACGACATTTCCCTCTTCAAATGATAACGACATTTATTATTATTTTTTTTATTCAAATAAGAACAACATTTCGTCTTCGTTATAAAACAAAACAAAACTATGTCGTTTTTTGGCACGTAGTGGTAAACACTACTAAACGACATTTACCTCTTCCACTAAGAACGAACGATCGGTGGCCTACTAATCAAATTAAATGACATGTCGTTCCTTTCATCTTTTCAGTTTTAGTGAACGACATATAGTTCTGGTAAAGTAAACGACATGAAATAATAGACCGCCGTCTACCCCACGTTTTTTCTATATAATAAGTAATGACTTGATCAATAGAAAATTAAAGATAAACAATTAAAAAACAATAAGATACTAATTGATCACAAAAAATCTCAAAGAATAATACTACAGAACAACAATCACTTCGTTGTCATTACATTACTATTACTACTACCATTATAATTATCATAATTATAGCTTGAATAAATTATCTGCTTTCTTTTTATGAATTTATATATTATTTCTTGTTGTGCCTACTACTTAACTGGACAACGACATCTAATTATCAAGGCTCAACAGCCATCATAACTCAATAATATTGTTGGCAAGAAGGGGGAACAAAACAAAATGAACAAGGGCATTCTTTTTATTGGAGTATTCATATCCTTGTTCAATAAAAATGAGCCTTTTATTTTATTTTTTTTAAGTGTTAAGCCTTTTTGTATTTTATTAATCTTTTTTTTAAATAAGGAGGCGTATTAGTGTTGAAGGTGGGTTTACCCAAAGACTTTTGCTCTCGTGATCAGCTAATTAAAGAACAGAATAGCGTCAACATTAAACCAGTTTTCCTAGAACGCTAAATAATATAATTCGGGAAAATCGTGGGGAATAATGCAACTAATTACTAACAGTTTAGAGTTGTACACGCAATACTCTATTTTCAATCAGAACTAAACGTTTTATGTAATTCAGCCCAATACTTCAAAAGTCCAAACACACGAAGAGAGGGAGCAAAATAGAGTTGAAAACGATGCAGACCAATTTGGGATTGCTTTTACGCCCATAATTGTGATTATGAAATAATTTCAGCTATAATTAGTGTTTGGTAAATCTACTTTATGTTAAATTAGGCCAAAATTTACTTTCTTAAAAACAGTTTTTTGGAAGCAGACTGTTTGTTAAAATTTTCAGAAGTGATCGACATAAAATTCAATTAAATTCAACTGTTATCTTCAAATTTAAGCAACACAACAATACCGAAGTAACTCGATATATATTAGAGCTGTTTAAGATACGTGTCTAAATTGAAAAAAGAAAAGAATTAACTTGAGAATATGATGCACAAAGTTTAGTTGTTCAAGCTAAGCATGAACGAGTGTAGATAAGGCAAATGCTTTGCCTCTCGAGGGTTGTAGAAAATGAGGCAAACTAGCTAGCTATTGGTTGAAAGTAGGTCCGAGTGAGTTGATTCCAAGTAATTGATTGACTATTGGCTCTTGTAGATAGGTTGCTTGTCTAAGAGTATAATCAATTATTTGTAACTATTATTTTATGCAATAAAATACGAGTACAATTAGATTATTGAGGGTACTGAAATCTATCAAGGGAGCAAGAACGAAAATTTATACTTTTGTTTTGGGTTGATTTTGGGGCATTGTACTTCGGTAACGTGCAATATAGTATTGTAGTACACCATCATAATTGTTTGGTACAGTATTTGGTGGCATTCTAACCATATATTTGGACTTTGGTTTAGTTGGTCTGTACCAGTATGTTTCCATGCTCTAGATTAATAAATCATTGTTAGCAAAGAAAAATTAAAAATTTAAAAAGATTAGTTAATTATCATTTTTTTATAATCATTTTTATTGCCATGCATTCACCTGCAAATGACTAAGGTTGGTCTTTGGATGATTCTTATTCCCCCTTGTAATAAATAAATATTCCAATTATGAATTCAGTGAAGAACACCGCATTACAAGTTGAAGTTCTGGTACAAGTATACATTCAGTCTTGTCAAATATGTACTTTTAAATTTTATTTTCTTTGAGCCCTTTTCTTAGAAAGAGTATTTTTTTTCAAAAAAAAAATGTTTTATAATTGTCATATATTTCACTATAAATTTTTATATAGGGTCAAAATTGATAATGTTTAATTATATTAATCTCCATCCCTATTCTCGTTTCCCAAAAAAAAAATCCATCTGTATTCTTAGTATTATTGATATAATTTTGTGTATTCATTGAAGAATATTTATACCGACAGTATTTTGGGTTGTGCCATTCACAAGTTCCAAGTTAGTCATGCACTTTATGTAGCGTGTAGTTGCCTCATCTCTTGGCCTATCCAAGATTCTGTCACCACTTTCAGTTGCATATTTTACCAAAGTTACTGAACCAGATGCAAAGACTCCTGACCAAATTTAATAAACTTTTTGGGGGTCCCAATTGCATAATAGTAATATAGTATCTTAAATAAAGTGCAATAGTTGAAGGAGATCTTATTGTGGTATGCCATTAATTCTTTTTTAAATCCAAAACAATTTGATTTTATCTCTTCCAATGTATCTTTTTTTTTTTTTTTTGGTCCTTAAAAAGGGTTATGTTAGGTGAGAGATAGTGATGGGAGAAGGACAAGATGAACCTGATGAAGACCAAGGCACTTCTACACTGTGATTCTTGGTTTCATAGGAAGTCCTTTATCATATGAACAAATTAAGAGAAGTATTATGGATAAACACAAACACAACTGCCTGACGAGGATTATTAATTAGTGTGGGTCCTAGAATATATAACCTATTGAGAGCCCCACGCATCGATGATTCATCGATTCATGTCCAATACTGAACCCTTAACAAAACCAGACTTTAATAAAATACAAATTAAAAATTAAAAATGAACCTTTCACTCAAAAAAAAAATTTTAAAAATGAACCAACAATAAGTTAGATGCTTCCAGGATATGCGTCATGAAATGACAAGTCGTTTCATCTACTATGTCGTTTTGTGTATGGCAGGTCGTAATGAATTTGGTCTTAACTTCTTATTTGGGTTAATTTTTCTTTTCTTTTCTTTTTTATTGTCTCTGAATATGATCAAAATTCAATTTGGTCCTTACTTTAAAAATGTTTCAGATTAAATCATTGGATTATGTTTTTTTTGTCTTAATTTGATTGTTAAGTTTACAAATTTCACATTTTGCTAACCTGAACTACGTTATTTTTATCTCAGTTTTGGTCCCTGTCTCAGTTTGAACAATCTTATTATACATGAAGTCCAAAACTGACACCAAAAAAAAAAAAAAAAAGGAGAGAGAGAGCATAGTTCAGTGTAGTATAAATCATAATGTAATATTTGAAGGTTTAAAATTCAAAAACCGAATTTGAGACACTATAAAAATTACATACAGATTTGGGTTATTCTTCGAAGAAAAAATTAAGACCAATCTTTTTAGTTTGTAATCTCAACTTTTTATATAACATAACTAATAATGTACGAGTTAAGACCCTCAAACTAGACGTCGTATAATAATTTTATATTTCCCATACAACGTAAGCATTTTAATTTAAAAATAAAAATCGTTTCAAACAACCGTCCATATCCAATGGTATCTTTCATCCGGTCCTTGCTAACCCTTTTGAACGACAAGTCGTTTCGTATCTGATTTCCACAATTCTCGAGTTTAAAACTTAAAAGGGCTTTTATCAAACAAATTTCCAATCATAACAAGTACTAACTGATCACAGTCCAATAAAATCCTATAGGAGACGTTTACATGATACAGTGAACAAATTCAATAAGTTACCTCTTTTCACCTATGTGGTTCTGCAGATATCAGAAAAAGGAGGGACCTAATTGATAATGATAGCCCGAGTGGGAATCCAATCAGAATGAAATAACATTTATGTTTTTGGCATATTCTACTTCTAAAGTAAGATTCTCCAAAGAATTGCTCCAAACAAGAAACATCTTAAATTTAATAAATGAGATTTAAAAAAAGGTGAAAAAAGAAAATGTCCTGCATGAAAGTGATAGAAGTAACTCTTATACTAATCAAAATAGAATTCTGTTTTTGAGTAATCAATTTCATCTTATAAGTAAAAGCAAAACTTTGCCCAAAATTTGATCACTCACTGAGAAAGAGTAATGGACCTTTTTGAATTGTCCTATTATATGAGCAATATCTCAATTACGTCGCCTTGGATTCCTACACTGCAACAAATACAAACCACATAATCTTAGTCAGATAAAGAGAGAGGCTCAATTTGAATATTCACAGATTTTTTTTTCTTCTCTATGAGCATTGAAATACTTCCTCAAATGGTAAAGCAAGCTGTCTTGTTAAGAAGATTTAATGGGGATTTGGGCTGTTTTCAGCTTACTTTAACAATAATTTTGATCCTCAGAGACTTATTAATGGCGGTTAAATTGAGCTCTGTCACCTTGGCCTTGACGTATTTGGTTCCGAGGATAGGATAATAAATGCACCATTCAGGAAAAAAAAAAAATGTTACTTATCTTGCAAATTGTTGAGGGGAAAAAAAATTAGACTTAGGGCCTTTTTGGCATTATTTTTTGTTTTTTGTTTTTAGAGTTGTGTTTTCAGAAATGAGAACAAAAACTGTTTTGTAATGTTTTCAGAAAACAATAGGTGTTTGACAAATGTTTTCTAACAATATTTTTTAGGAAAAAAATTATATGAATATAAAAAATCATATTTATATTATAAAAAAAATATTTAGAGAGAAAAAATCAAGAGAGAGTGACCAGAGATAAACTCAAGTAAAGGAATGACGAGAGAAAAAGTCACAAGAGAAAAGGTAATGAAAGATAATAATGAGAGAGAAAGTGACAAGAGAGAATATAAAATTAAAAAGTGTTGAGAAAAATAGAAGGAAAAAAAAACTAATGAAAACACACAAGAGAGAGAAAGTGATAAGAATGCATGGAGATAAAAAATAAAGATAAAAAAAGTCACAAAAAACAAAGTAGCAATAAAGAATGAGGAGAGATAAGGTGATTAAAAAAATGAAGTGATAGAAAATGATGAGAGAGAAAGTGATGGAATGAAATGAGGAGAGAAAAAATGATGAGAGAATGAGGAGAGAGAAAGTGATGAGAGAGAATGAGGATTGAGAGAATGAAGAGAGAGAAAGTGATGAGAGAGAATGAGGATTGAGAGAATGAAGAGAGAGAAAGTAGTTAGAGAAAATTATGAGAGAGAAAGTTACAAGAAAATGTGTATATGAAAGTCATATGAAAAAAAATTTATTATTTTTTTTAGAAAAAAAAAGTTATGAAAACACTTTGAAAACAATATTTTGTTATTCTCTGAATTTTCTGTTTTCTTTAACTCTGTTTTTAAAAACTGTTCTCAGAGAACAATGTCAAACACCCTTATTTGTTCTCAGAAAACAGTTTTCTGTTTTTAAAAACAAAAAATTATTTTTTAGTTATGATGCCAAACAACTAGTATCGCATCATTGATTTGTTATTAATTTATTACTGAAAAAAAAAACATAAAATTAACGTTGATTTTTTTTTCCCAAAAATTTCACATCATTAAAGTCGTGAAATCAGGAAAAAAAAAAATTGTCAATTTTTTTAGTATTTTCCAAAATACAGAAATTGGATTTTACCGAGAAATTAAAATCAAATTTCTTCTTTTAGCAGGTACCAAAAAAATATGATGTCGTAAATTTTGTACGAGTTTTATTATTATTATTATTATTATTATACCATTCCCATTTGAAAGCAACACAAAACTAAATGCTGCGGGTTAAGCTGTGGGTTTCTTCGCATAAATCTGTGGTCACCACGCAGGCTATTTTATGCTTTTAGCTTTTTTGGACAAAATTGCATCACATGCTTTAATTCAGAAATTACCCTCATTTGAGTTTCGAGGTAAAAAAAAAAAAATCAGAGCAGTACTATTCATTACCATTTACCACTATGGATGAAATTTATTAGGCTCGTGACACCAGTGTACCAAAACTTACAAATAACTTTGTGAGCAATAAATTTCACTTTTTACCATGTAGCATTACTAACTTCTATAAATATTAATGTTGTTGAAATAAAAGGGTTGTAGAGGTAAATATTAATTTACTCAGGTACTTTCAGACCACTGTAATGAGGCACAAATTCATGTGTTTTAGTCCATTAGGATACAAAATTCAAATGCTAATCCACTCTTTCTTATAATCTTCTAGTCTAGTAAACATTAGAAGGTCGTTCTTGCCGGGCAGCAGAGGATTTTTTTTTTAAGGGAAAAAAAAAAAAAAGGGAAGAAGTTGTCCCTAATGGGGCTTGGCCCAATAGCAGATTGACAGTCACTCTCATGATTGGCCCATTTAGTTTTCATTGGCCCACAACCCTAATTCTGCCTTATAAATTCGGGTTTTGGACACTTATACTTATTTTTTTAAAAATAATACCAAATTTACGACCTTTCAAAAATAATAAAAATCCATACGACCTTTTTATGGTATTTTTCTAAATACTTTGAAAGTTAGAAAACGCGGTGACATTTTAGTAAATAAGTCATTTTTTTTGTTACAGGAAACCACAAATGTTTTTTGGAAACCAATTTGGTTTAATTTGGTTTCCTATTTGCGAAATGTTCTGTAAGTAAGTAAATCACAGGAAACCGCAAATATTTCCTAGAAACCAGTTTGGTTTCTTTCAGCCGAAAGCCTTGTACGTAAGTAAATCACAGGAAAGCACAAAGATCTCATGGAAACTATTTTGGTTTCCTTTAGCCGAATATCCTGTACGTAAGTAAATCACATGAAACCATGAACATTTCCGAGAAATCATTGTGGTTTCATTTTTGCAGAATGTCCTGTAGCTAAGTAAATCACAGGAAATTATCGTGGTTTCCAAGTATTCTGTACATAAGTAAATCACATGAAATTATGAATATTTCTGGGAAACCACTGTGGTTTCTTTTTTGCAGAATGTCCTGTAGCTAAATAAATCACAGGAAACTATCGTGGTTTCCTTTTAGCAGATTGCCTTGTAGCTAAGTAAATCACAGAAAACCACAAAAATTTCCTAGAAACCATTGTGGTTTCTTTTTCAAGTCACAGGAAATGATAAAAGTTTCCTGAAGGCTATTGTGATTTCTTTTTTGAAGAATGCCCTATAGCAAGAATTGGGTGAGACATTGAACAAGGATGCTGAAGAATATGATCAAGTTCTCAAATTAAGTAATTATATTTTTGAAGTAAAAGCAACAGAAATATATATTAGTTTTTAGATTCTGGTATCTAGTTTCTAATAACCAAATTGGTTTCTAGTAATCAATAATTGAATTAACCAAATAGTTTTAGTGTTTATGATAGAAACTAATTTAGTTTTCAGTTTTTATTAACTAAATAGTTATGATAATTATGGTGAAAACTAATATATTGGTTTTCAGTAACCAATTTAGTTTCTAGTTTCCAAAAATCAATTAGTTTATGATTTCTAATAATAAATTGGTAATTAGTTTTAAGAGTGATCAACTACAAGTAAACTAGTAGCAAAAAGAAACAAGAAAAAATAGAAATTCTAAGATATTATTTGGTCTTTCTTAGCAAGAATTTGTTATTTTTCTAAAAAAAAAGTAGTACAAAAATAAAAAAAAATTTGGACACAGTATTCTTGGTATTATTTATCAAAAGGTAATACTAGGTGTCTTTTCTCCTAAATTCAATTATATGGTTGAAGTTAGAAGATAAATGACAAATATTACGTTGACATGAGAAGCTGACTCATTGCACCTTTGATGGCAGTAATGACTGCTAGTAAATACTAGTACGAGGCTATATATTTGTATATTTTGAGGAAAAAAGAGCCAAATTCAACAAATCTTTTAATTTAATGGTACGTACTACGCAAGAGCTTGTTTGATTTCAAGCTCAAAGTCAAGCGAGAAAAGTTCAATCCAAATAAGTCATCTGTCCTCATAAAAGCGATTGAAGCCCTTGTTTATTTATACTCTGCTTAGAACAATTGCATTAAGACCAGTTGCACTTTTGTGCAGCTAACAAATAGAACCAGAATACTATTTTTTTTTTCTTTTTTAAAGCTAATGTATCTTTCAACTTGACCTAAAAAAAAGAACCTTTTATTCTTTCATAAAAATGATTATACCACTAATTGTATGGAATGTTTGAATGAAACGAAACCCCATCTTAAATAGTTTACTGGCCACAATATCCAAACACTCGTATATGTACACCTGTCAGTCATCTCCACACTTGAAAAACAAAAAGAAAAGGGCAAAAAAAAAATTATATAAAAAAGGTCAAGAAAAATGAAAATATAAATGTGAAAAAGAGTTTAAAAAAAATGGAGAAGAAAGAAAGAAAAAAGGGAAAAAGAGAAAGAGATGTAAAGTAGAAGTGGCCTCCAGAGGACCACATGTCACCTAGGATTTGTGTACATGTCATAAAAGGATAAATGCTAGAATGAAGAGGGTATTGTGGGGAGACATGTCAAATCATGATTGGATAAGGGGGAGCCAAGGTTCTCTATAGTCTAGACTTTTCATGAACTCTCACACAGTTCTGGGGATAGTACATTCCTCAACATTAGTGCTCTATTAAGGGCACATACCCAAAAGCATATTTTAAGGAATATCCAATACAGAGGAGTAAAATGAAGACCCACAATTGGAATGATGTGGACTCCTACACCTTATCACTTCTCATCTTTTTGCAAAATATGAATAATGCCCACTACCCGGTTTTCGTATGGCATGGGCAAAGCTCAGTAAAAATCAAATTTACACATCACAAGCAATCTCAGAAAAATTCAGAAAACAAAAACAAAAAAAGAATAGAAAACAAAAGAAAAGGAGATGAAAGATAGAGACTAGGTGAAACGTTGCTTTTATAAGGTGTTATTATTATCAAAACTGTGGTAAATTTGCTTTAATTATTAGATTTTTTTTGTTTCTGGGTAAGAAAAAGAAAAAGATTAATGACATGTTTGGTTGGGTGGAATTAATTTTGGAATGGAATCCTCATTCTCATTCCATTGTTTGCTTTGACATTTAAATAAAGGAATAAGATTCTTTTGGAATTATAATTCTACCATTTAGTGGAATACCAATTTCACCCAAAAAAACTATGTAATCATGATTCCAAAATTTTACTTTTACTTTTAAAACATTACTTTCCTTTTTTGCCCTATTAGAGCATTTAAAAATAAGGGCATTTTGGTCAATATAATACTTATTCCATTCCATAGTACTAAATCAACCAAACAATAAAATATCATTTCTATTCTCATTCCAATTCTACTTCATTACGATTTCTATTACCATTCCACTAATCAAACATGACCTAAGTACTTTCTTGGTTCCCAAACTATTGATATAGTTTCGTTTTGATCTCAAAATTTTAAAAAAATTTTGTTTTAGTCCTTAAAGTTTTAAAATTGCTTTCTTATGGTCCTTTCAATATTTTCGTGTTAAATATTTAACGAAAATTGAATAAAGAAAGGGTGGCAATCTACTCTACCCACACTATTTTTTATACACACTCTTAAATAAAATTAAAAATTGAATTACTACTTATTATACCCCTAATTATTCCTAAACCATCATCAATTTAATTTTGCCTTTTTCTTTTCCTACCCACTTATTCTCACCCTCTTTTTTCTTCTTTTCTTCTTCAATTGTGTTTCTCAACCCAGAAAAGGAGAAATACTTCCCTCTGATTGTTCCCATTTAGATACAATTCGGCATGCATCTTATAAATTAAACAATGAGAAAAATAATTATTGAAATAAACAATTGAGAAAGATTTTTGGCTGAGTACAATTGCTCTTCAGTAATTTCTCACATATTTATGCCCAAGTGATAAAAGTAAAATTGGGTAGCGGGCTTGATATGTGTAACAGCAAAGTGTGAAAAGTAAGCTTGGGCAACGCCTACTGCAGAAGTCCTTTGTGTCTATCTCATCAAGCCAAAGAAAATTTACGAACGGATAATAACAAAACTGTCCTTTGTGTTTTGATAAGATGCTCAATTTATCCCCTAAGTTTTCATAAATAACAAAAATATCCTCAGATTAACGAATAAATACAAATTTCATCCATGTGTCTAATTTGATTAAAAATAAATAAGAAATTTGTTTACAAATGACCAAGATATCTTATCCACACAATAAATTAATTAAAAATTGGAAAAAAATGAAAAAAAAAAAATTAGAGTAAGGGTAATTTTGTTTTTTTTCTTTGATGTCATTACACAATTTTTG
Source organism: Trema orientale (assembly GCA_002914845.1). NCBI lineage: Eukaryota > Viridiplantae > Streptophyta > Magnoliopsida > Rosales > Cannabaceae > Trema > Trema orientale. The sequence goes on from JXTC01000005.1 coordinate 51,127, forward strand.
GGGAAATTCTACTATAAGACCCCAATATTCTGTCCTAGCACAACATCCCAATCGAACGGCTTGTAATTTATCTAACGGTTTAATGGTCCCTATAAAATACAATGAATAAGCAAGCTAAGATGCACTGGATTATGCCCATGCTCTTCTTCCTCATCGTCAGCCATCAGCTGACGTCGTTGTTCTCCTATCCCTTATAAACTAATCGGAGTTTTTAGTCTTATCTTGTATCTCATTTAAAGCCATTTGAATCATTTTCGCATAGAAAATTTATCACACGTATAAGGGTTGAGAATTCTTGTTTCAAAACTAAAACCCACGATCTTAGACGCAGATCATTGTTTTTTTTTTTTAAATATGTCCAGAAATTTAAAAGACCTAACAATCCCATGCTTTTATCTTCTTCACTGTGGGCATCAATTTTTGAAAGCAGCAACATCACCATTACCGTCAATATCCAAGAATATACCCATTAATTTCAAAGCACTATCACCGCTATCAATATTGATTTGCAAATTTCAATTGGACATCAAGCTCAAAAGAAGAAGAAGAAATAGGACATCAAGTCATCAAAAAATGACAATTGTTTCCTCAAATCCCATCACCACCATTATTGAAGATCGAAATCTTCAAAGAACCACTATTGACTTTTATATTCTAGTTTCATGCGAATTAATATACGATAGGAATTGTTTTCTAAACTTTGATTTTTCTCTTTTGGAGTATTGTCGTTTCATTGATTTGGCAAAACTGATTTCTGAAAAGCACACCAAACTGAAGATTTAGTTTTGTTTTTGTTTTTATTTTTCAATCTAACAAAAAGTAATAATCATGTGTAATTTGATACATGTTTTGGTTTGTGTACCTTGTTGCATCAAATCCATTCGATCTAGATCCAATACTCGTAAAAAAGGTTACAGTGATAAGAGGTCAAAAACAGGGGTTGTATTGTAGAAATCCCCCAATTTTTTTTTTCATGCACCACTAACTTCTTTTTTTTTTTTTTTTTGTGGAAAATTCTACAATACGACTCATGTTTTTGGTCCTAGCACAACAACCATATCGAACGACTACAATTTGATTTCAGAACTTTGTTACCCCACAAAAACCGGTTGTACAGTGAGCTTGCCCACTTCTTATTAAATGAGTAAAGGATGTTTAAATACATATACAGACAATTCCTGATATATATAACCATGAGACAAAAATCACGATAAATATTATAAAATTTCTCATAACTTGAATACAAATCAACAAATCATGGGTTCAAGTCAAGGGTTTCAAATCAGAGATAGAGACCAATCGGATTTCGTCAAGGGACATGAGGAGGCCGGAGTGAGCAAGAGTGCCAAAGACGAGGTCAACAAAATCGAGAACGCTGCCGAGATTGCCGGAGATGAGTTGACGGAATCGAGAACGCCAGAGATATTTGATCTGGAACTAGTTCTGAAGACCCATTTCAATTTAGGAATTTGAATGATTTATCCAAACATTTCCACTTGAAAATTCAATATATCTTTTTTGATCTGGGTTTCTTGTTTTTATATATATATATATAACTTAGTTCCCAAAAATCATCAATTTTTGAGAATGAAAGATCAAATGAGTTGCATTCTTTGTTATTTTCTCTAAATGATCTTTAACTTAGGAAAAAAAATTTCTAATTTTCCCTTATTCTCATTCAAATTAAACTGGAGAATAGAGTTTTCAGAAGCATACCTCTCCAATTAAAAACTTGATCTTGGGTTATATAAAGAAAAAAAATTAAAATGGTGGAGATGGGATCTCTCTTCAGTTACGGAAGGTTTTGATATTCGGATTTGTTATTTTTGGAGAGAAAAGATTTTGACTTCAAAAAAAAGGACTTGGGATTTTTCCTTCTAATTCAAGAACAGATGGCCATGGGTGTATTTTTATGTGCAGGAGAGAGTATTGTAGATTATTTGCACTACTCATAGTATAGGTTGTCGATTCTACATCACACGGTCAGCAGAAGGATTTTAGCAATGTGACCAAAAACAAGGGTCTTATAGTAGAAATCCCCTTTTTTTTTGTATTTGTTTAGATAAAATTTAAGTTTAAGGGTAATTTTGTTTTTTTCAGAGGTCAATTTTGACCAAATTAGACAAAAATGTAAAATTTATACAAATTTGCTAATCCAGGGAGGTATTTTTGTTATTTATGAAAAGTAAAGGATAAACGGAGCATTTCATTAAAACGCTAAGGGTATTTTTATTATTTTGCCATTTAAGAAAAAAGAAAAGGACCCCACAACTTCCTTATTCGTTGAGAGAGCTTTGTGACCGACCCTACCCACTTCATAAATTATAAGATATAGTAAGTACAATAATAATACGTTACATAATTTAAGCAGCATAATGGAATAGAGTAGTCCCACCACAATGATTGTTAACCAAAATTTTTTAACAAATCTATAAGAAAGAAAGAAAGAATAGTTTAGGTGACAAGTTCATGTAAATCGGTTAGAGAAATGAAAAAATAAAAAATAAAAATTATATGCTATAAAATTCTAAAGACAGACAATCGGGATCCAGAGGGTTTCTCAGAAGCTAGAGTTTTGCAGGATATCAACCAACAAAGAAAAGCAAATGTTGGTCCAGTCAAAATGTGTCACACATTTTGGATCTGTTTTTAGGCTATGTTGGATTTTATCTAAATTTTACAAATAAATACTTCACGGTTGCTTAACTAAATTCTACAAATATGCATCAAATGTTATCGGAGTTCTTTATTATTATTATTATTATTTTCATAATCTATTAACTAGTCTATATTAATGCCAAAACTTGAAGTGACATGTCATGTTTTCACTCACTACCATTTGGATAGACAAATTTCCACTAAAACTAAGAGTCAAAATACCGTAAAAAAGTTGTCAAATGCTCATTTTAACCATAGATTAAAACTTGAAATATTTGTTGTTCAATTTATTTAATTTTTCTTGGGGACATTTTTTATTCAAATTTGAATCATAATATAAGCTTGGAAAAATCTTTTTCCTAGTGCGAAAAATGAGCTAAACCAGTAAGACTGACTTCCATCTGGAACCTGGGCCACTAATAGACTGAAAAACCACAGAGATAGAGGCAGAGAGCACCATCGCTAGTGGAGTTTTTTTTCTTCATTTTTTATTTTTAAAATAAATTAAAAAAAATGTTTGTAAAACCAACAAATTCTTTACACGTGTTCAAGCATATACCCAGGTTTCTTCCTTTGGTCAAAATCTCACACAAACGGAGTTCTTTCAAGGCCGTGAATTTTATGACTGGTTTTTTACCAGCAAGAGTCGCTGCAAAAGAGGCATTTTCAGCACTCCCAAAAAAACAAAATAAATAAATAAATAAATAAGAGAATATCACGCAATTCTAATGAATTTATTTATCAGTTTATTTAACTTATATTACCTCCACTTCACGGCGTTCGAGACGCCACGAGCCCTTTTCTGATGTCACCGTATCGACAATGAGAAACCGTCCATTTACTTTTACTTTTTTTTAAAAAAAAAATTATTTTTTTAAAAAATAATTAAAAATAAATAGTTGCAGTAAATTATAAAAAAATAATAAAAATTACGGACGAGAATTTCAAAAAGTAAAAGACCATAAAAAGATGAGAAATAATTTAAGAAAGGAAAGTCTCATCATCCTTTTGTTCACCTTTCAACAAACGGTAGCTCCACTCCAACAACAAACTTGTCATTAAATTATTCTATTTTTTTTAACCAAAAATTCAAAGTAATTTAGTTCTTTAATTAATTATCCCAAAACTAAATAATAAAAACATAAGGTAGAGCTTGGTGCGAAAACTTCTGCCTCTTTTCATTTCCTAACTATTTTATTACACGAGACTGTTTTTTCGTTTCTTAAATTCTTACAATGTACCTCGCAAATACATTTAAGGAAAAAAAAAAGAAAAAAAAGGAGACGTGTACTTATATCCGGACTCCTGATTTTTTATATATGGTTTTTTTATATTATATGGTTATTTATATATTCATATTTCTTTTATCTTCGAAAATTTGAAAAATATAAAATCCAAAATTTCTTTTCTTTCTTTTTTTTTTTTCCGTCTTAGGATTTTTCTTTGAGTAGAGAAGCTAATCCGGTGACGACCTTAGCTCCCCTCTCTACACTCTTCGGCTTAATCGCCGGTGGCTGCCACATCATCACCTTCACCGACGATTTTTCCTCCTCGACGACGGCGGCGGCGACTCCGACTCCGCCGGGATCGTTCTCGGACGGCGAGCTCCTCTCTCCGAAGATCAGCTCCAATTCTCCGCAGTCGCCGAACTCATCGTCGTCGTCCCGAGCTTCGCCGTCGGCCTTGAGCTTCTCTGATACGGCGGAGACGGCGTCGTTTCGGTGGTGAGGGGAGAGCCACTTGGCTCGCATGTACTCGGCTTGCCTCCATGGAGGGAAGTGCATTCCTTTCTTCTTGAGGCTCTGTTTGGCAGCCTCCGAAACGATGGAGACGATCTGACCCAGACGATCTGGCTTCCCCACGAAGATGTACGGCAGAGATTGAAGGATCGCTTTATAAGCACCGGTCGATCGCGCTATCTCGAACTCTGATCTGAAATCTATGTCTATCAACAACCTCTCGCCTTGTGTTATCACATCTATGTACTCATATTCACCTGAAACCAATCACAAAGCAAATTTTTTTTTTTTAAGTTTAATTCTTCTGGAAATTTCTTTTTTTTTTTTTTGGTTAAATTTATTTAATTTAAGACTGGAAGACTGTACCAGCTGGGAACGAAGAAGATTTCTCCCATTTGGATTTACAGATGGAGGAATCGTAGCCGTTAGATGAGAGTCCGTCGGTGACGATCTTGATCAAATCGTCTTTAAGTTTGTGGTTTTTGTTCTTCTCCACGATCTTAGCCGTATCAGCTAAGAGGTTTCTCTCAGCCACACTCGCGCACGGAATCAAACTCTGTTTTTAGCACAAAAAAAAAAAAAAAAACGAAAATCATAAATATTTTTCTGTTTGTTTGCCGAGAAACCGTGAGAAAATTTTTAATGTTCAATTTTTTTTTTTTTTGTTTTTTTCTTTTAAATACCTTAAGGATATCAGAGGCGTCCCCGCCGTACGATCCAGAGGTGATGGAATCGCCGAAGCCGCTGCCGAAGACGTCGAATTCATCGTCGGAGCTGTCGTTGCTATTCGCATTGAAGCAGTTGCAGCGGTTACGGCCGCATTTGGCCGCCGCCGGCCGCGCCGGTTGACTCTCGCTGTTGCTGTTGTGGTGGCTCTCTTCGATGAAATTCTGAACCATCTTGTCCAAGCAGACCGAACTCGGTTCGAACTCAGTGGCTCCAGCTCCGCCATCTTTGTACTGAGTCGACTCGCCGTTACTCGGCTTCTCCGCCGATGAAATCCTCAGCACGCTCGGGAACTGGCGGTCGAAGAGCCTCCTGAACCGCGATTTCAACACCGGTTTAGCTGAATCGTTTCGGACCACCGACTCGGACTCGATATCAACGGGTTGGATCTTCATCGGAAACGGCATAGTGCCCCAAAAAAAGAAATAAACTTCCAAAAATTGAAACGTTTCAAAGACGTTTCTCCTCCTAATTAGAAATTCCTAAGCTGCGTTTTTTTTTCTCTCTTTTGTGTCAGTTCTGCTCCATATTCAGAGCTCAGAATCTTGCATGCAACCACTCAAAATTCACTCACTCCAAAACACAGAAAATTCACCCAAAATTCATGAAAAATTGAAAATCATCTACATTAACTGCTATTTTTCTCGGCAAAGAAGAGAAAATTTCTCGGTTACTTTCTCCGATTACAAAATAAAAAAAGAGAAATCTACCAAAATTTTATGTACGAACCAAGAGAAGGGAAAATCAGTGCTGTACCTTCCTCTATAATTATCGTATCTGTTATTGTAATTAGGTTTTGGTTTTGGCGAAGAAGAAGAAGAAGAAGAAGCTTCGAATAACTTGGAGTGTAATTAAGCGAAACGAGATCGCTTCCGGTCAGGGCTTTTCATGGAAAACGTGGCGGCGATGATCGGAGATTCGAGCATTGCGTACAGTTATGGATATGAAGGTCACCGAAATATTCATTTCTCCGGTGACCGATCTTCGCCGGCGGTGAGGTTGTGATCGGAGAAGGTTTTTGGCTGAGGAGGAGGTTCGTTTCTCAGGTGAAGAAGACTGAAGAGACGAGAGAGAGAGAGAGAGAGAGAGTGAGTGAGCGAGCGAGCGAGTGAATTGGTGTGCGTGAATGGGCTGGGCCTTTTTATAGGACCAATGGAAGTGGGCCCGTGCTGAGTTGGACTAAAAAGCCAGGTGGGCTAATACGTGGCGGTGTAATCCTTGATGACGATGACGTGGCAGGTTTGAAGTTGAATTGGAAACGCAGTTACTGTGTCTCTCACGGTGAAGTAGTGGTTAAGCGCCACGTGTTACGTGAATGATCGTGGGTTGGGGTGCTCTGTTGCTGGAAGTGTGGATTTGGAAGCGTTTGGATTGTGGAATTACTGGAATGCCCTTCCATGAGTGTGTATTTATCGGGCAAATGCCCCTCATATTCCGGAGATATCGAAAACCGTCTAAAGGGGTCGTGTCGAACGTGTAAATATTTTTGAATATTTTAAGAAATGGAATAGATAGGGGGGATTGGGGAAGTTTGGAGTGTGATTTCTCGGACGTGTTAATTTTTCAAAAAATAATAAATAACTACAAAATAAAATAACATGCTAAAGTTTAATTGGGAATGGCAGGATTATGTCTTAAATAAACAACTTAAATTAAATTTTATCCCTCGAAAAAAACAGAATGTTAAATTATCCTAAATTGTTCTAAATTTGGTTTGTTAAATTCTTGTCATATTTATATGCACATTTAACAAAATTTACAATTTTATAGTTCAAAATATTTATGATTGTTCAATGTCAAATATATATGTATATATATAGGTTGCTAATTCAGTAGGTATTTTTTTATTTATTTATGTGTAGGTATATTTTTTTTAGCCATTGGATCACCATTTAATGGTGTTTCAACGGCTATAATAAAATGCATGAAAAGACGTGTATCATTAATGTTATTTTTAATATAAAAAAATGTGCAAATATATATATATATATATATATTCTATGATTGTTATCTTATATTTCTTACTCTAATTTGGAGGGGTGAAATTATATGATTTTGGAGGTTACTCTTTTTGCTATTTTTTATTTGTTTTTCTTCAAACGGGTTGAGATATAATCATTTAATTGTAGATTTGCTTTTAAAAAATTTTCTAACAAGTGAAGACAAAAACCATGCAATAGGGTCCTAAGTTTCAAGACCATGGTAATACAGGAGCTGTCATGAATTTTAGGATGATGGTGTAAATTGCAGGGTAAATAATTTTTTACACGATGATACGATTTGAAAACGACACGAAATAAATGGGTCACTCAAATTCATTTAGGCCTCGTTTGGTTTGCCTATTTGAATGTGTGTATTTGAATGGAAATTATGGAATGTGTTATAATTGGAATGGGAGACATTTGATTGGAAAAAATAGTGAAATAGATTGTAATTAGAATAGGAGCATTGGAATGGACCATTCAAAAACACTTCTTCCCCTCTATTCTCATTCAAGACACAAAAAAACCATTCCAATGGTTAATTTTTCTGATGGACCATTTGAATAGAAAAACTGAATTGTTGAAACAAACACACATTCTAAAAAATCATTTGAATGGAAAAACTGGAGTTGTTAAAATAAATACTTATTCAAATGGATTTCCCATTCCAACGGAATGGAATGGTTGAAACAAACGGGACTTTCGTGTTAATTTCGGGTTGACATGTGTAACACGAATATAATAAACGAGAGGGGTTTCGAGTTAACCTGCTTAATTTAAAAATAATTTATGTAATACGTTTAATTAAACAGATCGTTTTTGTGTTGTGTCAACACGACACTAATATAATACATTTACTAACATTTTAATATTTTAAATATCATTTTAACAAATTTTAAATATATTTACATGTATGAAATTGAATTAATTAGTACATAATCATGTTAAATTAGAGTAATTATATCAATTTTAAATAATCATGTCAAATATGTCATGTTATGATATATGACATATTTATTAAATAAGTTACACACTTCATGTCGAGTTATATGTATATTAATTATATCGTATTCAGATTTAAGTTTTTGATATGTAAACTGATCATGTCCTATTTGAGTTAGGTATTATCGTATCATGTCGATCCGAACACGATACAATAACTTAAATTATCAGCCCTAGACTAAATTGTAGGCTAAAAGAGAAACCGTGTTTATATAGGCACGTAAATATTTATGAATCGGTGTATGAATTGGATTAATTGCGTATATCTGTTCAGGTGACTAAGTTCTTAACCCCCTAATAAATTCAGTTAAAGAACTAATAATACCATACTAATGCAAGACTTCTCAGAATTATTCTAATTAATAAATGAAAGCAAAGTTTAGCCAATAAACCTTATAAAATTCAAAACCTGGTCAACAGAAAATACAAGCATGAACTAACTAAAACTCGGTCAATATAACAGTGGTCCATGTATATAGTAGACGTACACGTACACACAAATATATTTATTTCTATATACACGATATGTATTTATTAAGTGGTCAAATTTTCAGAAATCTTATACTTGTCACAAATCTATCTAAGTAATATATATATATATATATATATATATATTAAGTCTGAAGGAGAAAGAGTGAAAAAAATATGATTGCTTCTGTTAGTATTCTATTTTTAAAATTTTAAAAAAATTTATAATTTAACTCTTTTTTTTTTCATACTATGATTAGTTCTATTATTATTTTTCTATTCTATGATTCGTCATAATTATATACATGTATGATATAATATTATTTTTAATTAATATTAATCTTAGCTTATATTAAATTTAGTTCATCAAACAAATAATAGGACTATTTTCATCTCATCAAAAAAATCGATTATTATCGTTATCTTCATTATTATTTTTTTGAATATAGAGATAAATATATTATTTAATGTTGTAGTATATTAAACCTAATTATAAATTAGGCTTAATGTGTCCTTTATTTGTTTTAATACAGACCAAACAAAAAATTTACGGCCCTAACGCAAACAACTTTTATACGTTGCACCTTAATGTGTGTTTCTTTTTCAAAAGAAAAGAATGTTTCAATTTCATTTCTTATTTCTTTCCGGCATGGGAGGTTATTGAGAAGTTGCAGTCTTACAGAAAAATTTGTATACTCTTATGGTGTCCCATTGATCACCTGTTTTCCAATTCTGATGAGCAGACGCCTCTTCATGATGCTTTTCTTGCTGATGATGTTCTATGTCAAGATGTGCAAGGAATTTCAGATGTAATCACGGTTAATTTGTTTGCAACAATTACTGATGAGCAATAACCTGATTTTGTACCAAATAACTGAGTTTTCATTAGAATTTGTGAATCAGTTTGAAGTATGAACATAATGTCCTAACTTTTCCATATTAACTTAGACCTTCTTCCTTCAGCACAAAAAAAAAAAAACCACTTAGACCTTCTTTATTTGCATTTTTTTTCCCTTTCAAGCTGAACTGTATTACGATGATTCATCGCCTTTCAGTTGAGAAATGCTACATTGCTACTAGATTCTTTCTTTACGCTTCTTCTATTTAGCCTTCATCAAAGTGACAAGAAGGAGTTTTTTTTGGTGTAATGATCATAAGTGTGGCTCTTATTATTCACAAAAATGCAGACAAAATACAATCTTAGATTAGATAAAGCAAATTTAAACAACAAATATTCCATAAAACTCCTCTCAAAAAGAGAACTCTTTATTACTATCTATCGTTGAAAGGAAGAAAATAGTACAATATATAATACTACTTAGTCTGTGAGGAGAGAAAAAAAAAAGGCAAGAAATAAAATTAAATAAAACCTTGCTATTACTGTTGGAAATTATGTTAAAAAAAATATAAATTAATAAAACATTGCTATAAAATATATAAGTAAGCACTACTAAAGAAAGAAATATTTAGCAAGAAAGTAACATTGAGCAAAGTGTCCGGGGTCATTGTAGTTGAACAAACTTGCTACTCACAAACCGACTTTTTATGATTCTTAACAGAATACGTAAATATTAAAACATTCGAGTGGCACCTAAAAAGCATTAAATTTAACTAGATTGCATTTAGACAATTGATATGAAATTTATACGTACCAACAATCTCATATAGTAAGCATTACTCTAAAAATTCAAAATTACTATGTCTGTATACACATCTTCTTCTATATTTTATTAATATATTTATCCATTTTAAATATTATCAATAATCTTAGGAATAAAATGCGTTGTAGTAATTAATACATAATCTCAATTACAATTCCACAATATTAATATCAACCTGCGCAAAGCGTGGGATAACAACTAGTTATGATAATAAACTAGAGAAGGAGTAGAATTAGTTAAACTTGTTACACCTCACGAAACATACTTTTTTTTTTTTAATTAACGCGTAAAGGCTTTATTTGGCATGCATGATAAGATAAGACTGAATTATTTTAAAGTACTAGATTGGATTAGATTGGACAAAATGAAATAAGATTATAGTCCAATCATATCTCATATTTAGTGTGTTACTTTATGTTAGGATAGGATGACATGTGTGTTTCATATTTTTAACTAAATTATAAATAATAAACTTTGAGGTTTGATTAATTTAAATGAATATCACTTTTTAAAATTATTTTAGAAAATACCACCTTAAAAATTTTTGGAAAACTTTTCTTTTGTAAAAAATGTATTTACAAAAACACCACTTTTAAAAATAAACCGTGTGCTTTAGAAAATGCACTTCTTATAAAAGTTCTTACTAAATAGACTTTCTTTTTTCCGAAAGCAAAATAGACTTTTTAATAACATACCAAGCATGTCAAATATGGTTTAGCGTGATCTAGCATGATCAATGAGATCTAAATTACAATATAAGAAAAAAAATTAGTTTGCGAAAGACTCTTTTAGTTTTACTTTTTTTTTTCCTCCCATATTATTAATATTACTGTTATTATATTTCCTCTACTGGTGAATGGTAGGATGTAATTTATTTTTTTTTAAGTAAATTTATTCTTAAAGTTGGATAAAAAGAGAATTTTTTTTCTTCTTTTGTTAGCAGTAAAATAACGCTAGCTTTTAATACATAATTCTGGCCATATATTTCGAAGACGTTTAATAGCCAATTATGAAAACTAGTGTTCTCATTAATGTACAACTTGAAAGAAGAAATTTGGAAAAAACAAAATAAAAAAAGCTTTTTGGGAAATTAGTTAAAATAGACCCTTTAATAGTATGTTTTAGATTATAGACTCTTTTTAAAAAATTCTTTACAAAATAGATCTTTTATTGATATATCAAATATGATCTAGCTGCTCTAGCATAATCTGGCAAAGAATGTCTAGCATAATCTAAAGTGGTTAAGTTATAAAATGGGTCTATTTTCTAAATCACACTATCAAAAGAGTCTATTTTGCAAAAGATCAATTTTAGTTTTTCTTCTTCTTTTCTTTTTCCCCTTATTTTATTATTATTGTTATTATATTTCCTCTGCTGGTGATTCGGTGAAAGAAGCAATATAAATTATGTTTTAAGTTTATTTTTGAAGTAAATTTATTTTTTAAGTTGGATAAAAAGAGATTTTTTTTTCCAGCTATAAAATACCACTAGCTTTTAGTACATAATTCTACTGATATTTCAAAGATGTTTAACAGCTAATTTATGGAAAATTATACTCATTAATATACAACTTGAAAGTAAAAATTTGAAAAAAGAAAATAAAAGAAGCTACGGGCTTGCTTAGATACACTTTTATATTGTGTTTTTTGGTTTTTTTTTTTTAATAAAATGAAAAGTGAAGATGTTCTCAATAATTTATATAAGAAAATCCAATGATCTTTTTTTTAAGATGAAAAAGAAAACACATAAAATATAAAACAAACGTATATCCAAACAAGACCCATTTTATTTTTATAACAATAAATATGGAAGATTCAAACTTTAGATATCAAATTTGGAAATTGGTTTACATTGGTTATATTGAAGCTTTATTTGGAAAATTGGATTGGATTTTTGAGATGTTGGAGAGGGGTGGAAGAGATAAAATCCTCATTTGGCAAGAGGGATTGTGGAAGTGGAAGAGAGAAAAGTGGACGGGGGAGTTAAAAATCTCGTTAGACTCATCATTTTGGATCCTTCCACTATTAGAATGATCTTTTATGTATAATGACAAAGATGTCTTCTTAAAAAAATAAAGACACGATGAAAATGATAATATAGTAATTTTATAAATAAATAGTCATTTATTCTTTTAGCTCCCCATCTTTCTTACCAAACAATTTAAGTCTGGAAGCTCCACATTAGGAAGAAGTGTCACTACTAGCAAACTATTTGCAACTATATTTATGACCACTTACATCTTGATCTTTTAAATCTTCATTCTAATTTTAATATTTCCTAATTTCTTGATTAATCATATGCATAGTGAAATTAATAAAACTATACATGGTTTTTCAAAGTTTTTAGAGGAGTTGAGGATGGATTTAATCTCTTCCAATTTGATGCTACTTTCTTTTTTAAATTTATTTACTATCTTATTCATTTCTTATGTATATGATAATAAAAAGCAATTCTTGGACTTCTCCGCCAAAACTTTGTAGCAAAAGGTGTAATGCACACAAGCTTAATTACAGTATTTATATATTGGGATCTAATACTATTAACAAAAAAAAAATATTGGGATCTAATACATTTTCATATATGTATCCACATCCTAAGAATTTGACTAGGATGAATCATTTTAGGATATTCATGCAATAAAACAAACTTTGGGGGCTAAGGAAACTTTTGTTTATTCATTACCATTTAATACCCACTTAAACTTGATTCAAAGCTAAGCTTATTGCCGGCCTCAATAATTTGGACTTTTTTTTTTCCTGCAAATTTGGAGTTACATATATTAAATCATCAATTTTCTTTTGGTGACCCCCAAACTGCAAAAAAATGATGCAGAGCTATAATGATATAAACATAAAAACAAAAGGTCTTCACCTGATCATCAATCAGGTACGGTAAATTTTTTTTTAAAAAAAAAGGTAAATTGTCTTTTTTGATTGGTTTCGGTGAAAAATAATTAAAATGGGGAATTCCAATTATGACACTGACTGATTTTTATCATGCTTGTGAAAAATGCAACTTTTTTTTTAATATTATATCTATGGATATATTGGTAGTACAAGTAAAGGACAAAAGCCAATAAAAGGGATACTCGTGTATGGGTAAAGCGCATTCGGAGTTATTAGTGCAAATATAATCAATTAGTTTCCATTGTGGGGAGCAAATTATGCTTTGCTTTTATCTTGATTTCATTCCCACTAAATCAAACCAGGCAAATGGTATTTTATATATATATATATATGGAATATTTTGAAATACAATGGTATTATAATTTTTGTTTTTAAAAAAAAAAGAATTAGAATTTAGACGCTTTTTTTTTTGTAATTAATAGACGTATATAAGAGTTTTTTTCCCCTAAAATCTATATTGATAGAGAAACTAATATTAACATTACATTTTAATACGGTCGTCATTATTAAATATGTTGAAACAAATTCTAATAAGAATTAAATAATAATATTGATTGTTTAACTATTAAATTAAAATTAATTGTCAATAATTGCTTTCTTATTGATAGGGAATGAAATCTAAAGGTCGATAGAGAATAAAAAAAGAACTCAAATTGTACTCCACTATATATTAATAAAAAATGTTATGCATTACACAATACACATTAATAACTTCCAACAAAATGAACATTTCTGGAGTACTTAATAACTATGTTTCATAAAATTCCCGTTTTTTCAGAATTTTTTTTTCCTGAAATTTACCTTGAAATTCATAGACGAAATTACATGGGATAAATGTATTCAACTAAAATAGTTGAATTTGATGTCATTTGATTCATTGAATTCTTTGAATAAAATTAGGAGCTAGCTTTGACTTACCATTGTCAAGTCATTTAATGTGACGTTAGCAAAATAGCAACCAAAATTTGACAAACAAATTTGTGCCTATAGTATTACTCCTATTTTATTTTTCTACTCACAACCTCTTATTGACCCCTAATTGAACCCATTTTCGATTGAAATTCATAATATCAAGATATTGGCCAATTAATTCATTATTCGACTTTTTGACTAGTCCAACACTCAAGGGAGTGATTATTATACCAAAACAAAAGAGAGAGAATTTTCAGCTGAAGATTTAATTACTTTAATGAGATTTGATTGTAGAAGACCGGTACAATAAAACTTCGGTCCTTTATATTGTAATTATGTAATCTTGCCATTTCATAATCAGTGTGATGAGTTGAATAGTTCAAACTTGGACCGTCCGTTGCCTAAAAGACAAGTTCAAAAGCGATCAAAATTGAAAGAAAGCAAAAATAAATCATAAAAAATAAAAAAATAACCTCTGCTTTATTATGGGGTAAAGAAGGTTAAATCAATTCTTACGCTGAGAAAGAGCCTTCAAATGTACGCATGTCTGGCCAATCGTCCTCAGAATCATAATAACGACACCAAACTTATAATTTTGTGCCACAATTTGGAGTACATTAGGCTAAGAAGTAGTCATCCCATAATTAAAAAAACAAAAGGGAACAAGGCTAAATATCAACTAGTCAAGTTATACGAATAAAGACAAACTAGCTACCTTAAAAAGAGGGCCTGCATTTTTCATCTTGATGGCTCATGGTTTAATTTCTCTACAATGAATTCCCTCATTTTATCTCATGTCCTTTTTACCCTACCCCCATTCCCACATCTTCACCAACTTAAAATTTTAAAGTAGACTTTAGATACCATCTCAATTTCAATTAAAGAAGGACTACTTAGAAACAACGACATAAACATTGAAAAATATCGGTGTTGCACCTTAAGGCTTAATCATTAGTACCACATGCAAATAGAAATACAGAGTTCTAATACATGAGTCATTATAAGATCTTTATTTTTATTAATATACAGTGCTAAGTACATGTGATACTTTTAGCATTGTTTTATGTTTATAATGTCTCATCATCTCATTAGTTATTTCCTATTAATGAAATTGAGAACACCCTTTTTTGGGAAAATGAAAATATGAGAATTTAGGAAGTGGGATTCAATTTTTATTACCCAGTAGTAATAGTAGTGTCTTTCTCTGATGTATGGTGGAATTTTTTGGACTTGGGACCTCTTGGATCTATGTTATGAAAATGATTCTTCATTCTTGAAGTTGATTCTTCATTCTTGAAGTTGAGGAAACAGGGGTTGCAGTAAGTAACATAATGCTTGGGAATGCAAAATTTTGAAGTACTCTGAAATACCACTTGAAAATGGCATGTATGTTCCTGAAAAACTGGTCATATTCCACATAAATCCACCTTTGTGAAAAGAAGAAAACAATAACACAATGTTGCAATTCACTTTCACTGACACCCAATTTTTGTGAAATGAACAATCATCTAGTTCACTAGATTGCACATTTCTTATTCTCTCGTTGCATTCCTGCATGCTCATATATTTAATGAAATTAGGCTACAATATATATAGAGAAAGAGATCTTTAAGTGAAATTCAACATTCATAAATTATACATTATATATTTTGCTTAACAACGTAATATACATAAATACATAATTAGCATTACCAATGTAACTGTTAATCCATTGATGTTAACAACGGGAGAATTTTAACTTTTTGTCACATGGTGCTTAAGTTAAAGACTGAAAAATCATTTTAGGATTTTCTGTAGAACTTATTATACTTAATCCCTTCTTTTTTTTTTTTTTTTTTTTAGCACATACTTGCTCCCTTCTAGCTAGCAATGTAGGACAAACTCTACACCAGTTAATAAATGAGTTTATTGTTTAATTATTACTTCTATTTTATTTTATTTTTTGGGAAAAGACTTCTATTTTGATTTTAGTCATGTTGGTAAATGTATATGGTATAGAATTTGAACACACAACCTTTTTTTCATCTTCATGATTATTCTTTTCTCAAAGCTGTGAAAATTGATGCCAGCAAAATACCTGTATTCTCCCTCAAGTAACCCGTGACCAAAGTTTTCAAAAATCAACAACAGTATCTACTTTCCCCCAAACATCAACTGGGGCCTAAGAGCCTAAACTACAATTAATTTTTACAATTGTCAAATTTTGCTTTTTAACTTTTTCTTCTTTTATGCTTAAGATTATGAAAAGCCAAAGCTCAAGATTAGTGAAACAAAATCATGTCCTGTAGATAAGTGATTCATCACTAATTTGTACATTAAAATTGATTTCGTTCTCTATCGTCTTCCTTTTATTTATTTATTTATTTATTTTTTAGAACTTTAATGAGGCAAGGCAATTGATGTCACTTTATTGAACTTCTTTTGATGATGTCTAAAGAAATTATTGAATTTCTTTCTTTGAGACTCATCATTGTCTCTTTAAAGCTTTAGGGAACATGGGTTGCTGTTAGCTTTTGGAAACTGAAATACTTTAAAAATGGAAATTAATTTACTTTCTGTAACTTGAGGAAAAGTAGCATATTTAAGAAATTTTATTGTTTGGTGAGATACTTTAAGAAATGCACAAGTTAGGCCCTACCATCATAATTTCAAAGGACAATTTGGTTCATGTTTATCCTTGACGAGGATGAACCCCTAATCTTTATTATTATTATTATTATTATTATTATTATTATTATTATTATTATTATTATTATCATCATCGTACTTAAAAACCAGCCTATTCCCTAGAAACCTTTCCAAGTATCCAAAATTTTCTTTTCAGTAGCCAAACGGTCTGAACACACAAGTTTTATACAAATGTTTGAGCCAAACAAATTTATTCTGTTCAGAGAGACAGTAAACAAAATGGATTTGGAAAAGAAAGAAAATGTATACGGGGTCGTTTTGAAATTATTAAATCCTTAGATACTAAACATATAATTCTGAATTTCTTTATGCCATCAACAGCTCAATTTTATTGTTACTACTTACTAGTATTAAGAAAAAGTTAAAAATAAGGATCAACAACCACAAAAAACCAAAATGCTGGTAGTATAATGTTGAACAAGCTAAGCAACATTTTGAGTAACTTGTTCGCGTGTAGCATGAAAAATAAATACAAGGTTCCCTATAATTTTGCCATTCTAACCCAAATTGTTTTATGAAACATGAACTATGATAAGCTATATAGGTGTTTCTTAATCACCTAATTAAGTAAATTTAATTGGAAGAATCCCGATTTTGCCCTTTGACATTGATCTCAATGTTTCAAGATGCCCATGTAGTCATTTGAAACTAAAGGAAAGTGTTAAGATCAGCAGTGACTAAGTTCAATTATTCATTTTGTTATCAATAACCCAAATTGTTTTTATCAACTGTGATTAGCTATATAGGTGTTTCTTAGTCACCTAATTAGTCCAACTTAAAAAAATAACGTACTTAATTTAATTGAAAAAAATCCCAGTTTTGCCCTTTGATATTGATATCAATGCTTCAAGATGCCCATATAGTCATTTGAAACTAAAAGAAAGCGCTGAGATCAATAGTGACTAGTTTCAATTATTCATTTTATTATCAAAGATGAAAAAATTCCTCACTTGAGTCACTTATTTTGCCGAGTCACATTACTATTTATCAGAATGGACAATCGAGTCAGTCGAGAGAGTCTTTGGATTAAAAATTAATTCGAGAAATTTCATTACAGGATAGGCTTAAACAGGAGAAATGTTTCAATCTGATGAAAGAGAGGCTTTCCTCTGCCAATTGCCATGCCATATAAAGAGGGTGAAGAGTGGGCTATGAGCCTAAAGTAGCTGAGTGTCATTTTCCGTTTTAAGTCATTACAGTTGAAAGAGGTTTATGAAGTGGGCCTCTCTTTTGTGTTTATATTTCCTGGTAGATGAGAGGTCAAATCCTTGTGCAGACCAAAAACCCCACAAATAATGGTAGCACTAATACAAATTTAATTTACTCAATTTATTATATCATCAGAATTTGGGATTTGGATAACCTAGCTGTGATTGTTGTGACCATGTTTTGGTTAGATTTTTGTAAGAGCAATTGCTTATCTTTTATGAGGTTTTTGTCTAGGATGGGCCATGAAGAATGTTTCAACAGTGGAACTGTTGGGTAACAATGAACTACCATTTCAAGATTTTTTTTCTTGGCCTTTTAGGTAAGATATTAAAAATAATGTGGAAACTTGACACAGCTCTTTAAACCACCTGCTTATCCAACCATGGGTGAGGGTATTTATTGACCCATTAAGGGATTTGCTCTGCTCAAATCATAAGTAACATATGTTTATTCCAACTAATATGAATATGGAATTGGGGTAAGTTTGTTATGACTGAAACTTCCCCTACAAATGGAAAAGATAATAAACTCACGATTTTTAGGGATCTTGGTAAAACAAAATAAAATAGAGGACAAAATAGATTTGGCATTTTCCTTTACTTAGGGCATTGTGCACTTTAGTGAGATATGCATATACTTTTTACCAAATCTTCATATCAAACAATTCTAAATTTTAGTAAGATATTAATACAACAAAATGTTTATAATGACTAAGCCTTGAAATTACAGTTGAGTACTCTAAATTTGTAGAAGGCCAGGTGAGCCTACCATTTGATGAAAAACTTTGAGTAAGGTTGATGCTAATCTTGGGGTGAAGAGCATAGGAGAAAATGTTTTCTTTTTTTGGAGATGAAGAAGAGAAGTGACCCCAATAATTGGTATCTCTGTTTTTCTAAGACCTTTTCACCTTATAATCATAAGGCAATGGCCTATCTTGCCTATCAATGCCAAATTGCCTAATCTCAACCCCAACCCTCCTCTTTTAATACAACCTCCAAGCCCAATACGAACCTAACCCCAATACGGACCTAACCCCCTTAAGATAATTTAGAAAAAATTGCTTTTATTTGAGGATGTCATTGTAACCAAAGACCACACTAGGGGAAGCTACCCTACTAGGGGAAAACCTATCTACTTTTTAACCACTGAAAACCAAAATAGGAGGAAATGTCATAGTTAATTGTCACTGCCCTTTCTTCCCACACAAGACCCCAAGTGTTGGCCTACCAAACCCCTAAAATTTCTTACAAACTAGTCAACATCTTTCTTACCTCATAAACCTACAATAAAAAGATATATAAGTATATGTGATGTGCTTTGGTTTGCCTTGCCTTGTTAATACCTGTATTCTCTAGGCATGGTTGATAGGGCCTCAAAGATAATGTATTCTTCTACTAGATGCTTAGTGGGATTTTATATTAATGCGTAAACTAAGCAAACAGATTACATGAGAGGTTCATAATTGATGTTAATTAATGTGGGTTTTTTCCAAATCAATCCAAATGGTGACCAACTCTCTTGATCAAGAGCGTCATAGTTGATAGTGAAGGCATCATCTTTGGACTATATCTACAAATCTGATGAGCACAGGGCCTTAATGAGAAGGTCTACCATTTCAAATGTGGTCTAGTAAGTGAAGAAGAATACACTTGTTTTGTTTGAATCAATAATAACAAAGTTGGTGTCTCAACAATAGTTTAAACTTTTTTTCTTATAAAAGCTTATTTAAATCATAGATGATGACTGATGAGGACATAAAGGTGTTTGATATAGAAGAGCTGGATTTGAAATGATGGCTTTGTCTTTGTCCCTCTTAACATTAGAACTCATCTGTTCGGGGCTATTGAGGGTAATTTGGATTCTCGTTTAAGCTCTTCTTCTTCGTTTTTTTTTCCTCCTTTAACAAGCCAAAGAGTTTTCTGTACATATGCTATAAATATGTATAGAATGAGGATTAGCTCACATTTATAAAATAATTGCATAATTAACTCTTTCACGATGATGTATAGAGAAAATTGATAGGATTACTAATATTTTAAAGGGATAACTGCAAAAAAATACTCTGAAGTTTGAGTGTTTAGCAATTTAAATCCTGAAATTTGGATTCTGCAAAATAATATCCTGAGATTAACAATTTCTAAAAATTAATACCCTGGACAGATTTTTTGACCAATTTTAGGAACGAAAAAACAATAATATCCTCTATTAAAATTAGATTAATCCATATTATTCATCTTAATTTTGAGGATATTATTGTATTTTATCAGTTAAAAATCAACACAGATATTAATTTTCAGAAATTCGTAATCTCAGGGTATTATTTTGCAGAATCCAAACTTCAGGGTTTAAATTACAGAACATCCAAACGTGAGGGTATTTTTTTGTAATTATCCCTATTTTAAATTAGTTTAAGTAGTTTTAAAAGTTATAATTAAATGTTCATTTTTTTTTTCCAGTTGTGGATTGTGTTATATTTTTATTTTTGTCATTAAGTGTATTGAACATTTAATTATAAATTTTTGAACTTGATCATATATTAATTTTTGGGGAAAAAAACAGTCAAATAACTAATAGATATGTTGAAAGAGTCCATAATGATAAATCAATGGGTTTTTTTTTTTCTTTTTAATTTTGGGTAATATATTTAACATGCCATTTGTGGGGTAGATGGAGTGGACCCATCAATGATTGTGCTAAAATATAATCAAGTATCACATCCAAAACTATTCTCTAAATAATAAAAGAGAAAACTATCCTTTTGCATAAACTAATAGATAAATAATCTCATTCCAGCAATCACCATTGATGAAATCTTAGAAGTTTCTTTTACCCAAAAAAAGAAGAAAAAATTTGATCAAGTTGGAAGATGCCCACTAAATTTTGATGGTTCAAGGGGTTATCCAACTTAATTGCCTGTGAAAAGGTTACCTTTTAAACCCTCTCCTTTTTTTTTTTCCCAATCAATATTTCTCAAATTGTTTGAATGACAACACTATTGGGGCATCAAAACTGGCCCACTGAATTATGGAATCACTTGCTATGTGGATAAAGCTGGAAAAGAGGAGTACTGTGTATTACAATTGATTAGTCTAGTCTATTTCTATTCTACCCAATCCATTTATTTTTCTATCAGATTATTATTTTGCCTCTCTTTTCTTTTCTCTGAATGTGTCAATCTAGGCCTACGGGACAGCACCTTAGACTTTTGAGATTTTGAACTTTTGAAACAAACAAATTTAATAACATTACACAAGGCTTCTTTATTATTGATCATCTATCTAGTGGTAGCTAGCACATGGATGGTTCTGATGTTAGATGATAAAAGTATTCCAATTTAATAATATGACAAACATACGATGATTATAAAAAAAAAGACATTATTATTTGTAATGTATATTCATAATATCCTAGAGAGAGAGAGAGAGAGAGAGAGAGAGAGAGAGTCATTCATTTATTTCTGTCCAACTGAAGAAAGCTCATCGGAATTACCTAGACTTAACTGTTGGTAACTTCATTGGTTCCTCAGGTATAATTGAATGGAAGATAATTATATTTCCAGCCAAAACTGCATGATACATGACAAGTACTGTTTTTTCTCATATGGACCTCCTGCCCTGTACAAGATGTCGTTTTATGCTTTAGCTGTCTGGCATTTCCCCCAGTAGCCCCTTGTCTAATATACATCAATCAGTATTTCGTCTGAGCTTCATACGTGCATGATGTCGTTATGTTTCTCCAATTGTTGTATAATTTTGTTCCATACGTTGTATGTTTCTCCAATGTGTCGTCTAGTTGGCTATGTAATTACCTCAAATACATGTCATGTTATGGTCTTGGGATCACATACGCGAAACGACATCCCGTCCGGTCCCATATCTTAAGTTATATGTTCTCTTCTTCTGGTCGTTTGAACCTCATCCTCATATAAGTCGTTAACGACCTGTCGTTCAAAGTACTGAATCCAACCTCATTAGAGCACACGTTTGGACGACTCTATATTTTGTACAATTTGTAATGAGAACAATATTAAAGGATGCCTGTGGTGCTGAGCAAATTTAAAGCCTCATCTTTATTAGTCTACGGTGAGCCATTTAGTGAAAAATAGAGGTCCTAGCATTAGTAAATTTCTAATACTAACTACTTTTTTTTTAATAATAATTGGAAGCATGAACGCATTTCCAATTTCAGCTCTTTGAGAAACTGTTAAGCTCTTGCTAACAAGGATCCGAACCTTGGATCTCAACGTTTTCGGATCCTTGTTAGCAAAAGTGGCCTGGACCATAATATACACCCTACTCCAAGCGAACATTTCATCTTCATCTAGATTCTAATATTTGTACTGATCTGATCTAAAACAGTATAAACAAATCAGCATTCAAGTATCACTGATAATTGGAATGATTTTAGCTCTGGCCAAGAAAGTAAGTTTAAACCCCTGTGAAATCAAGTATTAAGATAATATATCAGATTATTATGGTAATAACTTATTCTGGGAAAAAAGAAGGCCAACAAAAATATAAGCGATAAACAAAACAAGCACAAACAACGTCAAGGCTAAAGAGCTTGTTTAAACTCATTACTATTATATATATATATATATTTTTTTTTCCCAATAAGCAAAAAGCTTGAAATGCATTGCCTGGCGATTACAATGGGGGACTAGATCACGTGGAGATTATAACCGAAAATGACTCCATAATTGTAAAGTATATAGTTGGTCGAATTTCCAAACCATTTTTCATATAAGGGGAAGTTTCAAAATTCAATCATATTACAATAAAATACATACGCTAAACTGTTTTATCTAACCATAGAATAAATTCAAATGCATTATTTGCCTAGCGAGATGTCATTCTGCAAAACATCCAAAGGGCATCACAGTGATCAAGTTCATGACACACCAGAAAATCCACTATGGATGTTTACATATCATTTAAATAATTGAAGCACGAACCCAAGGGTGGACGAGGAAGGCAAAGTTGACAACTCTAATTGATTAACTTTCCATCTCTTTCCACCAGCTACCAAACTGTTGAAATGAATAGATTTGGAGAACAGCAGTTTTGATAGCTCTCAAGGAACATACATAACCTGAATGGACTGCAACATGTCGGAGACAGCTATTACGAGGTCGCCCGATTTGATCAGATTCCGGGCCTTGAGCAAGGAGAAGGTCTTGTTCAGGTTGCTTTCCATGTCGTCGGAGAAGCTCAGGCGAAAGGGTATGAGACCCCATTGCAGATTCAGACGCCTACGTACAGATGTTGTGGAAGTGAAAGCAAATATTGGGCAATCAGGTCGACAACGAGACAGGAGGGATGCCATGTGCCCTGTCTTTGTGTAGACAAAAAGCGCATCCACCCCTAAATTATTAGCTGCAAATAACACAAATCATATCAAGACACGACTCTGCCCGGAACAAAGCACATTAATAACCCAGATAATGTCATCTAATTTTGTGAATGTCATAGCAAAAAGCTTACGAGAAAGGGATAGGGCCTATCCCTAATAGGTGCTGGCCATGAGGCATGTCAGCTATCTATATAAAATGTGAAGTGTTACATATCTACAATAGAATGCGAATGTCGCTTTTTATTTTTTCTCCTTTCTTATTTTTTTTCCTGCCTAAAATACGCATCTCGATATATCAAAGTGTATAGTTTTTAAGTAGGTAAGTACAGAGAAAGCAAGAAGCAAAATAACAAGTAGAAAACTTATCAGTTATAAGTTGAAACAACCAGAAAAGACAGCCTTTCTTCAATGTTTTGTAGAAAGTAATTGTCTTTCGTTTTTTGAGACACTAAGAGCATATCTCTTGTTTAGTTATTCATTCGAATCTAGAGAGGTAGATGACAGTCATGACAAGAGAAAATCTATGGCCATTCCATCATAGAAGCCCCTAGATGTCAAGAAAAATTCTATAATTATCCTGGAGTTTTAATGAAATAGGAAGTTTACCCAGTTCTCTAAGAGATACAAAATACCCGTATTGTGCAAAACTAATAAAAGTATCCGTGAGTTTTGCAAAACAGATTAAAAAATATATATATACATATATATATATCCTCTGAGCCGACATTTTGTACATCCAAAAACCAATAGAAACTGTAAAAATGACACTTTTTGTTGTCTTAAAAAAACTCATGGTACGTATTTTGTATTTTTAGAATACAAAGGTAAAACCAAAAGGGATTTTTTTAGTATTTTCCCGCTTTTATATTAATACTCTCGGAGCAAAATGGCTATAAGGTAAATTGAACATCATATTATTCGAAGAAAATCATAGAACAATAAAATAAGTAACGCATGGCCCTACAACTAGAACTTCCAAAGCTATCAAAAGCTATCAATCATAATGCTTACCCATCTTGGCGGCAGAATTGCAAATCTCCTCTGAAATATTATCAGAATAAGAAGAGCCAATGTCTGGGAGTTCCATCGGATCGTGGCGTTTCTCTTCCCTCCACCACTTCTCAATTCTCACGCTAACGCTTCTGAGAACAGCCAATGCCTTCATTGGGTACTGGCCCATGGCTGACTCACCTGAGAGCATCAGAGCATCTGCTCGCTGCCTAACTGCCTCAGAAACATCAGCCACTTCAGCTCTAGTGGGTGTAGGGTATTCAATCATAGATTCAAGTAACTGAGAGGCAACAATGACGGGCTTATTTAGCTGCCTGCAAAGTTGGACAATCTTTTGCTGCACCGAGGGAACCTGTTCCAATGGTATCTGAGCACCTAAATCTCCTCTTGCTACCATAGCTCCATCTGATGCCAGAATGATCTCTTCCAAGTTCTTCAATGAGTCGATACTTTCTATCTTTGCAATAACGGCAATGTCACTGCATCGGAAGATCAGAAAAAACTATTACCTCAAAGGATTATGTGTCATGACAGAAACTTTGAAGAAACACAGAGAGTATATGCACAATTGCACACGCAGATGTGGAAAGGAGCGCAAGACAAGATATTAACTACTGATACTTAACTATTTAACTATACAGCATATAGAAAATTTGTAAGAAGGG
Organism: Trema orientale; assembly: GCA_002914845.1. NCBI lineage: Eukaryota > Viridiplantae > Streptophyta > Magnoliopsida > Rosales > Cannabaceae > Trema > Trema orientale. Next base: position 76,106 of record JXTC01000005.1, read on the forward strand.
GGAAGGGAAAGAAGGATGGTGGATTTTTTTTTTCCTGGCTGCAAAGGAGAGAGTGAATTACCTATCACGAGATCTTGCAGCAATGTAGCTCTTAAGATGGGTGATCACTTCAGCAGACTTGACAAAGGATATGGCAATAAAATCAACACCCTCTGCAATCCCAAAATCGATGTCCAACCAATCCTAAACAAATGAAATCTTGAGTGTGAGATTAAAGGACCCAATTATATGATTAACAAAATGCTTCTTAGGTAATAATCATGTAATTTGACACGCTAAATATCTAGGACCACTAAAACATAAAAGTGGTAATTACAATCCACCAGCTTGAAGATGCACAAGCACCAAACAAAAAAGTGCTTCGTCGGTATATTTAACTTATCCATACTGGTCCATGAAATTACTTTGTGCAGGGGAAAAATATAAAAATCTTACAGAACTCTTTATTCTTTGAAGGCCGAAAGCAATCTGCTTTGCCTAGACAACATTCAGATCTTGAGTCTAAAGATAGGACAGCGCAGTGGTTTTAATCTTTAATTGAGTAAAATTATTGCAACCCACAGATATTGTGAGGGAAACCCAACACTTAAATTACTGGCTGAAAAGTAGAAAGTAGAAACTCTATAGATATATGTCAGGTCTACAAGAAAATCATGAGCTTAATAAGCACAACAGTTTAGGTTATAAGCAATCCTAAAAATATCTCCTGAGATTTTATCTTCCAAAAAATGTCATGAAATGGTCACTCTGTAGGACAATTCAACTTATAAGCAAAGGAATTTACTAGCAATAGCATAAACTAGTAATAGCATATTAAGAAGTATCGTCAGAAGACTTTCCACTTTAATAGATAACTTGAATGAAAAAAGAGAGACAATTAAAATCAAGCGGATGTGGACACTAGCCAGTGCCTATTTGTGCTTGACACTCGCCATGCTCATTAAATAGAATACGAGCAATGAGTTACATTATTGGCATTTGAGAGGACGGAAGCCTTTTTAATCAATTAAAATTAGCATATACATACAAGGTGTAACTGAATTCTGTATTACATATTTATCGCATCCAAATACATTTCCTGTTAGCTGAAAATTATAAATTTCTAGAGGAACTAGGAAAAGAAGCACTGACCTTAGAAGAAATTGTGGGGAGCATGGCATTACGTTCTCGTACCACACTCCCATCCCTCCAGAAAGTCAAATTAGCCCGAGGCAGCAGCAGTCCAGGATCAGTACATTTGCACTTAACGTCTGGACCAATCTTCTCAATCACTTCAAACCTCACCATACCACCATCCACAAGGAGTTCATCGCCCACTTTCACATCTGCATCACATAAGATGACACTTGAAATAAGTTCTTTCTTCATTGATAATTTACTGAGCAAGCTCGAATTCTCGATGCTTTGACACACACAACAACGGACACAACTTTCCAAAAGTAAAAAAGAGAGTTTACAAATAATAACCTTCAGCAAAACCATCATAGTTGACGTTGATGGTGCGCTCTGGTTGATTTGAATCAAAAGTTCTAACACTAAAGGTCCAGATTTCACCATCCTGCATATAAAGAGTAAACAATCACAACCAATGCCACTACGAAATACTTGAACCTAATGAGACAAAACAAGAAATGTTACACCACATCATCAACTTGTAATCACTCAACAAAAATTAGAGCCAATTACAATAATAGTTTTACAGATTTGGCACTAATTTCACCACCAAAGTTCTTCATGCCACAAATTTTCATCCAAAATATAAACCTTTCGGTAATGGAACAGAGGCCATGTTTACTAATCATTAATGTTAGTTAATGAAAAAGAATCGTAATGGGTAATTTTTTTTTTTTTTTTAATTTTTTTTTCAAAGAATGATTCGAACTACGCCAAAAATTGTTTCCTAATTGCACAAGTAAACACATGAGCCGATGGAAATTCGAAACATTTTCTCTTATTTCCTTTCCCATTAAGGATTAGCAAACTCGGTTACGTATATTTATGTTATCAAGATTCTCAACAATTCGCACCTAAAATCATAACCACGTACTGAAAAATTTCGAAGAAAAATGAAAAATTCTGTACCTCAGCTTTAGCGGAAGGAGCTCCACCAAGATCCCCCATGTGAATCTCACTCCCTTCGGTATCCATCATGATAGCGACGGCGAAGCCCTTCTCCTCATTGAGCCTCCTCACGCGCTCGATCACGCTCCGGTGCCACTGGCGCGTGCCGTGGCACATGTTGATCCGCGCCACATTCATGCCGCCGACGGCCAAGGCCTCGAGCTGCTCGAACCCGCAGGTGGTGGGGCCGATGGTGCAGACCAGCTTGGTCCGCCTCGTGCTCCTGAACCCATTCTCCTTCAGCTCGGCCTCCTTCACCGAATCGACCTCAATCGAGCTCGAATCAGAAGAGACCACCGCCGGGGGGGCGTACGCCTGCGTCGCAGCGGATAAAACGCCCCCGGCACCGTTGCCGGATACCAGAACCGGCGAAGACGAAGGATCGAGATCTGAGGAGGAAGAGGACGCTGACGATGATAACGAGGCCTTGAGGGTTAGCTTGGGGAATACGGTGACCGGGAACCGGCGGGTGTGGGTGGGGTTTAGGTCGGAGTGGGTGGGTACGGTCAGGTTAGGTGACCGGCTATAGGCGGTGAAGAGTTGCAGAGACTGAGACATGGCGGGCCTTGTAAAGTACCGAGCCGAAATGCCCAAAGTAGTGGCTTTTAATAAGGGAGAGAGAGACAGAGAGTCGGGGCGGGCGGAGATAACGAGGAGTGAATGAGTGAGTAAATGGGTTCGAACTTTGAAGATGTCGCCGCCAGCGAGGGAGGGACACAACGGCTAAAGAGGGATCTGGTGGATTTTGGGTTTAGTACAACTGCTTACGTGGCGGGATTTGACTGGGTTTAAGTGAGGACTGAATGGTTTTGGAGGTGGCTGTGTCGGCATGTTCGGTGGGGTAGACTGTAGAGACGAGTGTGCCTCAGCTGCTGCCTACCTGAACTTCAGATTTGTTGTGACTCTTGTGAGTGAGCTGATCTGTGTGGCTGTACACGTGGATGGTCTAGATGTCAATTTGCGTTTTTTTTCTTTATTTTTATTTTTAAAAAAGTTTTCTACTTTTTATTTTGCTTGAAATATTTGCATCTATTTGCCGAAAATGGGCCAAAATTTTGAGTGACGAATTGTGACTATTTAATTATGTATTAAAATTTATTATAAATAAATTTAATATTATTCATCAATTGAAGAGTCTCAGTTCATTTATCACGTGTTGGTATTAAAAAGTATTATTCTTAAAATATAGTTCGTCGACAATATTTCCAACCTTTTTCCCCCTCTTTTTATTAAGTTATATGTATTATTTTGGCTGTCTTTGGCATATGATGATGCTGTTGCTTCTTCTTCTTCTGCTTTCTTTTCATCATTGGCATATCCTTTTAAGTAATCACGAATGCCTACTTATGATGTTTTTCGTGATATTATAGCAAAGTTTAAGATTGTCTTACTAATATTTTTTAAAAAAGTTATAATTCTATAATTATAAAAGTGTATAAAGTAGTTATAATATTGCAGAGAGAAAATAAATAAACAAACCCACACAATAAGCCTGACTCAACCAACGCCAACCCGCCAATAAACATTGGGCGATTTAGGGTTGGGCTTGGGAATTCTATCAAGGACTTCTTAGAAAAATAACCGAATTTCTTACCCTTCACTAATAAATATCTATTTTTCAAAAACTGAATATATCAGTTGCTATATATAGTGTGTCATATCAATTTTTTTTTAAAATTCATTTGCTATATATAGTGTGTTATATCAATTTTTTAAAAAAATTCATTTTATATATGTACATATATACATATATGGAGGACTTCTCAATTGTTACAATTTTTTTGTGACCATAGATGGGTACTTAAAAAAGTAGTGATGGCATTAAATTTTTTTGGCCAGCATTACATTTTTTTGGCCAGCATTAAATGTTTTTGGCCAACCACCAAACTAATCACCACCGTAAGATATAGATCTAACGGCTTAAACCATTGTAACCATCCATGGGTAAATATTATTGTAACCATTTAAACCAAACCCATACATATATATATGTATAATTTGATACAGTAAAAAGCAACCATTTAGCAAGAAATTGAAAAAAAAAATGCAGTCATTTTTTTAAATAATTAATGAACTGAAGTCATTAATTAAAATGAAGTGAAAATGGACAATTTTTTTAAATAAAAACTCTCCTATAAATTTTCGGAAGATTATACAATAAGACCTCATAATTCGGTCCCAACACAACAACTGCATCAAACGGTCTATAACTAATCTAATAGTTTAACAGGCCCCACAAAGTACAATAAATGCGTAAATTGTGATGCATTAGATTATACCCTGTGGTCTTCTTCCTTATTTGCTGAAACCCAGTCTCTGTTCTTCCCCTACTCTCCTTTTTTATCATTTTTTTTTTCAAATCTGAAATTTTGTCTCAGTTGCCATCATTTTAATATACGAATAATTGCTTGTCTTCCTTTCTTGTAGGTTTTAGTACTACATAAATATGGCAAAAAAAATCTAGAAAACAAATCACAAACAGAGAGGAAAAAAAAATCATCGTAACAAAGAATCTCACCAACACCATCAACAACGAATATATATCCTAAATTCAGTCGAAATGCAACACCTTAATATTTCAGATCCCGGCGAATAAGTTTCATTATAAATGGAGGGATTAATATAAATTCATACACATTTACATTCCATACATATATATAGAAAGATTACAATAGTGAGAAGTTCAGTATGAGAAAATGAAATAATTTCGAGTTCTGGAGCGAGAAGAAGATAGAGATCTATAACTAAGAGAGACATAAATTCGATCTAGGAATTGTTTTTGGTTGGGGTATATTTTTTTCAAATTTATAGATGTACCATAAAATCTAATGCGATTTTTTTTTTTTCTTTTTAAAGTTCAAAGGGAAGTAAAGCTTACAAGTTATAACCATGTAAGAGAAGAAGCCGAGGGGAAAGAGAGAAGAAGCAGGAGGAGAAAGTATATTTATTTATTTTTTAAATCTAACAAAAAGTAATAATCAAGTGTGGTTTGACACATATTTGTATTGTGTATCTCATGCCATCTAAGCCGTCTAATTTAGACCTGACGTTCATAAAAAAAAGGTTGTAGAGATAAAGCCAAAAATGGGGGTTTTATAGTAGAAGTCCCCTTTCATTTCCTAAGAAATATTAGATTGGTACACTTAATTGACACAAATTCTATGTTTTAATTTATGACATTTTTTTTGTCAATTGTCCCACCAAATCAATTTCATTTGAAGTTTAGCTTTTGAAAGTTATAGCTAACAAAGACGGTATAAAAACTAATGTTAATTTGATTTATATTTCTTAGAAAATGTTGGACATCAAGTTTGGTTTTCGGCCCATGTACACATTAGGTATCCATCAAATTGGTGAAAATGGACGTAACTATGAGTCTTTTGGGCCAAAGTGATATTTTTTTAGGGTGAGTTGGCAATAGAGAAAAAAAGAAATTAGATTTTTTATGGTAAAAGTTAAAAGAAAAAACTGAAAAATCCTAGATTTTGTAATTGTTTGAAAAATCCCAGATTTAATTAGAAAAATATAAATTTTAAAAGTATTTAGAAAAATATCATTTTTATTAATTGATGAGATACTTGAGGTAACATATCAAATTACCTAAAGTAACTTGATTAAATACTTCAAATAACTAGATTGGTTACCCAAAATAACTGGTTACCTCGAGTATCACTAAAACAATACCAATTTTGAAGGGAAAGTGTATTTTTCTAAATATTTATTAAAAGTGATAGTTTTCTAAAATATTTCAAAAGTGATATTTTTATAAATCCATCTAGAATTTTTCCAAAAAAATCAGCCCGTCCAGAATTTTTCATTTTTTAATTCTATGGGCCTAGATTTCTGTAAGAAGCCCGAAAAGAGAAAATGACGTGGATAAGACTAACTTAAACAAAAATGACTTTTTTGTGTATTTTTCTAAAAATGATTGAAATTTTTAGAAGTGTTAAAGACTTATGGTCAAGAGCTTATCGACCATGAAAAAGTCATTATCCTTTGTGAAATATTTACACTCATTCCCCTTTCTTTTCCTTATATTTGAATAATACCTATTTTAGAAATATATTTCATGTATAAAATATGTGTGGTATACATTCGTAGAATAAATATTTACTTATGATTTATGTTTATGGTGTAAATTTATCCCTATGGCATATATTATGAAATGGGTTATTATCGGAAAAAACTCTGAGTTAATTTTAGCAAAAAAAAATCCATGGGTTTTCAATTATATAAAAAAAATATCTTTGTTTAATTTTAACAAAAAAAACTTTGAGTTTTTAGTTATATCAAATAAAACTTTTGAATTATAAAGTCGAATTAAATTAGCATGTAAAATAAGTCAAATGACCTATTTTTCTTTAATGTACACTGTCGTGCGATGCTATTTACATTGACAAGCACCCTAATTGGGCAAAAACTATGTCATTCTAGATTGAAAACATTGACTTTTTTAGTTAAAATTAATTTTAAAAAATAGTTCATGAGTATAGAACACTTAAAAAATAAAGTTGTTTCTTAATTATGTTACATATTCGTTGATTAAATATCTGTTTTGGGATAAATTTGATTGAATTTCAAAATTTCAAGGTTTTATTTGATATAATTAAAAACTCAAGGTTTTTATTACTGGAATTAAAAAAATTTAAAATTTTATTTGATATAATAAAAAATTTGAGGTTTTTTTTTATAAAAATAATCCATTATGAAATATATACCAATTGTTTAGTATAATTTTTATTCATAAAAGCATACATTTCATATATAATACTCGTGATATACATTTTCCAAAAAGACGGGTATAAATAAAATAAAAAATGCTCCAAAAAATAGGAGTGTTCATGACCGGTCCGGACGGTCTAAACCGTCAATCCAGAAACCAATCCGAATGTGCAGTTTTGGCCGGTTTACCAATCCGTACCGTTTGAGTTGGTCGATTCAAACCGGCCAGACCGCACTTACATTTTTGCGGCCGGTTTGGGCAGTTTCTGCGGTTTGAAAACTTACAAAATTTGAATTATTACAATATCAACTAAGCTCATATCATAATCATATTTTATCTAAAATTTAAAATCTAAATATAAAACGAAACCATAACATAGTTAAAAACTACAACTAAATCGAAGTCCTAGTAAACTTAAATTTTAGTTACAACTTACAACCTAATCAAAATTGAATAGCAAACTTAAAATCTTTAATCTTAAACACATTACAACAACAAGATTTAAAGTCTAAAATATCATAAGAGTCTTAAGTGACATAGTCTTAAATGAGCTAAAAGTAATAATTACTCAGTTAGAATGAATGAGCTTAAATTTTTAACTATTAATATACATATTTTTTCAAAAAAATATATATATATATACAAACTTATTGGCCGGTTCGGTTTAAATCCGATCGAATTCGTCCAAAACCGAAAATCGAACCAGTCAAGTCGGTTTTTATTTTTTCTAATTCGTAACTGGCCGCTTAAGAAGAGAATCCGCCTGGATTGAGCGGTTTAGACTGGATTGGGCGGTTTCCACGATTTGGCGGTTTTTTTGAACACTCCTACCAAAAAGTTATTTATGCAAATTGGCTAATCTGAGGCCCAAGAAGTAGATAATACACGTCAAAAGCCAAGGTGGATATCTAGTCAGCAAACAAAATACACGTAACCAGGTTTATTGTGGCCCCCACCGCCAGTGCTCGGTCCACCTTCTAGTTCCTCGCTTTCCCTTCCTCAAAAATGACTCTTTTCTCACCAACACAATTATATTCCGAGTCTGACCCATATACCCAGATTGGCAGGTAACCTCTCAAAGCAAGCAATATCTATATATATATATATATATTTATGTATTTATATATGATTAATCTTTAAGACCTGTAATTAGGGTTTTTAATTCCCTTGTTCGAATCCTTTTCTTCCCCAAATTAGTGGATCACTCCTCATCATTCTTCCAGGTTAGATCATCTTCCTTCTCATGTTTCTTTATCTTCGTTTATTAATTCTGGTGATTGGATCTGAAAATTTCTGATTTCAATTTCATGAAAAAATGGATTATTTTCATGCTTATTTCTGCTTCTTTGATTCGATTATTCAAAAAAGGAAGTTGGTAAATTTCGAAAATTTTTCCCTTTTTTTTGTTGTTGTTGTTGTTGTTGTTCATAATTTCGATTTGTGAATCGTTTTTAGGTACTTCGTTATTTATATTTGGGAGATTGTGGTAGAAGATGGGTGCTTTCGTTTCAAAGGTTTGGTTCATGTTGTTTCCTGCTAAAGAGTATAAGATTGTGGTTGTTGGTTTGGATAACGCTGGAAAGACCACTACCCTTTACAAATTACACCTGGGAGAGGTCGTTACTACCCACCCAACTGTTGGCAGCAACGTTGAAGAGCTGGTTTACAAGAACATTCGATTCGAGGTATGATAACCAGTTCCCACTCGCTTTCTCAGTCTCTTACTTGTTTTTGCCTTCTTTACTAATACAGTGTTGTAATGTTGATTTTTTGGCCGACTTTGGTGATGTGTTTTCACAGTTTGTCGTAATAGATTAGTTACATGGATAATTTGGGTGTTGTATGGTTTGAGTGTCAATGGGTTGAATCTCTTGGGAAGCTGGTGGCTTTCCATGTTAGTTGTAAGTTTATGGCTTCATTCGTTATTGGGATGTGATGATCAAGAATATGAATGTAGTATTTTTATGTGCTTGAGGCAGAGTGTTCTCATTTGCCTTTAATGGTTATTCTGATTCAGATGAAGAAACGGTTGTAGTCAGCAACAAATTTATTTTGTACACTGCTGGAAGTTCCACCTTTCTAATTCTAGGGGTTTGTTTATCTGGTTCTAATGAACCAACATTAAGTCTCGGAACATCAGCTAGTAAATCGTACCGTGTATTCAGCTTTGTTTATGTTTATTGATTAAGACCATTGTGTTGAGGTGTGGCATAAATGTAAGTCGTAGTTTAAGCTGCTGTGATTTCAAGACGATTCACAAGCACATATTCACAAGTCGGGTACTTAAGAGACATTTGTTTATGAGCCCTGCTATATAGCTCACTTGGACTAAAAACACAATCCACGTATCAGATTCACATTGTTGTTTACTAATTTGGGGGTGTATCTCACTTTTTTCGACTATCACCATTACAAACACCAACGCTTGGATCCTTTTATCACAATCGAATTGCAAGGCTTTTCCTTCGGTTATTCATTTGCCAAGTACAGTGCAACTAATGATTTTTGTTCATATTAGGTATGGGATCTTGGCGGACAAGATAGGCTCAGGACATCATGGGCTACATATTATCGGGGTACTAATGCTGTTATCGTGGTAATAGACAGTACCGATAGAGCCAGGATTTCCATCATGAAGGATGAACTCTTCAGATTACTGGGGCATGATGACCTTCAACATTCTGTTTTACTAGTCTATGCTAACAAACAAGACCTCAAGGATGCAATGACACCAGCTGAGATTACCGATGCCCTTTCTCTTCATAGCATCAAGAATCATGACTGGCACATACAAGCTTGCTCCGCCCTCACTGGAGACGGGTTGTACGATGGTCTAGGGTGGATTGCTCAGCGAGTTACAGGGAAAGCACCGAGTTAAAAGATGTAACAGAAAGAAGACACGTCTCTTCTATTTCAGGGCATGGTGTCAGTGTGTTGTATATGCCCTGTGTATCATCGAACTCTTTTGAGAGCTATTTCTGAGCATATCGTAGATTGTTTTTAACGTTAGCATCCTAAAATTTGTTATTTTGCACACTGATTTTCGTTCTGATTTATATGTACTATGCAAAATTACAAATGAAACGTTTCAATTGAAAATTTGTTACAATCTCTGCAAATGCATGTCAATTTCATCAACTGATTGCCAGTGAGAAAGTAAAGCTATAAACTGACATCTGCACAATGAAGTATTAATGAAAATTTGACAATGAACAAGAATCTAAAACTGTGAAACGTCCGTGAATTGAAGCCTCCGTCAACAATGATGATCGAAGTCTTGAAATTAGCAATAATCGTCACAGGATCCAGCATCTGCAACCTCTTGAATCTTGAGGCCCTTCAAACCATCGATCCCATAATGGATTGAGGGGGCCATGAGTTCTGCCACGCAAAGCAAATCAGATATCAGATAACTTAAATCCTGGAAAAACTAAAGAAATAATGAATAGGATCGGAATAGAGTATCACGTTGGGAGTAGTGGATCAGGTCTTGTTTCTGTGTTGCTCAGCATTCTGATAACACAACATAGTATTCAGTTTGAAAATTTATATGGTAAAAATTAGGTTTCAGCGTAATGATTCAATGCTCTGAATACACATAATGCTTTATGCTTACTCGTTGCATGCGGCTGAGGCCCTTTCCATTCTTTCAAGCTGTTCAAGCTCTTCCTGTGAATAACACATACAGAGAAAAACCCCTCAGCATGGTCTCAAATCTCAAAATATTTGGAGTTTGTAGCACGTATAATCCTAGATACATTGCAAGACGGAAAGTTGTCTCCATTTTTTATGTAACATCACACAATAAAAAGTTAAATGGTCTAGTAAACCATTATCAACCTGTTTTTAAAGAGGCTTCAGAGTAATGAACTCCTGTATTATTTTAGCACGGTAGAATTGCTCACATACTGAATAAGCTAAAAGCTAACAGAAACATCAGAAGGAAGTAGCCAACAATGAAAACAAAATATGTGGACAAGAATACGAAATTTCACATGAGAAGCTACGAGACAATCCAATAACTAATATGTGCCTTTAAATTTAAAGGCACACGCATCTTTTTCACTTCATTGTGCAATGAACAAACTGCAATAAAACTCGACCAAATTTTCGTCAATACCAGAAGCAGTTATTATATGGAAAGAACAATGAAGTACCATCAATTCTAGGACTCCTACACTAAGATAACAAAACCCTTCTAGTATTTTCCATACAAAAACAGCAGCAGATCTCAGGATAATTTTGATCATTGAAGACGTGTAAAAGTAAAGTATCTTGAGTTTTTAAGAACCTGACTCCACATCTTAGGACATGTGCTTAAAGTAACAAAGTCCTTCAGTCTTCTTAATATGAAACAAGTCTCTGAATTTTTTTTACATCAAAGAGACGACAGAATTGTGTAGTACCAAATAAATTTTAGAAACTAACACAAAATGCTAGTACAAGTGCGGAGGAAAGGTAGTAGATTTAACTGACCATTCCCATTAACCATCATATGTTACAGAAGAAAGCAATGACATGAATGAAGAAATCTGTGATAATCATTTCTTCCCTTTCAGAAATATTGTTGCCTCACTTTCACCCTAGGTGCCCTAAACTCTTAGAATAAGTTACAAAGGTTGAGTATGAAAAAGGCTCTACAAAAGACAATGGAGTTCATATGACACTGTTAACGAAATTAGCTTATAAAAACAGAGATATGGTTTAGGTAACTCCTCTAAGTTGCAGAAGAAAACAGAGAACCCTAGTGCTAAATAGGAACTGAAAAATAATCAGAGGACAATAGCAAGCCTAGCCAGTTCATATCAAGTTTAATTAGACTGCCACAAAACTGCCTTCTTTTATGATCCTAAGTATCAACATACAGTCCAGCAATTATAGCAGCACCCCTGATCATAAAGACGGCCAACAGATATTCTAGGAGATCGTCATGAGTAAAAATCCCGAAGAATAACAAAACCGCATACTAGATGGCAGAATCTTTGTTCGATTTTCTTGAAGATTTTGTTCAGCGTTCATTGATAGCCTGATTCCTTTAACATGCTGAGAAAGCGTGATATAAAGAAAAATTACCGTGGTCAATCTATCATATATGACTGTTAAGATGATAAACTGAGATGCAAGGAACGGACAAGAGCAGGTTAAGCCATCCACAGAAAGAGGACAAGAAAATTAAATGGACAGGTGGTACTATAGCCTGAAAAGCAAGCATTACAAATATACCTGAATCCAAGACTCAAGAAACCAATCAATTACTCCTAATACGTTATTATACAATCAGAACGCTACATCTCCAATAAAAACTAAGCACCTTTCATAAGTTGAAAGTTAAAATTTACCACAACCATAAGCTAATACGCTTTTAAGAAGCATAATAAGTAATTGCTTACTCGGTTCTAAAGCCACCAGACAACAATAAATGTGCTCCCTACTCTTAGCTGTAGTCTATCGAGACTGTCCACGGCAATGCCCACATCCTTAGACCAATTACTCCTTATTGTTCCTATCTACCGAAGATCAAAATCAAGCTACAGCACAATGAACTGTGGTTGCGGAAGTACAAGGCCACGGGTTTAGAAGACCAAAACCAAACCTTGTACTAAGTAGCAAGAACCATAACAGAAAGGACAAACACTAGCTTTTAAGCTTTTACTTTTGAACAGCAATCTTAAACGGCCACATGACATGCAATAGTACGATGCAAATGAAAATACCCAGAAAATTTCCGCAAAAAACTTCCATAAAGACCAAAGCCACACAATCCATATACCCAATAAAATTTCATACTTGAACCATAATTCAAATCACAAACTCTAACTCTAAAGCATATGTTCTTGTCCATCTCAAAACAACACAATCAGAATCAAATAGTCAAACATTCTAGGAATTAACGAAGTTCTAACCTTTACCACAAAACCAATCACACACACACACACGCACACACACACACACACACACACATATACATATATATGTTCTAAAATCGAACTCACTGACCTCTAAGAATCTAGTTTCTTGCTCCAGCCGCTTGAGCTCGGCTTGTATCCTATGCTTCCCTCTTGTATCAGCGGCTGACAAGGATTGAAGCCGGTGGGTTGTCGGGCTAGCGGATTCGGACCCACTCGATTGCATCTTTCTATTATTGTTATAGCTCACAGCAGTCAAGCCAACCAATGAAAAGCCCTACCTTTACAAAGTTTCAGAACAGAACAGAACAGAAGAGCTTGGTCTCACCAGAAAAAAACAAATTGATCATCCAAGTCTCAGATACGCCATTATAGTGGAAAAACAAGGACGACCCAGAAATTTTTTCATGGACCCCACTAGCTTTCCTCAACCGAAAAACACAAAGACCCCTTCTTTCTTTTGTTCTTTTTGGCAAAGAGATGGATCTGAGAGATGGAAAGAGATTTTGGGTATCTGGGTTTTGGCTGTTATTTGATACAAACCAATCTTTTTAAAGGAATGAGGGGGAAAAATGAAAAGGAGAAAAGAAAGATTGTTGTTCTTTGTTTTGTTGGATGAAAGCTGGTTATCTTTTCTTTTGAGTGCTTCCTAATTTTTTTGTGTGTCTTTTTTGTCTCTCCTATGAGAGGCCTTTTCGGCTTTTGGTTTTGGTCTTCTCCAACTTCGTACAGCCAAAGCCCCCACGCGATTCCTCTTTTTCAACTCTCAGAGTTGTTGGACTCTCTGGAACTGTGGGCACAAAACATGACAAACTCCCGAGTTTTTTTTTTTAACTTTTATTTTATTTCCGGGATAATATCATTTTTATATTTTTATTTTGACATTTTATTCTATTTATATTTTATATTTTAATTATTATTAATATTAACTTTAAAATTTAAGATCTGTTATAAAAATTTATACCATGACACTAATTTAGACCAACTAATTTATCATGATGTTGTTTAAAATATAAAGTATAAAAATAATAATATCCCTTTTAATTCTTTTGGGGCGGGAACAAAAAGCCGCAAGTGTGAGAATGAAAAAGTGTTAAAATGATGCAAATAACTTTAAAAAATTATGAAAAATTTAAAAAATCTTAAAAAATTTTGTGAAAATTAAATGTATTGATGTAATATATTTTATATATTAATGTTAAAGAATCTATTCGTTACTATTAATGTAATAATCACATAAATACTAAAAATTTGTATAAAAAACTTAAAATTTGCATAAAAAACTCAAGGTAGTACCTTTTTAAAGATAAAACATAATTAAAAATAAATGTCACTATCATACAGCGTAAATTTTTTTTTATGTATCTTTTATCACCTTTATTAATAAAGATGTCAATTTTGTACTTAACACGGTCTACTATACCACTCAATGATCTTATTTTGAAAGGAAATATTTTTCATCGTTATAAATAACTTGAATACGAACCAGTGATTTTCCATTAATATAAAGGTAAACTGGGCAGAATTGGAATTAAGTTTCATATAAGTTACATATATTTTTTTTACATATTTACACAAACTTTTCTTTAGTTGCTTTTTTTTTTTTCTTTTTTTTTCGGTTGCTTACTGATAGTTTGTGATTAATGGAAAAAAAAAAAAACAAAACTAATTACTTAGTGCTAAGTATCGTATCTAGTTTACCATTTGTTTAATACTACCTGATATAGCGAATAAGTTGTTACAATTCAATGTGTGATAAATAGACATCCATAGACAAACTCAGGATTTATTGTAAGTGAGATTTACATTGTAGCAATACATATATATATATATATATATTAAAAACTACTAAATTTATAATTGTCTTCGACGTGATTTCATCCACACATACAAGTAAATTGTCGTTCATCAATTGATTACTCATTCTATTGTGTAGTCGATTATTGACAAAATTCATAAAAGAAAATACTCTTTCCACGGTAAATTAATGCCAACGTCACGAGCAGATAAACTAATGGATATACATTTGTTTTCCTATCAACCATTTTCTTTGCAAGATCACAATTTTCTTGTTTTCCTCATTTTTTAATCCAATTCGCAGCTTTTATTAGGTGAGAGCTAAATTTGAATCTTGAATTATGAGATACTTTCCCCTATTTACGTTATTAGTTTTTTTAAGTTTTAACTATTAGCACAATATATTGGTCAATCACACTTTGAATGGACTATCAAATGGGCTTATACACACTTTTTTTTTTTTTTCATACCTAAATTTTTTTCGAACTTTTAGTGGAGGCTTTCCCACAAGTCCCAACTTGACTTCGTGCATAATCGCATCAAGTGATATTAAAAGGATGTGATATTTAACATTATTCTTATAACTTAGGTTTTTATTTCTCATCGTTATGCACATTTTTTTACGAAGTGCAATCAATAACCCAAAGAACCTCAAGGATAGACCAAGCTAGTCGTTCAGATGACGTGACTCTCAATTTAAAATTAGCTCTTCAATAAGCAATCTGCCACCTTCTACTGGCCTTCTTGCTCCAGCTCACAAAAAGAAGGAAAACGTGATAGAATCCTAACGGAAACTTGCCTAATTTCACCAAAAGATGTCATCAAGAAATGATTTTCCCAATTTAATTGAGATAATTACCCATAATTATCTCTTTATCCCTTTATCATCATTATTAATTCAAATATTTTGTATTTAGCCTCGGTCTTCCTAATATGAAAGGGGAACTCTAGTCACTCTATAATTATAAATAGGAGGGTTAAACACACATTTTTTTACCCTGAATTTGGCCACCGTTACTCTGTAAAACTTTCCCTCTATGAGAGATACTACGTGAATATAGGCCAATGACCTATGTTGTTCATTGAATCATTAGTTACGACTTACGAGTAATTACTTATAAAATATTTATTCCACAACCATATACTTAATGAAGACCTATCATTAAAGTTGCAATTAATAAAGATGTGTCTTTCAATGAATAGCATGCATAAAAAACAATTGAATCTTTATTATCGTGTTCACAATTGAGTCTTTATTATCATGTTCATTAATAAATGTAAAATATTAAACTAGAAAAATGATGGCAAATTAAAGAGCAATGCTATGGGGTACCAGTGGTGCCCAGCACTACAGTGACATGTCTGTTTGTCACTGGATGATTTAATTAATAAACTGAGTCCCACTTAAATTATAATTATGATTAGCCAGTGACAAACTGACACATCACTGTGGTGCCCAGCACCACAGGTGCCTTATAGCATTATTCTAAATTAAAGCATATTATACGTCTTGTCACTTGAATGTGATGTGATGACCATCCCTTTAACAACTTTATAATAAATGTTTAATTCACGTATTTTTCCTTCTTTCCTTTGTTGATATTTTTTATTTTGGGACTCTTGTTGAGAAATCTTATTGTTAAAGACCTAATGGCAAAAAGTAACCATTTTCTTCCTTCCTACACTACGATATTTATGAGGACTTTTTAGGTCGAATAAACTCGCAAAACAATGGTTATGAATAAACTCTCTTAATACTATTAAATGGTGAAGATTTTAATCAATTCCACCAAATTCGCAAAACAATATTAAAAAAAAAAAGAAAAAGAGAAAAGCGTGATGGGCACATGAGAAAGAGAGCGCGTGGGTTTTGGCGGCGGAAGTTGAGTGGGATATCGTTGTCCTCGTGGGGCGTGTTTCACAGACGCGGGTGTTCCTTAAAAAGCACAAAGCGCGTGCTAGTTCTGCACTATTCCCGTGTCGTGGCTTGTGCTGACTCGTTCTTTCTCCAACTTGTTCAGCCCAGCTTCTTTTTCGCTGCCACGTGTACACCGATGATTTTTTTTTTTTCACTCTGTTTCTGTGACATAATCGCAGTGGTGAATTGGCGATCAATAGGTCAATAAGCCGAAGATAAGGTTTTCAATTTGAACACAACAGATATAACACCAACTTAAAACCTGATACTTTCGATTAAAAAAAAAAAAAGTTAGACCAAGCCCACACACTTAGTATTTAAAAAGATAATTTTACCCTTAAACTCATAAAATATATATTATAACTGATAAATATTGAAAATAAAATTTTACCCTTAAACTCATAAAACATATATTAAAACTGATAAATATTAAAAATAATAATTATTATTTTTCTTTATTTAAAAAATATTTTAAGCGAAAATTAATTATTAAAAATAAAAATATTTGTCGTCATTTTTATTTTTACATTTAATTTTTTTTGAATAATTTAAACTCATTTTAATTCAATAATTATTATTTTCACTTAAAATGATTTTAAAAAAAAAAGAAAAAATGATATTTTTTAATTTTTTTTTCATTCTATCTTTTTTATAAAAAAAATCTTAATTTTTTTGAATAATTTAAACTCTTTCAAGAGAAAAATCAACAAAATGATAACTTTTTAACTTTTGTCATCCTTTTTTTTCAAAAAAAAAAAAAATTGTTTTGAATAGACAGAATTCTTTTTACTTTAATAATTATTATTTTTACTCAAAATAATTTTTCAAAAAGAAATAAAGAAAGATAAGAATAATTGATTTTAATATTTATTAGTTTTAATATATATTTTATGAGTTTAAAGAGTAAAGTTGTCTTTTTTAACAAACTAAAGTTCTAATTTTGACTTAATGTGTGGGTTCGATCTTATTTGATAGGAAAACACAAATTGAAAGTTTAATTTAATATAAATGAAAATATGTGGTTTTTTTTTATAAAATATTAAAAGTGGTAGTTTTTTTATATTAAAATATTTATAATGAATTATTTGTAAATAAAATAAAAAATAATATTAATGAGCTAATTTATCTTAACAAAGTAAAACTGAAGTGAATAAATCAAGTAAATTAATAATTATAATGTTTAGAAGTATTGTGACACAACGATCTAAATAATATTTTCTTGCGGTCTCCAACCTTTCTCTCGAGTATTAATTAGATCCCAACTCTTTTTTTTTTGTAGTTTTTAGATCCTCAACTTTATACATTCGTATCACTTTAGTTTTTCACTTTTCAATCCAATCCAGCTGTTATCTAACAGTTTAATATTACTTGGGTCCTCAACCTTTACACAATGTATTACTTAGGTCTCTATTCTTTATTTTGTAGGTTTTAATTCATTTTTGTAACACTTAGGTCATCTTTAAGTTAATTTTGAGTTAAAATCCAACTCTAATTAAATTACACTAAATAAATTAATGAAAACAACCAAATTCAAAAGTAACACCAAAATACCTCAGTTAGCTGCGTATTGAAATACAAATCAAAATTATACATATCAAAGCCCATATTTTTTGTATAAATTAATGTCCATTTTCAGTTGAGAGGCTTTTAGACTATTTTTAAACGATTGTGAGTTCATAAAATTACAGACAATAAATTTCACGACTATTAACAAGAAATTATCATTAAAAAGTATATTTTTTTCTCTTGTTATATTCATATATTTACTCGATCGGTATCATTCGTACAATTTTTGTGTTATTAACTATTATCATTATCAAAACCTATGAATTTCTATAAATTAATGTCTATTTGTTATTTAAGAGGTTTCTAAACTTATTTTATTATTTATAACTTTTAACTGAAAAAAGGTAGATGAGTTTATGGAATTATAGAAAATGAAACGCTACCACCATTAGTAAAAATTCATAATTAAATTACATAATATTGTTGGTAGTAAGAATTAATTAAAAATAATATTGTTGTCTAGATTATATTTTTCAAAAAATACCTTATTAGTATTGAATATTTCATTTGTAGTTTTCATTAATTTATTTAGTATAATTGATTTAGAGTTGATCTTTAGCTCAAAATTAACTCAAAAAGACCTAAATATTACAAAAATAAAAGTTTGAGAAGTCAAAAGGCAAATATTTAAGTTGTACAATTAGATTACATATATACAATAATACAGGACGTCTTTCTTTTCATACATAGATATTGAACAAATATTTAAAGTATAATACAAAGAAAGGAGAAGTATAATATTACAGCTACTTGAACCAAGTACAATTTAATTTGTTTTTTTCCTCCCTAAAAAAAGGGTAGGGAAAGTATTAAATATCAAATATAGTGTAATAATTCAGAGAATGTTAGCTATATATCTTATATATACTGTAAAATCCCTTAAAAATTTTTAAGGGTTTATTGGTCTTTTGACCAAAATTTTTGTTTTTTTAGAAAAAAAAATCGAGGAAATGACTTGTGAAATAGTGTCGCTTTGCGTGTCAGGGGCCGTGTCTCGTCTCGGAACTCAAATTTATTGAATTATATATCTAACCCAGCGTTTTTGGGTGCTCTGAATTCAATGGTGACCTCCATTTTTCCATTTGAGATTCCGGTAGAAAAGTCACTTTTTCAAGTGGACTTACCGGGATCCCGAAACGGCCTTTCGAACACCCAAGTGACCAACGGGAGTTTCTTCTAGCGTCTTTAGCTTGGTATAGCTACTATATTGAGGTAGGGGGTTCAATTACCTAGTTTTATACTTATTTGATTTATAATTGCATTATAATTGATTTATGAAAAATCGCGATTTATGCAATAGTTTACTAAATTGTGGAAACACATTAGATTATATTGGAACTGGACTGTGTAGAATTTTATACATATTATTAAATATTGATCACAGGTAATACAGCGGTGTGCTGCTCATGTTATAGTAAATCCTAAAATAATGCCAAGTTGTATTTTTAAAGCATTGTTTGATTATTTCATTGATGCATGGTTATTGTAAAATATTAAGTATTGTACATACCATAGGATCACATATGAGATACATCTTAGGCATCGCAGTGTTTAGTTAGCAGCCAATATCCCTGCCATCGGTGAGAGCCCTTAAACCTGCGTGGAGTTTTTTGATTACCTCCATTCGGTAGGCATAGACACATGGGTATCCCTCCGGTTTTATGGGATTAGGTATCAGGCAGATAGTATTCAGTACACATAGTTCGAGTTACTCTGGTTCGTGATGAGATGATGTGAGCTCATGGGATTGTTTGATTTGTGATATGTGCATTATGGATTATTTATCCGGTTTTACAATATGGTTTGAATATGATTTCTGTTGATGATTTCAATTCGTTTTTTATCAGATATTTTGTGAATTGTTTTCGGATGAACTAACCATGGAGGGATTTTTGAATTAAATATTTTCCTAAAAAGGTAATTGGGTATCACTACTGGGCATTTCATGCTCACCCCTCCTATTCTCCCTCTCAGGTAGTGCTCAGAGTAACTTCGAAAGCTTAGGATTAGATCAGTGAGAAACTGATTATCTGATAACTAGTTAGTAAGTGTGTAAGATAGTACTGTTAAACTTCTTGGCTTCTATTAAGTACTTAAGGGCCTGTTTCATGGACCCGGTCTGTATAATTGGTGTGCTGAATTGTGAGAATGCTGATAATGATGCTTGGTTTATTTTTTTTTGTTTTTGTTTTTTTATAAATTTCCTTAACAATCTACATCTAATGGTGATCACAAAATTATAAGAATTTTACTATTAAAATTATTTTATAAATTTTTTAAAAATAACTTTTAAGTTTTTATTTGTGAAATTCTCTTTCTGTCACTGGCCCGGGATTCGGGTCGTGACATATCCAGTACGAAGGATGAAGCCAGGATTTTTAACAAGCTATTATTTATAGTGTAGTAATTCAGAAAATGCTAGGTATATATTTTATATATCTCGTATGAAGGACGAAACCAAGATTTTTAACAAGCCATTATTTATAGAGATTTCAAAATTCAACGTAGAAAAAACACTTTGTGGTAGTGTGCAACTTTATAAATTAAAAATATTCAGACAATGCAATCATTGTTTCTAGCACTATTAGACTCTAATTTTCCGTTTTTATTGACTAATTTGGATCGATTATGTTGTATTGTTTGTGCCTTTTACTTCTACAGAGTTTGGCGCTAATTACACACTATGTAGTCATGACCCATAGTCTCATACACTGCAGTCCTAATATAGAAAGAGCTAAAAAGTTGTTTTGAATTTTGCTTTATCGAGAGAGGGTATCGCGTAACTTAAAAAAAGAAAAAAAAGGAGATCAGCACCGCCTTCTGAGTTCTGAGTTGTAGGCATCTTAACTTCTCCTAACAAGACATGCCAGGTGTCAATCCTAGAAAAAGAAAAATACTTCAAGTAGGTTGTGAATCAAGCACGTGACTCCTTAAAAAAAAAGAAAAAAAAATCAAGCACGTGACACATGTCACGTGTGCATTTAAAACATGCGAGAGAGAGAGTTCAGGCTGATCAGATGAATGAGTACGTACGTACATACATACATACAGCTGAGCTGAACGATCAAGAAATTAATCATTTCCTTATTCAGTGTGTACTGTGTAATCTGCATGACGTACAAGTGTACCCCTCTCATGCCACGTAAGTAAACGTGTCACTCTATCCATGCACACGTATTTCTTTCTCCACCGTTGTCGTTTCACGTTCTCATTTTAATAAATGCTGTCGTTTACCGTACGCATGTATACCAGTCTCAGTATTCCGTAGTTCATGAATCTCGTTTACGATACCCAAAACCAAAACAGTGCGATGTGCTCCATCTTCGCCATCTCAAACGCCGTCCTGAAGAGAACCATCCCATTCTGTCCGTACAATATTCCAATCACTAAAACAACTAGTAGTGGTGGTATTAGTACTACTACTATTACTACTATTAACCAATCGCTGAGGTTTATATTCAGAACCGGAAACCATGTCCGGCGCCGTGTTCCGCCTATTTCACTGTCAGCTTGGGACCCACCGGAGACGCCTCCGGAGATTCCCACGGTGGTGCCGGACCGCGACCGGCCTTCTGTCCCGCTTGAAGTTCCACCGCTTACTACCTCGCCGGAGATTGACCCCGGTGATACCCCATCGGAGGTGATAGAGAACCCTCCGCCGTACTGCCCAGAGCCGAAGCCGGAGATCGAATTCCCGAAGCCGCCGGTTAAGCCGGATATTCCGGTGCCGCCACCAGGACCGGATATTATGCCACCGAGGCTGCCGCCGGGCCCGGAGATTGATCCACCTAGGCCACCACCGCCTTTTGATGTTCCGCCGTTGAGGCCGCCGGGGCCGGATATTGTGCCCCCGCCGGGGTTTACGCCGGATATTAGTCCGCCGCCTGGGAGCCCAACTTTTGTGTTTTTTTTGTAGTACTCCAATCATTATATTACTACTTGTATAGTGAGTTTGGGATAAAATATGAAGCCCATTTCTAATTACTCTTTTTTTGTTTTTTGGGGCTTTTCTTTTTCGTCTTTGTTTATGCTGAGCTCCAATTACTTAGCTTGGTAATTGGCTTGCTTGTAACAAGTATTGACAAGGAGAAAACGGGTTGCACATTAATTTCTGGATACCATCATAATTACTTAATTAGTTTCTACTACCACTACTACTGCTTGAGTAATTAAGATTAATCCTAAGAAGTAATCGTTTCAAACTATTTAGGGGATGTTTAAATAAATCAACTTATAGTTATTAATGGTTCGTAGTTTTTCCATTCAATTAGATAATTCAAGGAAATTAATTAATCCAATTGAGCTTAGTTAATCTTCTTATTGCTTTCGAACTATATATTTTGCTAATAAGTATATAGAATTTGATAGTTCCAAATTAGGACTTACAACGTACATACAATTGAAAGAAAAGAAAAATACATGCATGATCCATAATGGGAAAAACAAAAAACGTTTTTCGAAAAATCGACTGTTCGGGGCAAAATGTCACCAATTATTTCATGATACTTAATAGTTTATATATAAGTTCGTATGTTTTTCTAATCAATTTCTTATAACTTCAATCCACTCCGAACCCCTAGCAATTGTTTTCTATCCAAATTCTAGGTTGTTTTTAGGCTGAAATACTTAAATGCTAGGTTGGTTTAATACAAATGTTGGGTTGGTATCATGGGTTTGAATAATTTTGATTGATCCAATAAACACCCCCAAGTCCTGGGAAACAAGTTACTTGCATAAAACGATGCGTCGTTTGTATATTTTTGAGGAATGTGTATGCTATTGGTTGGTTTAATTTTTATTTTTTAAAAGCAAACGATTCGTCGCTTATATACTTCGAGGAATGTGTCTCCAACCCTAAACGACACTTGATTAGTTTATTTATTTATTTTTCTGGATGATCGTTTGGTTTAAATTTAATTTGCCGTCGAAGTAAAGCTGGTTTGAAACTTGATGTCGTATATGGTATATGACTCTTTTATTATCTAGTTTCAAAACAACATATCATAGTATCATTAATTTGTTTTTCTCAAAAGAAAAATAAAGAAACTACATTTTGGCGCTAGCTTCCCTGTGGTTCAAGTAATAAACGACATTTTTTTTTTCTTTTTTTGGGAAGAAGACAATGTAGTTTCTTAGAAAATGAAAAAAAAAAATGTCATTTTTCTCGTGGTCATTAAAATTCAGCAATCGACATTACACTCTAACTTCTATAATCGCTACCTCATTTTGTCGTTTAAGAGTATTACTAATTATTTTCTCTAAAAGGGTCGTTCAAGAAGTTGAGTAAACGACAATGATCCCTCCTGACAGCTATTATGAAAAATACGACACGTAGTTTTCGTAAGGTATAAAAGAAACTGTCGTATGTTCCAGACAACGCCTCGTCGTTTTTTCACGTCGAACGGCCCCCACAATAACCGCCAATGGAAATCACACCGTACAGACTCCATCCGTCCTCCGAGCGCCACGTGTTAACTAATTATCTCGATCTTCTCGTTAATCGCAATTTAAAAGGAACAGTTAAATCCGTTACAACTGGATTTTCGTTCATCGTCATAAAAGCATCTGAAACTTTCCTTCAATCCCACGGATATTTTACCCCTCACTTTAGCAAAGAAGCTAACGAAATTACGAATATACCCCTCTAACAGTCTCTATCTATCCCCAAACTTCAAAACCAGAATCAAAGCGCCACTTCGTTTCGTTAAAAAAGAAAAAAAAAAAATCTGACTCTCTCACACTCTCTCTACAGTGTACAATAATGGCGTCTAGGCTTGGCGCGTCCCCACGCGCCGCCGGCCTACACCTCCGGAAGGAAAGCCACCGGCTAGTTCAGCTTCCGGAGCAGGCGGCGCCGGTGGGAAGAGGTAAGGAGGGGAGGAGGAGATTGTTATTGTTGGGGTTGAGAGCTGGGGTCTCCAATGGTGGTAGGGATTCGGATTCTTATCTCGATATGTGGAAGAAAGCGGTCGATGGTGAGAGAAAGGCCGTGGAGTTTCAGAAGATCGTCGAGAACTCGAGCTCGGCGGGCGCGAGCAGTCCCGAGGATTTGGAGAGGAAGAGCGAGGAGTTCAGGAAGATTCTGGAGGTTTCGAGGGAGGAAAGGGACCGCGTTCAGCGAATGCAGGTTATCGATCGGGCCGCGGCGGCCATCGCGGCGGCCCGATCGATTCTGGAGGAGAGCGGGTCGGAGCGCGAGTCGGGTTCGGGCGATTCCGGGTCTTCGGGTGCTGGGGATTTGGGCGGTGGCACTGGTGCTTCCCAAGAAGGTGAAACTTGTTATTTTGATGCTAATACTTGTTTTGTGCTCTTTTTGACTGAGTACCTTTAGCTTTTGTGTTGGTTGTGTCTGTGAATTGAAGTGGCATTTTTGAAATTTTCTTGAGGTTTTAAAATTATGGGGATTTAGATTCCGATGTGATGCATTCTAAAGTGGTATATCTGCTAAGTTTAGTTTCAATTGTGAGTAAATTTACAATTTCCAGAATTTATGAATTTAGTGGTATGTTATTCTCGAGATTAGAATTCGCAGTGTTAAATTTTGGATAACAAGGGAAGCAGGGTCATATTAGTCTCACGGCCTAGTCAAATGGAGAAGACATTTATTTTTGCTCAATTTTTCTGAACTGATACTTCTTTGTCACACCCTTTTGTGTTATTTGGGTTTTTTGTTTGTGGGGTTTGGCTAGTGGATTGTAGGAGCATTGTTATACAGTATTCGTCATTGAGTTTTTATGCTTTGAAACATTCCAGGAAAGAAAAGTTGGAGCAAAACTGTGCCCCAACCAGAAGCTTCAGGAAATGTTATCCCGGGTCCAGATTTTTGGTCCTGGGTTCCCCCTCAGGGTGGTGATACTAGTACGGATGGTTTCAATGACTTACAGAAAGCAACACAATTTTCATCAAATCCAAGTTCAAGCAACCCTGTGATAGAGAAAGAACGCTCTATAGATTTTCTATCCATTCCACTTGAAAGTAAACTCGATAAAAACAATCGATACCCACCTTTACCCCCTCTCCAGTCACTATTGGAGGTTCAGGAGGTGCAAGGCTCAGAATCCATCTTAGAGACAACTCTAAAAAATGATCTAGAAATTGGTCTTCAATCTTCAGTGAATGCTACGGAAGCAGCTGAGGCTCTTAATAAAGTGGATGAGGCATTACCATTTGGAGTGAACATAGATGGTTCAAGGTGGTGGAAGGAGACAGGAATCGAGAAAAGACCTGATGGTGTGCTTTGCAGGTGGACAGTGACCAGAGGCGTTAGTGCTGACCAAACTATTGAGTGGCAAGAGAAGTACTGGGAGGCTTCGGACAATTTTGGTTACAAGGAACTTGGTTCAGAAAAATCAGGACGTGATGCAACGGGAAATCTTTGGCGTGAATACTGGAGAGAATCTATGGGTCAGGTTTGTGAAAACTGAAAATCTCAATTGCATATGGTGTTTCATGACTGTATTTAGTCTAGTTTCATTTGCAATATAAATTTTTGGGTTTTCCTGTTTTGTATACTTAAAAAAACCTTATCTTACTTGTCTGGGGTGGTGCCCAGCTAACCTGGTAGCCCTCTGGTAAGCTTATAGCACACGATGCATTGACTAGTGTGTTTTGGGCCCTCTACATCTTGGAAGCAATTCTTAACTTGTTTTCTGCCACATTTAAAGGCATTTTGCATTTCCTGATAACATTAGGTGTATGAACGTGGGGTCTATGGAGCATGGATATCCATTTTTGTCGTGTAATCTCTTGGTTGCAAATATCTTAAGACTAGTTGAACTGTAAGTTTAAATTTGTTTGCAGGAGCATGGGCTTTTGAATATTGAGAAGACTGCTGACAAGTGGGGAAAGAATGGCCAGGGCGATGAGTGGCAAGAGAAATGGTGGGAACGTTATAATGCCTCTGGCGAAGCTGAGAAATGGGCTCATAAATGGTGTAGTATTGATCCAAGCACACAACTTGAAGCTGGTCATGCTCACATCTGGCACGAAAGGTACTGAATCTCATATTTGAACTGAAAAACTTGTGTCCCACAATTGCGGTTAATATGAATATTCTTGAACTACATCTCATTTTAATGGTTGAAGATCTTTTTAATTGTTACTACAAAAATTGGTCAAAATAACATGGTCAATAAAATTGCCGTTGTCCTGCTAAAACTTTGCAATCAGAAAAATCCATGGATGCCTTCTTTTCTTTAAACATTAGGCACTTTCTGTCCTTGCAGGTGGGGTGAGAAGTATGATGGACATGGTGGCAGTACAAAGTACACCGACAAATGGGCCGAGCGCTCTGAGGGTGATGGTTGGACTAAATGGGGAGACAAATGGGACGAACATTTTGATCCCAATGGTCATGGCGTGAAGCAGGGGGAAACTTGGTGGGCAGGCAAGTTTGGTGAGCGGTGGAATCGGACTTGGGGCGAGGGCCATAACGGTTCTGGATGGATTCACAAATATGGGAAGAGCAGCAGTGGCGAGCACTGGGACACTCACATCCAGCAAGACACGTGGTATGAGAGATTCCCTCACTTCGGCTTCTATCATTGCTTTGAGAACTCAGTCCAGCTCCGGGAGGTTCCTAAGCCAGCTGATATGACTTAAATCAGACCGTACTTTTTTAATGCATGACTCGTTGATGCAGCGGGAAGCCGTATATAGATGCTGGAGATTACCCTACTTGAGTCATATTTAGATGTTTCCTTTACCTGAATGCTGTTATACAACGAGTTTAATAGCTGATAACTGACGTTCTTTTTAAATAATTGTGTAATTGTTTGAATTCCCCAGTAAGATATATAAGCTGTGGAAGTGTGAAAGAAAGTTTGTTCTCAAATTAGTTCATTGCATTGTTCTTGTTGACTATTCGTATAAAAGAATGCATGTTTATTAAGCTATGTAGCGTAAGAATGAACCAGCCTGAGGCAGGAACATGTATGTTACTATGTGGTGTGTTTTTTGGCCTTCTGTGGCTCAAAGATGGTCAAGATACACGAAAAAAATAAAGAAAAAGACAAGCCAGAAGGTGAGACACAAAATTTACCACTAAAGGATTACAAGATTTTGTTGCTTTTGCAAGGACCATAAAGATTGAGACGGTGAAACCAGAGAGTTGAGGCTTTGATTTTTAGCTTATAATCCTAGTGACTCTAGTCTACTACTAGTTCGGCAATTCCATAGAAAACTGTCTAAAACGTTGCCGTTTTCACCTGCTAGTAGATGATAGTCTCTGACACCAATACCGCCGTAACACGTGGTCCCTTTCTATCCAGAATCATGAATGAAGCCTATACGCTGCAACTTGTTTGTTCTGTTCCTTGGGTCTCCAGTGTCCGTTACATGCATTCATCTATGATCCATTGCCAATCTCTTCTACATTTTCAATCTTTTTTCCACTAACCATAGCTCGATATGAGTTCTTCTCGTTCAGGTCACTATGAACCCAAGGCTAATCACTCCTTAAGCTTCTTTATCTGAAAGTTGGTTTCCACTTTCCAGTCATACAATAAGAAATTATCGGTCTGTCCTTTTTGTGGGTTTCTTCTGCAATGGCTATTCCAGTGCTTAATGGAGCTGAAAAGCTCAACCCCATTTGTGGGTTAGGCTATGGAGGATTAAATTTGCGCCATAGAAGCTTTATCAACAAGGGTTTATCCTCTTACGGCAGAAACTACAAGACCAGAAGTCTAATACCCAGATGCAGTTTATCGTCCTCAAGGCCTGCTTCTCAGCCTCGGTTCATTCAACACAAGAAAGAGGCTTTTTGGTTTTACAGGTTCTTATCCATAGTGTATGATCATATCATTAACCCTGGACATTGGACTGAGGATATGCGAGACGACGCGCTTGAGCCCGCCGATCTAAACGACAGGAATTTGACTGTCGTAGATGTTGGTGGTGGAACTGGGTTCACGACGCTGGGGATAGTTAAGCATGTTGATGCAAAAAATGTCACCATTCTTGACCAGTCTCCGCACCAGCTTGCCAAGGCTAAGCAGAAGGAACCCTTGAAAGAATGCAAGATAATTGAAGGGGATGCCGAGGACCTGCCCTTTCCAACTGATTATGCTGATCGATATGTTTCAGCTGGAAGGTAACATTTTTAGGTACCCTTTATAAAGATAAAAAGAATTCTTGCTTGTTTTGAAGGTTTTGCATATGGGTTTTTGAGGCACACCCCACAAAATTTTTGCTCTTCAATTAATGCGTTTAAATAAGAGATGAGTTATCTGAACTGGGATTTGATTCTTTTTCCAATTGGAATAACATTGCTTGACATTCAAGGTGAATAACAAGATTATGCATTGGAATTGGACAATTTCAGCTGAACTTTGCTGTTTTACATTTCATAGATTAGTATTCACATGATGGTACAGTTTGACTTTTGATAGAACGTTTAGTGTTAAGTTTTCGAATGAAGCGTTATCTTGATGTAATGCAATTGTTGATTTGTGTTCCTCAGTATTGAGTACTGGCCGGATCCACAGCGTGGAATCAAGGAAGCATACAGGGTGTTGAAGATAGGAGGGAAAGCTTGTCTCATTGGTCCTGTATACCCAACCTTTTGGTTGTCTCGTTTTTTTGCAGACGTTTGGATGCTCTTCCCTAAGGAGGAGGAGTACATTGAGTGGTTTAAAAAAGCTGGTTTCATTAATGTTAAATTGAAAAGGATTGGTCCAAAATGGTACCGTGGCGTCCGTCGTCATGGATTGATTATGGGTTGCTCTGTGACTGGTGTGAAGCCCTTTTCTGGAGACTCACCTCTTCAGGTAACTAAATTTCTTTTTTCCCTTGTCATCGCGGTTATGTATGGAACAAGAGTTGATGTACACTATTAACCTTGTAAATAGTTGTGTTGTGAGATTTCCTTGGTTCCAAACACTTGAAAGTTTAAGAGGGTCAAATCTTGGAAATAAGATGCAATTGCTAGCTGCTTTGTGTAGAGCAGGTTTTGCTACTAGGTTATTTCTTGAAATGTGAGAGCCTTAGTTTAGCAGGTGTTATTATTGTTTATCCTTTGGCTAGTTTTATCAAGAGGATTATGGATGTGCGTAAAAAATGAGACTCCTATATGCTTTCGTTGTCAGATTAATGAGGTGTAAGCATTTTTGCAGCTTGGTCCAAAGGCAGAGGACGTTAAGAAGCCGGTGAATCCTTTTGTGTTCTTTTGGCGATTCATACTCGGTGCGATTGCAGCAACTTACTTCATTCTGGTTCCTATTTACATGTGGATCAAAGATCTAATTTTTCCGAAAGGAATGCCTATCTGAAACGGAAGTAAAATGGGAAATGGTTCTCATGTCAGGTGACTACTTGGGATAGTTCTTTTTTTTTTTTTTTCGTTAATGACTACTCTGTTAAGAAAACATGTTTTCCCTTTCACTTCTGTTAGGTTGTGATAAATGGTGATAAATTTTAGATTTTTGTGAGACCGAAAGAAATGGGTAATTTACTTTGATTTTCTTGTACAGCATGTGCTCCAGGAGGCAAGTGTAAATTGCTCTGCCATTTGTTTATAGTTCCAGTTCGGCTAGATTAATATTTCACTAGTTTGCTTATATGACACTTATGTCTTATTGCCAATACTGTTTTATTCTATTTTATTTTTTAATTTCAAACTGTTTGATAAGAAATTTACTTGCATTATGCTCTTTTTAGTTTCTTATATTGCTTGCCGTACTTCAGATATTGCTATAGGATTCCTCTATTGAGTTAAGACACATTGTTCATTCTGCTATTTTTAATACAAACATGAAGACTCAAACAATGTTTGGGGTCTAAAACTCACTAAGTGCATAAAAATGTAATCAAACTTTGTAGCATTTTCCTACCTTTTCGAGTGGAAACTAGAAGTAAACAAGAGCCTAGAAAAGAATAAAAAAATTTGCAATTTTCAAGAAACATTATGATTAGTGTACTCATCATATTAAAAGGTCCACAAGTTAATTTGTCTCAACTTGGAGCCTTGGAAGGGAAAGAAAAACAGAGCAGCATATCCGTCATTCACAGTTGCACAAAACACTAGAAGTTTCCTAAATTTTATTACACAAGTTGGCCTTGAAGATTTCCATTAGCCAAGGGCACTATCCCTAGGCTAGGGAAGGGTTCCCTTCTATTGGAATCTTGTGTAGTCATAGACTGAATCAATGCTCTTTGGCGCTTAGAGTGATTGTATAGTTATACATTATGGGCCTGTTTGGCATGGCTTTTAAAGATCTTTTTGAGTCCAAAAGTTACTTTTGGAGGTATTTGGATGAATTGTCAGAAGATCTTTTTTTAATTAGAAGATATTTTTAATGAAGCATGGACCCATTAGCTTTTCTAGGAAGATCTTCTGGAGCTTTTACTTCAGGAAGTAAAAGTCATCCCAAACGGGCCCTATAAGCATTTTGATAAGTAAAACTCAATGGTCTTTTGGTTCCAACTTCCAACTGTTACTGTTTTAAAATGATGAATGTGGTAAAAGTTGGGGTGCCATGTCAAGACAAAGATTCAAATTCAAGACTCGGCTGCTGGCCAAATTGTCTTATCTACCCCCTTTAAAGAGTTACACTATGGAATTCCACCATTGAGAACCTTAGGTTAGGTACCACGTTCCTCATTGGACTTGGCTTTCCTTCAAGTTTATTTTAAGAATTTCATCCTTTTGACTTGGAAAAATGTATCTAAGCGGAAACCAATTAAGGGGAAAATTTCCCCTAGTAGAACGGCAAGACTGAATATATATATATATATATTTTTCGAATGGGGCAAGACTCAATATTAAGAGAGGATTTTGCTCAAAAATAGTAAGAGTACGAATATGTCAACTTTTTTGAGCCTAAATATCAGGGGGTATAGAAAAAAGGAATTTAAATCTGGGATGATCTTATTGGGGTCTCAATAATCCAGCTGTTGGCAGTACAAGTTTTGCCATTTAAAGCAATGGACCTGCCATAAATTCAAAGAATATTGTTCTAGAAAGTGTACATTTAGATTTATTGCCGAGCTGCACTTGTTTTTGTTACATTCAATTTGAATCGTAGCTTAGAAATGTATATACATATATACAGTCATTAAATTCTAAACATTAGCGACCCTACAAATGCCATCAAAATGAAAATGGCATATGAAATGTTAGAAGAAACTTAATCAAAAAGGTGACACGCATACAAAAAAAGGAACAAGGTTGGTCCTGCAACTCATGTTGATTGTGACTTTTTCGTAGAACTTGTTTGGACATGTTATAGGCTGTAAGATAACTTTCTTTTTTTTTTTGTTTTTTGAGGAAATAAGATAAGTTAGTAGATTATGGAGTTTAGACTTGAAATTTCTAGCACTTATTGCCTAGTAAAACTACTTCTAGTTCTCTAAGCTGAGTCTTCCTTTTGAAGGTTGAAAGTCTAATGTTTGGACCATGTGGCCTGGCCGTGTATCCTCACGTGTAAATCCATGTCTGTCAATTTAATGAAGATGTAATTAATGTTTATTATTTTTGTTTCTTAGGCTTGGCTTCAAGATTTACTCACTTCTCTGAGTCCAAAGTCCGACGAGACCGTACCATTGGTTTAATTAAATGAGTATTGAGGAATGGCATGGCATGTCATGCAAGCTGATTCAGCTGAGCTATTGGCAGTAAAGGAAACCGCGTAAGACAGCCAAGCGCATTTATATCTCTTTAGTCTTATGACTCCATTTTATGACTTTGAGCTGCAAAGTTTTTTCTACTCTTTTTTCTTTTATAATCTTTTAAATTATGGGTTTTTTTTTAAATATTTCTTAGTTCATTTTACCAAGTCTCAACAACTACTACTACACCATAATTATAAAATTCCATTTAAGAAAATAATAGCAATGCTTGACAATTGACCCTTGAATGAGACTAATGTGAAATGAATGATACAAGGACACGTGTGAAATGTGAAGTCATTGCCACTAGGATTGGACACATGTCGTTAACTTTTCTCAATTAATGAGTGAACAATCATAGTTATGTGACTATTTAATGATCATCGGTCGATAATAGCTATTAATAGCTGAAAATGGAAAGCAGACTATCTTTAACTTTGCTCATCTACATAAAATGCAGCACCAGTGTTATTACTCCCTTGTGCATTTCCTTTTGTCTGCATTATTATTAGGCAAACCCCATTGTTTGAAAAAGCAAAGAAGGCAAACGAATATCTCATTACCTCAAAAGGGTTTGTCTTAAAATGGCTGTTTTCAAAGGATGAAATCTCTTTATACAAGCCTAAGTGTTGTCTCGTGCACAAATGCACAAGATATATAATCCCTTGTGCTACATCATCATTGGACTAGTCCCATTATATGAAAATTCAAATCCAAAAACGAAAAGTAAAACTCATAATCTCAAAACGGTTTTTCCCAAACTAGCCATTCACATAGACAAAAAGTGTACTATACTAGTACTTGGTCATTTCCCAAGTTCTAAGAGCCAAACATACCCCCTAATGAATATGAAAATGGGATTTTTATTGGCCACACATTGCTATTGAAGCGCGTTGACAAAAGTGCCGTTCTTAAATATTTGGTATAAATAAAAATTTGAGGAAATGCCCTCTTCTCTCGTGCAAGCAAAGCAGCGTGGTTTTTGGGGTTGAAAATCAAAATGTGGGAACAAAATACACATCTCCCCATGACTACCTCTCTCTTCTCACTCTCTAAAGCCTCCTATTGTCTGCTAAAATCAAACCCTTACAGCTGTCCATCTCTATATTCAAATATAAATATGCTTAAATTTACAGGAAACCAACAGATAAAACTTCGATAAATTATTATTATTATTATTATTTTTAAAGAAAAAAAATTTCTCTCCCAATCTAAAAAATAGTCCATGTTGAAACTAGTAAAAAGTAACTAAAGGTGGTCTTTCTTTTGATTCTTTTCCAATAAAAGCCAGGACTGTAACACCAAAGTCTAGTCATTAAGTTTAATTTGACTCCCCTAATATTTTAGAATTTTTTTATTACTTTGCTTTATTAAATGAGAGAAACAAAATGTGCTTGACGTTGCCATATTGAAGTTCTACATAAACCCAGCTAAGATTGAGCTATACTCAACAATCACAACATATACTACTACCCTTTTCTCTGTCTCTCTTTCTCTCTCTCCACTCTCTCTCTATAGCTCTCTGTAAGGTTGAGTGTTCTAATTAAGGTTTCATGGGAAATAACATGGCAGATGTACTAAGTGAGGAACAGATTGTTGAGTTTAAAGAAGCTTTTTGTCTGTTTGACAAGGATGGAGATGGTGAGTTTTCTGCTATCTCCTCAATTATTGGTTAGTATTAATGGGTATGTGTCTTTTTTCCAATTTATTTGTGTTACAAATTAAGATGGCTGGAAATAATAATATTGGTTCTCAGATTTGGAAAGACTTTAATAACAATGAATGAAATGAGGAATAATAAAGTAAAAAACCTATGCAAAAAGTTAAGTTGCTATAATCATTTTCTTCGTATTCATTTTTCATATAAAATTAAAATGGCTGATTTTGTAGGTTGCATTACCATTGAAGAATTGGCAACAGTTATCAGGTCACTGGATCAAAACCCAACTGAGGAAGAGCTTCAGGACATGATAAGTGAGGTTGATGTTGATGGAAATGGGACCATAGAATTTGCAGAGTTCTTGAGCTTAATGGCAAATAAAATGAAGGTAAAACAACATTTTCGCTATCAATAATCACAACTTAGTGATTACCAAAAACCTTCATTGTCAAAGAAAAAGAAGAAATATACACGTGTATATATATATATATATGTATTTCAATGCTTAAAAACCTCCTAGTTTACCATGATGTCATGGTAAAAAGATAGCAAAACAGAAAAGAATTACTCTTATGCATGGAAGAATATACTATATATACGTATGTATATATAGGTATGTATGTGCATATGGTCTATGGATGTGCTCAAATTTGTTTTGTATGCTTGTAATATGTCTCAGGAAACTGATGCAGAGGAGGAGCTTAGAGAGGCTTTCAAAGTGTTTGACAAGGACCAGAATGGATATATTTCTGCCAATGAGGTAAATTTTCTTTAGTTTTTATCCCAAAAAAAAAAAAAAAATCAATTAGATGTGAATAATCACTTTAAGTAGGGTACGTATATATTTGACTTTGTTCCCTTTAACTCTCTCTTATTTCTTTTTCTTAAAGAAATATATTTAAAAATAACCTTAAACCTTTTTCTATTGTATTTTAATTGTGGAAAGAACAGGATTTTAGCAATGATGTCATCTTATAACGTTGGCTTTGAGAATAGTGATTTAAGGGGGGAAAAAACAATTAGTTATTAGTGCATTGTTTTTGCCAAGGAAGAGGTTTATGAGTCCAAGAAAAACCCCATCTATAGTATAGAGAAAAAAACAACCTTGGCAGATGTATTACAGCCAGCAAATGTTGGTGATCTCTAGCTGTGCATACATTTAATTCGAGTTTATCTACTATAGCTATAAGCTAAGATTTGCCAGCAAATGTGGACAGAGAAATATATACAATAGGAGAATCATATATTAACTAATTATAAAGATTAGTGATCATATTAAAATGTTTTCATATGGGTAATCGTGAAATCATTTTCCAATTTTTAATAAAGGTAATTCACATGTTTTACCTTATAGTTTATATTAGTTTTAATTAGAGTATCTCAATCATGATCCTCTGTACCTTTTCCTTATGCAATGTACTTTAGCCGCGCTTTGATTAGAGAAATCTTTTCTTTGTTTTCATACCGACTTTTTATGTACCAAAAGGGAATCTAACTTTAATTTTTCTGAAAAATTTTTCGATCTCATTTGTGTAGTTGAGACATGTAATGATAAATCTCGGAGAGAAATTAACGGACGAAGAAGTGGAACAAATGATCAGAGAGGCCGATTTGGACGGTGATGGTCAAGTTAATTACGACGAATTTGTCAAGATGATGATGACCATTGGATAAAAGAAATATCTTCATTCACCTTGACTGATGAAAACTTGTTACCCTCAAATTCATTAAATTTCGACCTTATGTTCCCCTAAAATAAGTGTCAATGTTATTTGTTCAGTTGTTGTTGTAGTAGTCCAATTATTGTTGTTAATGACCAAAATGTAGAATGACTTGACAAACTACAGTTTGATTTGTTCAACTTGTTCCATATTGTATTCATTTGATTTCTAGTTCAATATAGTTTCTTTTTTTTTTCTTTTTTTTTTTTTTTCTGGAGATCAATACCTGAAATTCCAATTATTATATGATTTTTATTCACTACATTCATGTACCAATGAAAATTTGTTGGACCACAAATTTCCTACCCGTTTATAAGAATGGATTATCCAAATATTTTAGGTTATCCTCCAACTCAGATGGGTATATCTTATGACTTGAAATTTCTCCTACTTTTTGTTCTCAAAGTTTGACCAAACATCAGTGGTTGGAAACTTGTTCATACTCTTTAAAGGTTTTTTCTAGCAGTAGATCATCGAAAAAAACCAAAAACCCTTTTCACACGTTACGTGTAGGGCAATGTCATGTATCGTTTTCACATGATTTTCTTTGAAATGGGCAAAGAAGTTCAGTTCCAAGACCGTCCTCAAGCCGCGTGGAACTATGGTCTTGGTATTTGCTTGTGGAAAAAACAAGGTAGAACCGTGGAACTACTCCCTCTCTCTGTCTCACTTGGTGAATTGTTCGTTTTGTTTATAGATCCGTTTTATTATTGAAGTGGTATTTCTATTTCATAAATCTCAGAATAATTTATCTAAAGAAAATGCCGGAATAATATTTTTGATTGTAAGCTTGGTTAGTAGTACTTGGTATATAAAACTCAGCAGAGGCAAAAGAGGAAGAAAGCTAAAACAAATTCAATATATTGATAGTCCTTAAACTTCACTCTCTTGATAATTTTAGTCCTTGTTTAGTCCTTCCTTGTACTATTATATGTGATTGATAAAATAGAATCACATTTTTGCAAAGATTAGAAGAAAGAAATTGAAGTAGAGGATTTGTCGAAGAAAATTGTTTTTCTTTCTTTTTTTTTTTTAAAACACAAAAAAAAAAAGGGAATCCGTGGTACTCATCACGCTCTCCATAACTTTCCGCTTACGAGCATTCCCAGGTATCAGTAAAGAAAAATTGGGTCAAATACTATTGTGTGTGCTTTTGAGTGAAAAAAAAAAAAGAAAGAAAGAAAGGAAGCAGAGAGAGAACTGTTATAAATAATATGTGGCTCATAAGCCATGGCTAAAAGTTTAGACCAACTCTATGCTTTTATCGTACATTATTGCAAGTTAGCGCATCTTTTTTTCCCCCAAGAAAAATTCAATAGAGAAGGCTTTCACAATTTGTATTTGCAAAACTATATCTGGAAGTAAGTATACATTACGTGACATCAAATAGAAGTAACTTTAATAATACACACCAGAAAGCCAGGGAAAGAAAATATAAGAGCTAATATATGTAAATAGAAACTTACTATAAAAGATCGAAGCTCATGATCATGCTGTTTGTATTTCTTGCAGCTCTATCTGATTATGAGCCGTCTGCCCTTGATTTCTTTGCATGGCCAAAAGAACATGGGATGCCCAAGTTAACAAAGAGGCAAATTTTCTGAGAATGAATCTTCTGATTGTTTTTCCAACCATTAGGTAGCTGCCAACTTGTTTATTTGGCACAGGTATGAGCCTGGAAATCCAACCAATTGGCAAAGTTAAGCTCGCAATTCCAACACAAGAACCCCACTGGGGCCAATTCAAGCTTTCTGTGTCCGCAAATATTTGTAGAATTTCCACAAACAATATCTGAAGTACAATAATGACCACACTAATCACCAAAAAGAGTTTGTTTTCATGTATCTTTTCGAAGACATTCTTCGTCGCCAACTTCCTTGAGTTCACCTGATTGAAGACTTGACAAAACACGTATGAAGTGAAGATAAAGGTGACAGTTACATTACTGTCCATACCGAAAACGGATGTGCCCGTGATCTGGATTGTCAAGAGGAGAGCTATTTGGTACAGAGCTTGAGGCAAGATGTTCCTCAACATGATGTTGGAGAGAAGAGGATCCATCATGGAAACTGGTGGCTTTTTCATGAGTTCTTTTGTGGGCTTTTCTGTGGCAAAAGCAAAACAAGCCAATGTATCTGTAATCAAGCTCACCCACATCAACTGTACAGCTGTTAGTGGGAGTGTATCAGCTGAAAATATACCAATTAAATTAGCTATAAGAGCAGCCAAAGTTGCTGTCACTTGGAACTGAATGAATTTTTGTATGCTACTGTAAACACATCTTCCCCACCTCAAAACTTCAGCGACAGAAGCAAAACTACCATCCGCTAAAACAATGTCAGAGTTGTCCTCAGTGACTTCAATGCCCTGAATCCCCATGTAGAGTCCGATACCAGCTTCTTTCATTATCGAGGAATCATTTGAATCATTTCCAACAATTGCAACAACGTGACTTTTTCGTCTCAGGCATTGTATCATTAGTAGTTTATGAGAAGGAGATGATCTTGCCATCACACAGATCTCATCAACTTTTTTCATTCTCTCCTCTTGAGTGTAGTTTTGAAACTCCACATCTTCTATAGCTGCTCCACTGTTAGGTGTAAGTAATCCACACTCTGTGGCTATAGCTTTTGCGGTCAATATGTTTTCATCAGTAAACATTTTAACTTTTACACCAGCATTCTGCAGACAACTCACAGCATCCTTCACCTCAGGATGACATGGATCGCTAATACCCACGATACCTAATAGGGTCATCCCATCTTTTAGTATTTCAACTTTGATCCCACTCTGGATCTCTTTGGCTTCAACTGATTCTTTATGTGCAAAAGCAATGCACCTATGGCTTCTATTTGCCATATCTCGAATAGTTTCCTCAAATTTTGTTTTTTGATTATGATCCAAATCTTCAACATTTCCTAAAGCATCATAGTAAGATGAGCACATTGTTAAAATTAATTCTGCAGCTCCTTTCAAATGTACATGGATTGTTTTATTTGCCTTTTTCTTTATTAGAATCCCGCTGTGTTTCATCTCTGAACTGAAGGCCTCGATGTCAAGAATGTCATGATCACACCTCTTTATTTCCTCCATATCCATATTCAGATCTTCAACCGCCCATGAAAGAATCGCTTTTTCTATCGGACTTTTAGAGCTCTGATCAACACAAACACCACCAGTCGTATTTAGAGCAATCCCTTCATGTAATAATTTTGTAACTTTTGGGGAAATTGATGAGTATGTTCCTTGAGCCACAATATCTTTTCCTAGCCAAAGCTCTGTCACTTTCATCTGGTTCTTTGTGACTGTTTGAGTTTTGTTAATGCAAAGAGTGGTGGCAAAACCAATAGTCTCCAAAGCGGAGAGATCACGCACCATTACATTATCAGCCTTCAATTTCTTCATCGCATAAGCACGAGTAAGCATTAAAGACAACCTCCATGGATCCGGAGCATTCACTACAGTAGTTATAAGTCCCACCACAATCCCCACTATGACATAAATCTTGGTAAGGCCGGTGGCAGGTTTTTCCTCTCCGTCCTTGTCTGTAAATGTGAAGGATACGTCTGCTATAAGAATGAGTAGTAGAACTATCAAAACAACTAAAAAGCCAGCCACATCTGTTGTTGAATCTAGCTCCTCAAGCCGAGCTTGTAACGGTGTCAGTTTCATTGAATCATGGCTAATTCGGCTCGTCATTTGGCTCCTTGCATTCATGCCAACTGAAGTAACAAGCATCCAAGTAAAACCATCAACTACTTTAGTGCCAAAAAACAAGAAGGAGTTCTTGTTGGTTGGGTTCAATTCTACAATATTGTCCACCTGATCTCTTCTCCAGCTAGCTTTGTCTGCCTGTAGTTTTAAAGAATGCGCCTCTAAGACCAAACCATGCGCGGGAACTTTACCTCCAGCTTTTAAGTAGACAACATCTCCAACTAAAATTTCAGATATTGGAACTTGTTTGCGATGTCCACCTCTCACAACATCAACTTGGATATTATTGCTGTCTTTCTGTAATTTCTCAATTATACTGTTATGCCAATAATCGGTTATGGCAACAACAAAAACAGCGATAAACACCCCGATAAGTACGCTTCCACCATCATTCCAACCTTCTTTTAATCCCTCCACCTTAATGCCTAAGCCTAAATAGACTGAACCACAAATGATGAGAATAAAAATGTTGAGATCTAGCAAGGCTCGCCATACAAAATGGAAGAATAATCTCTTTTTAGGTGGATTCTGAGCCGTGTTTGTGCCAAATGCTTTGCGCCGGCATGCAACGTCTTCAACAACCTCATCATGAATTCCATGCTCTAAGCTGGTTTTGAGAGCTGCTGCTATACCATCAACACCTCCCAACTTTTCAAGTAGTACATAATCTTTCTCCTCCACGAGCTGACTGAGCTTTGCTTGATCGATTTCAACTTCACTTGTTTCGGGTTCAACGTTGAGGACAGATCTATAAGAGTTGGAAGAAGAACGTATGGATTGAAGGGCTCTATAATTGAAGATTGAAGCAGAGAAAGCAAATCGCCAATACTTCTTTGCATTCTTGCTCGCAGTCGCAGGGCTTCTCTGATGATTAAGTAACTCACTGCTCTCTGGTTCTCTATTCGAACTGGTAGACATGATCTGGTCAGAGAGAATAAAAGGGAACTGTGAGAAGTAGGCAAAACAAAGATTATGATTAATCATGCAACGACTGAGAGATATTTTGGTCTGCCCCTGTTTTCTAGTAAGGAGAAAACATATAATTGACCATACCCAAAAAAAAAAAAAAAAAAAAAAAAGAAGACTGATATCGGAAACCTTTTCAACATTGTATTTATGTGCACTAATTGATATTAAGTTCATACCTGATCTTAATTTTCAGACGTAGTTAATTTGAATAAGTGCATGATTTAAAAAGAAAAATTCAGATATGCACATAGTATATTAAAAAATAAATACTTAATAGCTGTAGATACGGAAAAGGCGTGGAAAAACTACGTCCAAAGACACTATAATTGAGAGTAGCAAAGTGTAGTTTACCGAAGAATGCTCAACAAGTTAGTTTTTCATTTTTTATTTTTGGTTTCAAGAAAGAAACTTTTTTTTTTTCTTTTTCCCCTGAAAAGAAGAAACTATTTAATCTAAGCGTTATTAGTATTACTGTTTGACTGCTCTAAAAAAAAAAAATATTTTGATTTCTCTATCAATAAAGAATAAAAAAAAAATTCTTAATTCTTATGGTACTTGTGTCTCTTTATATATATGGTTTCGTTACAATACTCCTTTCAAATAACGAGGCACAATGCCTCAAGCAAAAATGTTACACACCTCAATTAAAATGTTACAGGCCTAAGTAAAAATATTATAAATGGATGAAAAACAGATTTTGGGAACCGGATTTCATTTTTTTGAGGGAGTTATGAGCACTGAAAAATGTTTATTTTTACTTTTGTTTGGAACACTAGTGCCCAAATTTGCACTTAGGAGACTTATGAACCCATATATATTAGCAATGTTATGGGAGATAAGTGTTGTCCAATACTACAATAACGTGTTTGTATGTTATTAGATGATTGTAATTAATAAATCAGGTCATACATGAGCTCACCTGAACTATAATTATAATTAGCCAGTGACAGACTAACATATTATATAGTGTTGTACCTTATAACATTATTCTATATATATATGGGCACCACTCCCGTAGGCATTTAATCTATGAGTATTGTTTTTTACTGGTTAAAATTTATCTTACACGTCTTGTTATGGTAAAAAAGTAGACAGAAAAAGAGCATTAATTAATAGTATATATTTATTTTTTTTTCAACTATTTAAATCATTTATGATAATTTAAATGCTAAAAAAAAATACCTACTAAATAGAGACACATATATAATATGGACTTTTATTATCCTATAGAGTTTATAGTTTGAGATTAATACAATTTTAGCATTTCCTCAGAGTACTTCATAATATTACTGACAGTATACAGACTTATACATCGTTTCCTTCTGTATGTAGAAAAACGGACTAATATGCTAATATAAAGTGATTAACGCAAAAAAAATTGTAATCATTCTAGGAAGGGAAAAAAAAACATATATATAATATTAGAAAATGAAATAATAAAACACAACCGAGTTCCAATTTTTAATTTTTAATTTTTGAAAATACTGAGTTCCAATTTTTATATTTGACTCATAAGCGTACGCACCTAAAAAAAGAATTAAAAAAAAAAAAGCAAAAACAAAACAAGATCGTATATATAAATCAACTAGTAAAGCACAGGATAAGATCGCAATCACCTGAAAAAAAAAAAAAAAAAAACGAAGTATGGACAATACCTAGTGTGTAGATTTGGAATAATAATGGCGCTGAACTGAGTCAGTTATAGATCATAGATGATCAAAAGCTGATTGAAGTTTCAAAACCACGGACAGAAAGCTGAGATGCTAGTCGTGAACTGGTGATAGTTAATAGCTATGCTTAAGCCAAAGTGGAATAGAAAGAAAGAAACCGATGACGTTTTTTTTATCTTCTCTGTTTTTTTATTTTTTATTTTTTTTTTCTTTTTGGGAGACTAGTCATGGCTGCGTGACTTTTGAGTCGAAAATAAATTTTGTGTGTACCTTTTCATTTACTCTAAAATTACAAGTCTGTCATCGCTTCAAATTAGTTGGAATGAATGAATATGAACTCCACCGACATGAACTCACGACAAGGTAACACCTATGGAAAATATCATCCAAAAAAATCCTGAGTTTTTTTAGTTTTAGCCAAAAAAAAAAAAAGGAAAAAAAAAGAAAAAACGTGGATTTTCGATTATATAAAAAAACCCTTGTCTTCGTATAATTTTAGCAATTTTTTTTTTCTTGAGTTTTTAGTTAAATCAAATAAAATCTTTGGATTATAAAATCGAATCAAATTAGTCTGTAAAATAAGTCAAATAACCTATTTTTCTTTAATATACGGTCATGCGCAACTATGCGACACCATTTATATTTACAAGCATTCTAATTAGTCGAAAACTATGTCATTCTATATTGAAAATGTTAACATTTTTAGTGAAAATAAATTTTTAAAAAAATTTCATGAGTATAGAACACTAAAAAAGTAAAGTAGTTTCTTAATTACGTTATATATTGATTAATTAAATATCTGTTTTGAGTTTTGTCTGATTGGATTTCAAAATCTCAAGATTTTATTTGATGTATTTAGAAACCCAACATTTTTGTTGCTAGAATTAAAAAATTTCAAGATTTTACTCGATATGAGGACAAACTTAAAGATTTTTTTTTGGCTAAAATAAAAAAACCTAAAGTTTTTTTTTTGATAATAACCCATTTGAAAAGTAATCG
The DNA here is from genome assembly GCA_002914845.1 of Trema orientale. NCBI lineage: Eukaryota > Viridiplantae > Streptophyta > Magnoliopsida > Rosales > Cannabaceae > Trema > Trema orientale. The sequence continues at coordinate 118,475 of JXTC01000005.1, forward strand.
CTTTTTGTTTATGAGGATTAAAACAACATCCAAATCCAATCTCAACAAAAGAGTAAAGATTTAATGCAGATTAGAAATGAAATAAAAAGTTCAGAGAACACATCATACATCATACATGGCTCTTAAGCCCTCGTACATACCCCAGAAATTTAGATTGAACTTCTCTCTAATCTCACTCGATATATTTAGGGGTGTAAATCTGGCTGCCCAAGCCCAGCCCAAACCCAAACTTTCGGGTCTGGGCAAGCTCGGATTCGGGCTTCTGGGCTTTAAGAGAGTTTTGGGCTGGGTTAGGGTTTAGATTAGTAAAAGTCATGCCTAAGCCTAACCCTAAAAGCTTCGGGCTCTAATATAATACTAGACTTTGGGTTTTATGTTCAGGTCAAGTTTAATCTTCGGACTTTTGGACCCCAAATTAATATACATATATATACATTAAAATAAGGAAATAGTGAAACAATTTTTTTTTTAGCACAATTACAAAACAGTACTTATACTTTAAATTTAAAAAAATGGGCTTTTTAAAAAAAATATTTTTTTTTGAGTTTCGGGCTTTTTAAATCGGGCTTTAGATTCGGATTTCAAGTTCGGACTTCAGGCTAGGTTTCAGGCAAGGGTCATGTGAAAAATACTAGGCCCAAGCCCAATCCTAAGGATAATTAGGTTCGAGTCGAGTTCGGACCATGTCGAGTTCGGACCGAGTTCGAATTAGGCTTTTTTTTAGCTAACCCATCGTGTTTTGGGTTTTCGGGCTCTTTTTACACCTCTAGGCATATAGCATGAATGAATAAGTAGTTATACAAACTAGGCTCTCTCACTAATAGAGCTGTTAAGAGGGTTGGGTTGGCCCGTTAGCACGACACGATACTCCAAAATATGGGCCATGCCAGGTGTCACGGGCTGCCTCTTTGACACTTCGAAATAGGCGGAACGTGCGGCACTTGCTATCGCTCGGAGCTAGCAAGTCAGCCTAGAACGCAAGCTTGTAGGCAAACAAACCCATTAGTTAGCCGTGCCACAGGCAACACCGTGATAAAGGACAATGACATAGCATTGAGCAAGCACAAAGCAAGCAATTCGATAGCGGCAATCACATAACAAGTAAGCACAAAGCAAGCATATCGAGGCAACACATAAGCAACAAATAAGCAACAATGAAAGCAACACATAGGCAACACGTGGACGTGAATAAACATCATTTCTTTCATTGATAGGGCAAGGAGGTTCACAGTTAAGCCCCTATCATGCTGGTGTCCAAGGCCCCCCATGGGCACCCGGGTCACCCCCCTAAAGAGCCTTTTGAGCTTTTAGCCTTATGGCAGGAGAAAACATGATTTTTGCCGAGTAAACATATGACAAAATTGAGGCAAAATAATTGCGTTTTGAATTTACAACAATTTTCTCCTAATTCTTAGCCCTCAAATAGGGGGTATTTGGCCACGGACTTGACTAATAATCCTGGACAAAAATACTCTTACATAATTACAAAATTCTCCACCCGTTGGTACCACCGTGGGCACAACGTAGGCACCATGTGCACACTATGTGTAGGCATAATGGGCCTTGGTGTGGCAACACGCCACATTCTCCCCCACTCAGCTTGTCGGCGTCCTCGATGACTTGGTGGCTTTACGATCTTCAATCTTCTGCATTAGCTTCTTCAAGTCTTCCGCCCTCTCCTAGCTGATTTCTTCTTCTCCGAGGCCCTTCCACTTGACGAGATACTCCTTCTTCGGCTGTCTGGTTCTTTCAGTCACCATTCTCTCCGCAAGGACTTCTTCAGGTTCTCTGCTGCTCTGCGGCATGAGATCAATAGGTCCTCTGGTCGGCTGGTTGCATGCTGGATCTGCTGGATCTTCGTGATACGGTTTGAGGTTGCTGACGTGAATCACCGGGTGTATCTTGAGCCATGCAGGGGTGTCGAGCTTGTAAGATGCTTTGCCCATTTTTGAAATAACAGGCATGGGATCCTCATACTTGCGTACAAGTCTCTTGTCTTTGGCCCCTCTGAATCTCAGTTGTTCAGGCGAAAGCTTGATCAACACCATGTCTCTAGGTTGGAACTCTAGCGACCGTCTACCTTGATTTGCCCACTTCTTCATTCTCTTAGAGGCTTTCTCTAGATAAGCTTGGGCAATCTCGGTATTCTTCTTCTATTCTCTTGTGAAGATGAAGGCTCGGGGATTCTTTCCACGATACTCATTCACTGTGTGGGGTAACAACGGCTGTTGGCCATTAACAATCTCAAAAGCGCTCTTATTGGTCGAAGAACTCTTTTGAGCGTTGAAGCAAACTTGAGCTATATCAACTAGTTGCAGCCAATTCTTCTGATTAGCACTAACAAAATGCCGCAAGTACTCCTCCAACATCCCGTTGAATCTTTCTGTCTGTCCATCAGTCTGCGGATGGTAGCTCGAGGAGATGTTCAATTGTGACCCAAGGAGATGAAAGAGTTCAGACCAGAATGATCCCGTGAATCTGGCATCTCGGTCACTTACTATGTTCTGGGGCACGCCCCAATATTTCACGACATGTCTGAAAAAGAGTCTGGCCGTCTCCTCTGCCGGACAATGCTTCGGCGCTGGAATGAAAGTTGCATACTTTGAAAATCTGTCCACTATCACCAAGATAGTTTCAAACTCCTCTGTCTTCAGCAGGTTCGCAATAAAATCAAGCGAGACGCTCTCCCATGGTCTGCTTGGGACAAGTAGCGGTTCCAATAATCCAGGCATCTTCTGTCTCAGCACTTTGTCTTGTTGACAGGTGAGACAGGTCTTGGTGTACTCTGCCACATCATCTCACATCTGCGGCCAGTAGTACCCTTGTTTCAAAAGGGCATGCGTTCTCTGCCACCCTATATAGCCCACCCATAAAGTGTCGTGGCACTCGCTCATGAGCGCCCTCCGTAAGTCTCCCACCTTTGGGACATACAAACGGCCACCCTTGACCCATAAAAGGTCATCTTCCACCCAGAATTGGCGAGTCTTGCCTTCTTTCACGAGCTTCAGGATGGTTCTGACAACAAGGTCCTTCTCTAGGTTCTCCTTGATGCGCTCTTTGATGGGAGTGTTCACCACACTAGCCGACATGTTGGCTAGAAGTTTCAAAGCCACGAGCTCCGCCTTGCGGCTTAAGGCATCTGCTGCCTGATTTGAGCGGCCCGCCTTGTGCTCAAAGTGAAAATCGAATTCGGCTACGAATTCCTGCCATCGGGCTTATTTCCCCCATTCAAAACCGACGCACTCCTTCACTGATTGTCGGCTCAACAGGCAGAAGTGATGTTTGAAGCTGGGGTTGTTTATTACGGAGGTGTCCCGTAAGCAATGGATCACGGTGAGAAGCTCCTTTTCTTGGGCCGTGTATCTTCGTTCGGCTTCGGCAAGCTTACGACTCTCATATGTCACAGGGTGGCCCTCTTGCAATAGCACCCCTCCCAAAGTATAGTCTGACGCGTCCGTCTGTACTTCAAAGGGCTTGCCAATGTCAGGCAAGGACAAGATCTCTCATCATGGCCTCTTTTAGATTCTCAAAGGCCTTTTTGCAATCTACAGTCCACGCCCAAGTAACACCCTTCTTCAATAACTCTGTCAAGGGTGCCGCTCATCTTGAATAGCCTTCCACGAAACGCCGATAGTAGTTGGCTAAACCAAGGAACGAGCGTAGTTCTTTCACGTTGGTAGGGGCCTTCCACTCTTGGATGGCCCTTACCTTCTCTAGGTCCATTCGGATATGGCCACGTTCAACCACATGGCCTAGGAACTTAATGGTCTCCTGTGCAAACGAGCATTTCTCCCGCTTCACGTAGAGTTGATTATCCCTCAACTTCTGAAACACTATGGCCAAGTGCTCCTTGTGTTTCTCCATCGATGCACTATATACCACGATATCGTCCAAGTAGACGACCACAAACTTGTCTAGATACTTATGGAAAACTTGGTTCATGAGTGTACAGAAAGTGGCTGGTACATTGGTCAACCCGAAATGGCATCACGAGGAACTCGAACGCCCCATATCGGGTGACACATGTGGTCTTTTGCTCATCCCCATCGGCAATCCGCACTTGGTAGTAGCCTGATCTCAAATCAAGCTTGGTAAAGTACTTGGCCTTGCTCAATTGGTCGAACAGATCCGCAATCAGCGGAATGGGGTAGGTGCTTCGCACTGTCACTTTGATGAGAGCTCTATAATCAATGCACAGTCTCAAGCTCCCGTCGTGTTTCTTCTGGAATAGCACCGGTGCTCCGAACGGTGCTTTCGATGGTCTGATGAAACCTGCCTCCAGTAATTCATTCAATTGCCTCCTGAGTTCCTCTAACTCAGGTAGTGCCATCTGATATGGTGCTCTAGCGGGTGGCTTGGCACCTGGCGCCAGCTCGATCTGGTGGTCGATGCCTCGTCTTGGTGGTAAGATTTTGGGGAGTTGATCCGGCATCACATCTCCGTATCTTCTCAGTACGCCTTATCATGACCCGTACTTGTTTAAGACAAACCTAAACCCACTAACTTCGTATCAGTTTCAGATCATGTTATTATATCGTGACCTAAATTGCCGACCATATTAACAACATAGTACAAAAAATTTTAAAAAATAGAAAATTTTAAAAATAAAAAAAATTTCTTAAAATTTCTTTCTATATTTCTTCCAACTAATTAGTATTAGTGAAATACTAATTTCTTTTGCTTAAACATATTCAATTTCATGAAAACTTTAACATTAACAAACAAAAAGGATTTTTAATTACCAAATTTTTTGAAACTTGAGGACTTAATTGCCAAAAAAAATATTTTAGAGACTATTTTGCCAATCTGCAAATAACATAATGGCCAAACATACCAAAAATCCAATAAAAAAATGTTACAGATTTGGAGGACAACACACTACTAATAATGTTGCAACCGTGGACTAGGAAGAGTCTAAAATAGGCAATAAAATCAATCATGCAATGTGGTGGACAATGATTTGTAGCAGTCAGATAGCAGTCAAAGGGAATTGGGCATTCATCATGAGTGGATTAGTATTAGTATCTTTGCTTTTTAAGTAACTTTTTGTGTTTTTAAGTGCTGGCAGAGATTAAGTTATTAAATCAATATGCAACGATATTTGATGGTGAATAAAAAGCTTTAGAGGTGTGGTACACCATTTTTCTTTTTTTCACTCTCCAGTGTTTTTTGTTTTACACGTGACTCCATCAAAATATCTCGCATTTTAATTATATAACATATCATAGCATTGCTCAAAAACCTTAAGTCTTCACTTCTATCTACTTGTTCATCCACATAATTCCAAACTATATTCAGGTTTTGGGTATTTTAAGAAGTTGCATGGCCTAGGAACAGTGACTTGTCATTCACTAACAAACAGGGTGTTTAATGTACCATGTTGGAGAAATTATGATTTCAATCTCATAAACCATGTCAGTAAGTTTAAATAGTAATGAAACTAAATCCAATGATAAATACTATGTTTATATGAATAGAATCTCCCTCAGCAATACCATTTATATAGTATATGAATAAAATTAACAAATATTACAATCAAAGGTAGCAAAGCTACCTATATATGAGTGCAAATTTCCTCCAAATCTTACAAATTCTCTCAACTCTCATCAAATAAACAAATGAGAAACAGGAAGTTACAACCGGAGAAACTTATATATTTAATTGGAATAAGAAAAGAGACAGATACTAGGAAAAATGAAATTAAAAAAAAAAAGGAGCGAGAAGAAAAAATTGAACTCAAACAAGGGAAGACATAGTTTTCGAGTTATACTCACTCATTCTCTCATCAGAATACCATCTTTTTCCCCAGAAGACTTGTATTTGGAAGCCCAACAGAAACAGATAAAAAAAAAAATAATGGAACTCGAAAAATTTCAGAGGCGTTTAATTAATAACAGTAGCACAACACATGCAATTTCCAAAGAGAGAGGACCTGGCCTTGCGCTTCTCTTTAGCTTTTGGTGAAGTTGAAGAAGTGGCTTCTCTAGAGGATGACTTCCACAAATCCTTTGTTTCCTTCTGACTAGCAAAACCATTCCTACTATGCTTCTGTGGTGTAACAACAACATGAGCTTCTTCCTCTTCTTTCAGGAATCCTAGAAATGGAGTTTTCGACTTCTCCGAATCACTCCTTTCCAACTTAACAACTTTCTCTTCCACTGGCAATGGCAATGGCATTGCTTGGTACTGTGTCAGGACTGGATCATATCCATTGAGCCTCAAAGGGTCTCCGAGACTGACATCATCTTGGCTTGGTGAGCTTTGGATTGGAGCCTTGTCCTGATACAGTAATGGGGTTTGATCTGATTCGGATTCTTCATTCTGGAGATCAATGTTGAAGCTTGGAGACTTTCTCATCTGAGAGTGAATATTCGAGTTGTCGGGATCCGAATCAGTGCTAAGTCTTTCCAAGCTTCCTATACTGAGCCTTCCCACACTTTCTCGTGATATCTCATTTTTTGAACTCTGCTCAGCAAACCCCTTTGATGAAGTCTTGGTTTCTGCTGCTTTCACTTCAGGCATTTCAATACATTTCTTAACTTCTTGCTTAGTCCTATCAACTGTTAACTCATTCATGGAGACTGATATATCTGCTATAATGTTTGTGGAATCAAAATTTGAAGCTTTGGTAGTAAGGAACTCACCACAGCTATCTTGGTTCAGTTCTTGGATAGACTGGTTGTCGTATTGAACAGTCTCAGACCTCAATACTGATTCCTGCTGGTGATCAGCTTGGATCGAAGATAACGAAGGTTGAGGGGTCAGTACTGCTTGTGATTGATGAACTAGAAGTAGGATTTCTTCTCTGGTTTTTGTTTCTTCTGTTTCGATCACAGTGGCATACAAATGTTCTGCATTCTCCTCTCTTGCTTCAACAATTCTCTTCTCCGTTGACTCCTCATCCTTGTCATCGCAATCTGCGGTATTTGGTTCTAATGGAATGATTGCAAGCTCAGGAGTGACAACAATATTCCCTTCAGATTCTTGCCTGGTTTCCTTGCAGTTGCTAATGCAAGCAACAAGTGCTTCATCATTCTCTGCAGCCTTTGCCTCCTCACTCCGACAATCCTCGCTGCTCTTAGATTCACTGTAAGGCTTAACCGCTTCTTTCTGTTCTAGAGTAATGGATTCAGATTGAAACGCGTTGGAGTCTTCGGTATCTGATTCTTTAACCAAGTCCTCACTAGCTTCAGTTGGGCTGTAGTCAGGCTTGTCTTCTCCATTTTTTAACTCTTCTCCTATTAGTCTGGTTTCCTCAGTAAGAATCATGCATTTATCTTCGGTTTCAAGAACTTCCTGATGGGAGTTTGGTGAGTTAGTCACTGATATGGTTTCGGGTTCTGATTCTGGTTCTGCTTCTGAGGAATGATCTTTGACCAAACTCACCTCCGTTGAAAATCCTGTACCACCCTCTTCAGCTAGACCACTAAGAACAGTCAATGGTGTTGTTACGTCGCGTGATGCATCGTCGATTTTATCTTCAACTTCAGGTTCAAACTTATCTTCAAAGGCCTTTTTTTCTTCCTGTGATGCCTTCTGTTCTACAAGTGAATCAAATATTTGCTTCTCGGTGACGGTATCCGGCTCGGTATCAACAACTGCTTCTTGATTCTCTGGTTCCTCAGCCTCAGACAAGTGACCGTTATCCAAGCTAACACATTTTAAACTTGATCCTAGAACTTCCTCAGTCTCTCCATATGATCCACTGTCATCTGGCACAGATAGTTCAGCATGAATTGTGGCCAATTCATGTTGATTGCCATCTGACTGTGCAAGTTTTTGAGGTTCTAGATCATGTGATGGTGTGGATATTGGATCAAAAGCCGAGTTTTCCACTCCATCTACTTCTGTCAACAGTTTATATTAGCATATCATTGTTTTGTTTAAATGTGGTTTTTTCAATATTTGTCAAATTACCTTATAGTTAGAATTAACTTTCGACAATACGTATCCGAGTAACAAAACAGAATAAAGTGTAAAATAAGTGCTTTCTAGATAATAAAATTGTAAAATGGAGAAAGTTGCTGTTGAATTAGTTAGCTAGTATGCCAACCTTTTTTGATAGAAGCCTGCCTCTGCAGCTGATTTTCATTACTTTCCGGAGCAATCTCCTCAATGTTTGGGTCAATTAGACTCTCATTTTCTGCATCATTAGACAAAGAAAGCTGTTGATTTTCACTGCTTCCGCCACCTGCTTCGTCTGATCCCGCTGTGACTTCTGGAGAATCATCAAGAACAAAAACTACAGTTTCTTCTTGCTCTGTAAACAAAAGACCATAATTTAAGTCTATAAGAGTAATTTAATGATGATAACTGATAAGGTATATATACTTATACTAATGATTTATCAACTCATACCTCCTCTGTTCGGTGTCTGCTTATCAGCCACAACTCTCTCTGGATCATTAGAAGCCAAACCATTAGCTTTCTCGTGAAAATCCTTGTCTTGAGCAGCAGGGACTATATGATTTACTTCTTTAACATCATCAACACCGGAGGTATCTTTTGACAAAACTTTTGGATCTTCAACATTGGTGTTGTCATCTTCTGCATTAAAAACGACATAGTAAGTAGCCAAACGACACTTGAATATAACTTAAAAGACACATAAGCTAATACAACGGTTGCCATACCTTTCAAACCGGATGTGTTGTTGTTACCCATTTCATTTCCCATGTTCAGTTTACCAAAACCTGCAATATAAGCAAACCCCAGAAATTAAGTTCACTACTCACTCACCACAGTCAACCAAGATTAATGCCTTGAAAGATTAGTCTTTCAATTACAGTATATGAAACAATGAAAAGGGAATCAAAATCCCAAAATCACAAGTCAAGAATTTGATCCATACCATGGTGATAATGATGTTTTCACATGCAAATGGCTATAGCCATTTGAGGACAGCTTAGACTCCTCTTACAGTGCCAGAGTGTTAATAGTAGATTAAGATGAGGAATTTGAGGGGTACTGTTACTTGTACCAAAAGCCATATTATGGGTCATCTGTCGGCCAATCCTAGCAAATATAGGACTAAAAAAGTAGAGGCACACTTCAAATTTATATTATTCTCTAACTTCTTTTTAATTATATATGAGATTGACATTCTGTGATCATGAGGACATTGCTAACTAAATGAGAAGCCTAGTGTCGGCGACTGAATTTGCCTTTGTGCATAGCCTTTTCAAGTGGCCTGCCATTATGATTATGTTGTGCCAAATTTCCAAGGTTTGAAATTGAGATCAATATCTTTAATATAAGTCACTCTATTTTCAATATATATATATATATATATATATAGATATATAAGTCACTCTGACTTTGCCTTTTTAAGTACCTATTTTTTCACAAGCGCCGCGGGCAGACTCATAAGAGGAGTTTTTAGATGGCATGCTAATATTTGACAACCATGACAGCCTAACAGGTTACATTGGTCTTTGGCCCAGGAAAAATATATTATAAGTTGGCACATGTTAGTGGTTCCAAAACTTTAATGAAACTTATAATAAAGTTAGGTGAATATTGGTTTGTACATTCAAAGTAAGTAAATGAAATAGATGTAGAGAAATACCATATGCTTAAACATAACGTTGAAACAAAGGTGTTATCTAGTTTATTTGGTTAAAAAACACTTTGAGATATGTCTAGACATTGGGAATCAAATCTCCCTTCCACCATTGCACATACAATCATTGGTAACTTTTAATTTTTAAACCCGTATTCAAATTACTCATAATTTTACTAGTCTATGCATTTCTTGACCTCTTGTGAATTTACCATGTGGAAAGAATCATCTCCTATCATTATCTAAAAAAAAGAAGTCATTGAAAGGACCCAAATTAGAAGGTTTCATTGTATAGTTAGCTGGTTATATAAACTATTTTTCTTTCTTTTGTGATGGGTATCAAATTATGGTACCGATAAGGGTGTCTGAGTTGGTGGGTCTGTATATTCAAGGTTTCTTGGTCTCAAAGCCTTATTTTAGATAGAGGGTGGCTGGGAAGAGATGCTTTTTCAAGGCTAAGCTCATCATAGCAGTGTGTCATTCTTTGGAACTCTCCCCCTCTTTACATGAAAGTTTACGTAAATTGGACCCTCTTCTCATTCTTTTTTCCTTATTAGAAAGGAATCGAATTAGGAGAGTTGGTGGAAATCCACCACCTCGAAATGATTGTGCCAAATTGCGTCCATCTAAGGAAGTCTCTTTCTCATTTTTTGTTTAATCAGCTGGTTATATCAGTGGCAAATAGAGATTATGACACGTTTTGTAGTCTCATTGCCTTACCATAGGGCTTGGAAGAGGACAATGTGAAACTGGAACTAAACTTTTGGGCTTCGTTTTGTGGCTCGCTTGGTAACCCAATACAAAAGGGACTCAATTACTTTAGTGGGCCAGTGTAATCAGGCCATGACCCAATATCAGGTCCTTAGAAAAAAGAAGTATAATAGTTGTTTTTAACTTAAATCTCAACTAGTTAGTCAATAAAACCTAATCACTCAGTTGATAAAATTCAACATAACCAAACTCCAGCCGGTTCCAGACAATACTCAACCAATTAGTTAAAAAGACTCAACCAGCTAGTGGACAAATCTCAACCAATTTTGAAAAATTAGAGGCTAGTTTAGAACATTACCATAATATCTGTTATAACCAAGAAATTCAAAAAAAATATATATATTATTACGGGTAAGAAATTTACCCTCCCAAACTGCTACCGGCCTAATTTCCTCTGTCTATTGACTTGGTCAAGCCCATTGCCGACAGTAGTTTCATGAACATTACGAGAATCCTTTTATGACAATTTGCTTTTGCTTCTTCCATTTTTCGGCATTTCGAAGAAACTTCATTTGTTTATATATATATTGGCAACCATATATATATACCTATATATATATATATATATTTATATGTTGATACTAGAGAAGATTATTTGGCATTTTTGTTGACTTGGATAACCTCAATATCTTTTCACCACTCTTTCTATTTTCTCAACAAAGACGATTATAATGTTTCTTTCATATTGTTACATGAATGAGGAGCAAGTGTTTTTTTTTTTTTTTTGAGGGAATGAATGAGGAGCAAGTTAAAACTACGTTTGTTAATTTAAGTGAATGGTCTTTGAAACTCTGTTGACGACATTAGAAGTACGTACAATCACCTTCCATTAGTAAGGTGATATAAAAAGACAATATAGCTTTTTTTTTTTTTTTTTTTTTTTTTTTTTTTTCCGGAAAGGGAGATAATATAGCTATTTGTAAATGCAAAATCCACGTACTTTAAAAAATATTATTGACAATTGACTCGTGTATATAAAAAATTTTCCGCCCATATATTATGTGATAATTTGTTCGAATTTTAACGCCACGGATATGGCCCAAATCTGTGTCCATGAACTTATAAATGGGTATTTAATTATTGGACGGCTGGGATGATAATGGATATATACTCTAGGGGTGGCAATTCGGGTTACGACACGATGACACGACACGATTTTTTGCGGGTTAGGGTTGAAGAAAAAGGGTGCGGGTCGGGTTCGGGTCGACTAGCCTGACACGAATAAAAAAACTGGTCGGGTTCGGGTCAACTCGCTTGACACGAACTTGACCCGTTTGACCCGCCAACAAATATATATATAATTAAATTATAAAATATTTTTTATTTAATTTGTTTATGACTATTATTATAGATATATTTAATTTGTATAATGTATGTATTTGGGATTATAAGTTATTAATTATATTTATAAATTATCTCTAATTTATTTATTTTAAAATGAGACAATAATAGTTTTAGAAAAAGAAAATATAAGTAAAAAAATACGGGTCATAACAGGTTGGCGGGTCAAAAACGGGTTGACGGGTCAAAATTGGGTTGTGGGTTGGATGTTATTCACCAAAGCGGGTTGTGCGGGTCGGGTTCGGGTCAACCCGTTTTAGGTGCGGGTCGGGTTAGTGTTGATGGTTTTCTGACACAACGGGTCACGGGTCGGGTTCGGGTTGACATAATTTATGTATATATTAGACTTCAACCCGACACGAATCCGACCCGTCGACACGAATTGACACCCCTAATATACTCTATAGCATCCACTAACATCCATTTTGAGACGCGGCTACCAGATTGATCAGTACGGCAGGTTGTGTTTGCACGTTTCACACGGTTACGTTACGTTGTCGACACGTACATATAACAAATGTTTTTTTGACACGTATATAGAACAAATAATATTTTTAAAGAAATAATAATACATAACTTCTTAATAGTATTTTTGTTCTATTTCTAATGTCTTAATGACAACTGTAAAAGATCACATAATCAGTCTAACAATCTTTTTCCTTTTTGAAAAAATAATATGAACGAATTGCCCAAAAATGTAAATAGTACATGCACGTCCTAAATTTGTTCCACCTAAAGTGCGGACAATTTTTTTTTTTTCCTTATAAAAAGGAGAAAAAAGAATCGATCCACCTAAAATATATCAAATTCTATTACTTGGACAGCTTTTCGATAATACCAATCTTAAGGTTCCATCATAAAAATATGGCGTCTACCGTAGGGGCGTCTCTACGTAAGGCCTGTGTATAAACAGATTCCTACAGATTCCTATCAAACGGTGTATAAACAAGGACCTTACGTAGGGGCGCCCCTACTATAGCCGCCTCCCAAAAATATATATATAGATCCAACATAACTCTTTTTTTTTTTTTGATCCAACATAACTTATTTGCTTAATTAATAATTACGTATACAAACTCATTGAATAAATTATAAAGATCGCGTTGAATGGTCGATTAACTCAAGATTAAGTTAAGTTAGGGTCCCCACTGATGGTCACACACGGAATCTGTTGCACCGTTTTCTTTAATCTGTTCTCATTAATTTCCTTATCTACTTTGTTTTCTGCTCTGTTCTTTTGCTCTAATAATGTGAAAATTTCCCAAACATCGAGTTAAATAAACAGGTCAATGTGCTAGTTTTGCATGCTATTTTACCCTCCGCATGGTCGACGTTCTTATCCAGCTCGTTTGAAAGAGAAGCTATATTCGGCGAACACACGGTATTATATCATCGGAAACTTCAGAGAAGAGGACACATATATGATTAAGAAAAATATAATGAATGCATACACCTAGACATGAGACATCACCGCCAAATATCTTTACAGTATATATATATATATATATATATATATATATATATATATATATATATATATATATATATATATATATATATATCTTGCAAATTAGCCATTGTGATCATTGCCAGTACTTAGATAATACTGCGTACGTACTGTTTCATAAACCAAATAATTTCCTTCTCCTAGACTGTTTTCCTTTCTAGTTTGCCTATTACCCACATTGTTTCTAATTTTTATAAGCCAGTTCTCCTTATACATTTTAAGCTTTCGTAATCCAATCCCTTTCTGAGTTCCTTCAACACAATATGGTGTCCGGTATTTTACATGCAGATCTGGGTTGCGTTGAGTTGTTACTCGGTGTCAACCCGAAAACCCTGAACCCAAACAAACAGAAATGGCATTCGGCTTTTGTTACCATCTACTGCTCTAGAGCTTTGTTGTCATTCTTCAAAACTAGATCACCACCAAAAAACAGTTATACCAAAATCCCGCCCTCTCCCCCTTACACTGTTGTCTTCGTTAAGCCCGAAAACGGCTTCGAAATTGATCCAACGAGCCTCATTCAGCTCACCAAAGAGAAAAATCTTGATCAACTTAGAGAGTTCGGAGGGGTTGATGGTGTGGCAAAGACTCTCAAAACTGATGCAGGGCATGGAATTCATAGTGATGGCGAAAGCATTGCCCGAAGACGAGAAACTTTTGGCTCGAATACGTACCAAAAACCGCCAACTAAGAGCTTCTTCCATTTTGTGTGGGAAGCTTTTAAGGATCTTACTATCATCATACTTTTGGGCTGCGCTGCACTCTCTCTCGGCTTTGGCATGAAAGTTCATGGAGCAAAAGAAGGTTGGATTGACGGTTTGAGTATTTTTATTGCTGTTTTTCTTGTCATTAGTGTCTCTGCAATCAGTAACTACAGGCAAAACAGACAATTCGACAAATTATCCAAAGTCAGCAACAACATCCAAATTGAAGCCATTAGAGATGGAAGACGCCAACATATTTCGATATTCGAAATCGTTGTTGGAGACCTTGTTTGCTTAAAGATTGGAGACCAAGTTCCAGCAGATGGTTTGTTCGTAGAAGGATATTCTTTACACATTGACGAGTCCAGCATGACAGGGGAGAGCGACCACGTCGAAGTTAACCACAGCCAAAATCCTTTCTTGTTTTCTGGAACCAAAGTGGTTGACGGCTATGCCCAGATGCTCGTAACTTCAGTTGGCATGAACACAACTTGGGGACAGATGATGAGCCAAATCAGCAGCGATTCGAATGAACAGACGCCTTTACAAGCTCGGCTCGACAAGTTAACTTCAGCGATAGGTAAGGTCGGTCTAACAGTTGCTTTCCTAGTTCTTGTAGTCTTGTTTGTTCGCTACTTCACCGGCAACACAAAAGATGATAACGGAAACAAAGAATTCAACGGCAGCAAGACAAAGACGGACAACATAATAAATGCGGCGGTCGAAATTATAGCAGCAGCGGTCACAATTGTGGTCGTTGCGATTCCCGAAGGCTTGCCACTGGCTGTGACGCTTACGCTTGCATATTCAATGAAGAGAATGATGTTTGACAACGCTATGGTGAGGAAGCTCTCTGCTTGTGAAACCATGGGCTCTGCCACCACCATTTGTACAGACAAAACCGGTACGCTCACCATGAACCAGATGAAGGTCACAAACTTTTGGCTTGGTAAAGAATCTGTGGCTGAAAATTCTTACTCAAAAATTGCTCCATACGTAGTAGAATTATTTCGAGAAGGAATAGCTCTTAATACTACTGGTAGCGTCTACAGGCCTAGTTTGGGTTCAGAATTTGAAATTTCAGGTAGTCCAACGGAAAAAGCAATTCTTTCTTGGGCTGTTATGGAGTTGAAAATGGATATGGAGGAAGTAAAGAAAAGTTGTACCATTCTTCACGTTGAGGCCTTCAATTCCCAGAAGAAACGAAGTGGGGTTTTGATGAAGAGAAAGGCAGACAACACAATCTGGGTTCACTGGAAAGGAGCTTCAGAGATGATTTTAGCCATGTGTTCGAGCTACTATGATGCTTCTGGAATCAACAAAGATCTTGATGAGAACCAGAAAATGGAATTTGAGAAAATTATACAAGGTATGGCAGCCAGCAGTCTAAGATGTATTGCTTTTGCACATAAACAAGTTGAAACCACAGAGCTTGAAGATTCGGCGGGACACGAAAAGTTACAAGATGATGGCTTGATCCTATTAGGCCTGGTGGGGATTAAGGATCCTTGCCGTCCAGGAGTGAAAAAAGCAGTTGAAGCTTGCCAGAACGCCGGAGTAAACATCAAGATGATCACTGGTGATAACGTTTTCACCGCAAAAGCCATAGCCACGGAGTGTGGAATCCTTAGATCGAACCAAGACATGAGCGGAGCTGTGATAGAAGGTGTGGAGTTCCGAAACTACACGCCAGAGCAGAGAATGGAGAAGGTTGACAAAATTTGCGTCATGGCAAGGTCGTCTCCTTTTGACAAACTCTTAATGGTACAATGCTTGAAACAGAAAGGCCACGTCGTAGCAGTCACCGGAGACGGCACAAACGACGCACCAGCATTGAAAGAAGCCGACATTGGGCTCTCCATGGGAATCCAAGGCACCGAAGTCGCCAAAGAAAGCTCGGATATCGTCATCTTGGACGACAATTTCGCTTCCGTAGCCACAGTTCTGAGGTGGGGCAGATGCGTTTACAACAACATCCAGAAGTTCATCCAATTCCAGCTAACAGTAAACGTTGCCGCCCTCGTAATCAATTTTGTGGCCGCCATTTCAGCCGGAGAAGTTCCATTAACAGCAGTTCAGCTACTATGGGTGAACCTGATCATGGACACCTTAGGAGCTCTGGCTCTGGCCACAGAGAAGCCCGCAGACGAGCTCATGCAAAACCCACCAGTGGGTCGAACGGAGCCACTCATAACCAACATCATGTGGAGAAATCTGTTGGTTCAGGCATTTTATCAAATAGCTGTGCTGCTAACACTGCAGTTCAGAGGCAAAGCAATATTCAACGTTAATGATGAGGTGAAAGACACTTTGATATTCAACACCTTCGTTCTTTGCCAAGTTTTCAACGAGTTCAACGCTAGGAAGCTAGAGAAGAGGAATGTGTTTAAAGGGATTCACAGGAACAAACTCTTCTTAGCGATCATCGCCATAACCGTAGTTCTTCAAGTTTTAATGGTGGAGTTTTTGAAGAAGTTTGCTGATACAGAAAGACTGAATTGGGCACAATGGGGCGCGTGTGTTGGACTCGCCGCCGTGTCTTGGCCGATCGGTTGGGTTGTCAAGTGCGTACCTGTGCCCAAAAAACCAGTTTTCAGTTACCTCCAAGCTAAGACGCACATAAAGCTACAATTTTGGAAGTAGAATTAGTAACGAAAAATTTGATTTGGGTTAGTTTAAGAATGGTAATTTAATTATATTTTTTGGTTAGAGCGGTAGAATCACTGGTTCAATAAACATTTTTATGTATGGTTAACTGTGAAAAGGAATGAAATTAGCTATATAATGACAAAAATACCCTTCAACTTAAAATGAATATTTTAAGTAATTTAAATTATATTTAGCATTAAATTATTTTATTAATTAAAATTTTATTTTACTAAATTATTTTACATTTAGCATTATTTTATTTTGTTAATTGTTTATTAATTTTTTTATTAATTCAATAATTATTTTATTAATTAAATTATTATTTTATTTTACATTTAGTATTATTTTATTTTATTATATTATTTTATTAATAATTTTTTATTAGTTAAATTATTTTATATTTAGTATTATTTTATTTCATTATTTTCTCAAATTATTTTATTAATTAAATTATTATTTTATTAATTATTTTACATTTATCAATATTTTATTTTATTGTATTATTTTATTAATTGTTTTTAGTTAAATTATTGTTTTATTAAATTATTTTACATTTACCATTATTTTAATTTAATTTATTTTTTATTAATTATTTTTTATCAATTAAATTATTATTTTATTAATTATATTATTTATATTATTTCATAATTATTTCTTATATTTAATAAAAAAGCACATTTGACAAGAAAAAATATTAAAAAATATTTCATAAATAAAAATAAAAAATTATTATTTTCTTAATAAATATGTATTTTTAATAAATTTTTATTTTTCATTAATAACACATATTTCATACAAGGTTAATTAGGGAAGAGAGAAACAAACCAATGGAATGGAATGGGTTTCCACCCAAGGTTGGATAGAATACAATTCCATCAAATTCTTTTCCATTGGAAAGCTTGTTTCCATTCTCACATCCCAAACAAATATTGGAATTGAATCATTTTAGAATCAATTCCATCCCTTTCCTTTCCATTTCCCCCGACCAAACGGGCCCTTAATATTATACTTTGGTTCCTTTTTGATGTACATAGTGGTACGAGTGAGAGTGGTCTCGTAGCTCCCTTTCTAAGGTTCTTCAGCTTGGAATTAAATATTTGGTTACAAGTTCATCTCTTACCTAAAATTCTATTTTAGAGTAATTAAAACTCTAAAATAGAATAATTTTACTCTCTTTTTTTTTTTTTTTTTTCTATCTTCAACTCATTACTCTTAAAACTACACCAAAAGAAATATTCTCACAAAAAAATGAATATTCTCTTAATCTTTTACCCAATTCTTTTTTTATGCAAATAATCTTTTGAAAGATGTGTGAAAATTAACCTTTAACGAGGACACTTTCAGAAATTTGACAAAAACGAAATTAAAAAAAAAAACTCAATGTGATATTAATGCTACAATGCCACACCATTAATAACGCAACACTATAGCTGTGCTTCGTTTTGGCGCAGCAAATAACACTTAGTTGGGAGCTCCTCGTTGCGCCAAAAATAGAAAAATCAATCTATATTTTAGAGATTCCGTTGGAGATGCTCTTAAGTCTTCGTGATATTGTTTAATATGTTGCTCGTCTCCCTAACTGGAAAACATAACGACTTTTTGAGTCAACTATTGACTGTTGCCGGTTGCCTATCAGTACCACCCTCATTTTCCTTCCCCTTTCCTTTTGTTTTCTTTTCAGTTCTCCATTAATCATAACTTTTTCGGTATAGAAATAACTGTGGTTTGCTCAGTGTCCTCCATTTTTGACTTGTTACAAAGGAAGAAGTTAGTCCACTTTAGTCCCTCTATTTTCGAAGTACTACTGCTACAAAGAACGTTTTTTTTTTTTTTTTAAATCAAGTACTTGGCCAATTAAGGTATCATCCTTACTTTTCTTCCTATCGCGTTTTTTTTTTTTTTTTTTCCCCTGATTACGTAGAATCTCAGATTCTTATGGGGCGCTCGTGGACATAAATATGTAAAACGTAGTGTTTTGATTTTTTTTTCCTTTTGTTAATTATAGTTCGAGGTGAACGCCTCCGCAAAAGGAAATTGGGATGGGATGTATTATTTTTTAAAATTTATTTTTTGCTAATTAATACTATAATGATTTTAAATTTGTTGCCCCTCGTCAGTTATGGATTTTCTTTTTGTTTTCTTTTTTTTTTTATAGAAGAAATTTCATTCCAACATCTAATTTACAAAGGTCTAATTATAGAAACACGATACATAATACTAAATAATTGACTATGATTGATTCTTACTGTAACCAATGGAAGGAAAAAATATTATACGAAGCATAAATAACTATAAGGGAATAACATAATTTGTGAGTGATGTACCACCGAACAAGTGACCAATTATCTTGATGTTGGAGGCCGTGGGTTCGAACTTAGGTAGCTCTTAGGTAGCTCTTTCGGGAGTCTTAAATGTGAAGATACTACGTGCCAGCCCAGTGTCTGGCTCTCCGTTCCAGGGTGTCGTTCTCGCTAGTTGTTCGGATGGAGTTTAGGTGACTCACTTCACTGTTCGATGGTAGTGATCTGTCCGTAAAATCTTGGAGAACAGTCCTGTGCAGATTGGAGCTCCTGTAGTCATGTCCAAAAAAAAATAGCCACGTTGCCTATTCCTCACTTTTTATTATAAAAAAAAAAGTTTTGAGTGATGTCCTTTTTTATCTTCGTTTGCTGAAAGTTGTGACTTGTGAGTGGTGTCTGATTTAAATATCTAAAGCGACTTCAGTGTTATTTGTATTTCAGTCTTCAGAGTAAATAAAAGGTGCACATGGATCAATTAGTGGACAATAATGTAGGAGGAGAAGAGACACTATACCCGACTATACATACTGATACGTACTATAGTTCGACTGAACCAGCTCCCCACCTGGCCTCTTTTTTTTCTTCTCTCTTTCTTTTTCTTTTCCAGCCAAAAAATAAAATAAAACAAAATTAGTGTTATTGTTTTCTGTCCTTTACTTCCTAACTTTCTATATCACTTTTGCCTAATATAAGCACAGCTATTTATTAATTATCATAACTCTCAGCTTTGTCTTCAACTAAAGTCCAAGAAGCATTTGGGTAGAAATGGGTGTGGCTTGACTCAGTTGCTAGTCGCCTAGTCCCTCCATTCATCAACCTATAATGACTCGCAGAACTGAAACTAAGGTATCGTCCGTACTCTACTTCATTATGTTTTTCGTTCATGATTTTTGGTTTCTTTTGTTAAATCTATTTTAAGGTCAACCCCTTCGTCAAACAGAAATTAAATCTCAGTAGAGTTCCCCCCCTAATTTTATTTTTCTAATGTCAAGTTCTAACTTTGTTATCCTTCTATTACCACTAATGTGCGATGTCACGATCCGAACCCGAATTAGCATATATGGGCCAGCCTACTTAGAGTTATTCCATCTTGTGGACGTAGTCGTGATTAGTCCTAAATTGATAATGGCTATTATATGTTAGCCTTGGTAGTTTTGGTGTAGTCGCACCCTTTAGGAGTCAGCCGCGTGTAGGAGCAGCCGTATAAAAAGAGTTTTATGGGGTTGCCATATTTGATATCTCCTTATATAATTTTTCTTCCTTAGTTTGTGGGAATTTGGTATAAAAAGTTTTTAGGTTTTGTTTCTTTGTGGTTTATTTATTTGTGATTTTTTTTATATTGATATCAAGATTATTACTAAAGTATTTTCTTTACGGTCTTGAATAGTTGTATGATATAGAGATTTGAATATGTGGGATTTAGGTGTGAGGAAAATTTGTCAGACTTTTATAATGTCTTTTTATTATAATGGAACTCTGTTGCTGTTTCCGACTTAGACATATTGGCCAAAAGCTAAATTATTTATTTATGTTTTGTCGTAAATTTATTTAATTTAATGTTTGACACAACAAATTGATAATTTGTGCTTCTATTGGCACTACATATTCATGTGTATGTCCATGGTTCTAAGTCCATTGATGTGATTTAGAACATTGCTCTCAAGAAATGATAAAGAAATTGAAGAAATCTAAATAAAAGAAGAACGTTAGTGGCGAAAGACATAAATTTATGAGTTTAAAGAAATAAAACCCACAAAAGAGTGTGTTTCAAGTTTCATAATAATACGGGATTGGTGTGAATGAGACTTAGGCGTTTGGGTAACCAAATAAGGTTTAATTAGTTTACTCCAACAACATAGGGTGAGTGGAGACGTTAATTTTTTTGGTTCTTTTTATAATACTGATCTCATATTTTGAAGCAAAATTGCCGATAAAAGTGTCTGCAGTCTGCTCAGCAAATGTGTTAATGTGTTAAGTGTCAGTTTGTTTTTTTAAGAAAACGAAATGATGTTAAAGTTCTTATTGTCAGTATTATTTCAAGGTACTTTCGTAAAATGCTAAAATGCTATTAATCTTGGAACTCTAAACTTGTGGCATATCATTCAGATTTAGGAATTGAAGTAGTATTAGTACGTACCTTAGGTTAAATATTTCTTTTCTCAAATTAAAAAAAAAAAAAAAACGAAAAGCATTATTTTAGCTTGTAGAACATTTTACCATTGAACCACTCCAATCCGGGCTTCTCCATCTCTACATTCATTTTTATAATTCGTTCATTGAGCATATAATATGCAGAACTGAAATCTTTTTTGAACCATGCACTTATCCAAATTAATTACGTCTGATTGTTCATACAAGAACTTATTATAACTTTGTGCAATGAAATATTTGCCCATTTTGCGTTCGTATTTGTACTTTTGCCAATACATGATCAATCGTTTTTTGTGTTCTTACTAGAAATCACACGGTCGGGTGACATTCTAAAGGAAGGAGCAAAAAGAGTACAACCGTTGCTAGTTACTAAATCATTTTTCATCATGTCGTCCAGTTTCCTCCAGCGAGAACCAGAGAGCACTGAATTACTTGATGACGAGAGTAGTAGCTCTAAGAAAATGAGAACTAATGCAACCAAGTATTGGCGATTTGTCTCCACTGTTTATCTCTCGGGTTTAAGATTCTTGCAATCCACTTCCCAAGACTATGAGAAAAAGAAGAGCTATACAGAAATTGCATCCTCTTCCTCTGACACTGTCATCGATGTCGAACCAAAGAGTACCGAGTTTAAAATTGATCAAACAACCCTCACTCAGCTCATTGAGGAGGAGGATATGGAACTACTAGAACAGTTAGGACGTGTTCATGGCATAGCAGCAGCTCTTAAAACGGATTTAGTTAATGGAATTCATGATGAGATTGAAAACATTGCCCATAGGCGCCAAGTATTCGGAGCAAACATACTTCAGAATCCGCCTCAAAAAAAATTCTTCCAATTTGTGTGGCAAGCTTTGCTAGATCTCAACATTGTAATTCTCGTAATTTGTGGTTCAGTCTCCCTTGGTCTAGGCATTAAAGTGGATGGAACAAAAGATGGTTGGAAAGACGGCGGAAGCATACTCATCGGGGTGTGTTTCGCTAGTATCGTCATTGCTATTAGCGACTGCTGGCATGACAGAGTATTCGAGAAGTTACTAAAGGATAGCTATAAAGTCGAAATTGATGTGGTGAGAGACGGACACTGCAAGCAGGTTCCAGTGACTGAAATTGTAGTTGGAGATGTTGTTTGCTTAAAGTATGGAGATAAAGTTCCAGCACATGGTTTGCTCTCAGAGGCGCATTCTTTAAAACTGCAGCAGGTAGACAAAACTAGCAGAAAACGAGATCAGGGTGACCATGTAGAGTTGAATCCGATCGACGATAACCCTTTCCTGTTTTCTGGCACCAAAGTAGTTAATGGTGTTGCCCGGATGCTTGTTACTTCAGTCGGCATGAATGCAAGATGGGGCCAAATTAGCCATAATTCAAATAAGCCAACACCTTTAGAAGATCGGCTCGAGGATGTGGTTTCAATAAAAGATAAGTTGGGTTCTTTAGAACATCGGCTCGAGGGGATGGATTCAACAATGGATAAGCTTGGTTATGCAGTTACTTTGGTAGTTGTGCTACTCTCTTTTACAGGAAACTTGTCTTTTACAGTTACGGATGAGAATGGGGATCAGAAGCCTGCAACCGGCCTAGCCAAGATTTATGCCATAGTGGGCATTGTGGTGGGACTTATAACATCTGCAGTGAATATTGCAGATCCCTTGAAGCTCTCCTTGAAGCTTACTCGTGCCTATGCAATGAAGAAATTGAAGGCTAAGAACGCAATGGTGCGTGAGCTCTATGCTTTGGATACTATGAGCTTTATCACCACCATTTGCATTAACAAAACTGGAACACTCTCAATGAACCATATGACGGTCGCAAAGTTTTTTCTTGGGAACGATTTTGTGGCTGAAGAAACATGCTCATCAATAAATCCGAAGCTTAAAATACTATTACAAGAAGGAATTGCTCTGAATACTATTTCCAGTACTCCAACAGAAAAAGCGATTCTTTCATGGGCTTTTAAAGATTCAGAAAGTGAAAAAGCGGAAGTAACGAGGTGTCATGACATTCTTCACATTGATCCCTTCAGTTCAGAGAGGAAACAAAGCTGGATTCTTGCACAGAGAAAGGCAGATAGCACAATCCAAGTACACTTGAAAGGAGCTGCAGACTTAATTTTAACAATGTGTTCGAATTACTACGATGCTTCCGGAATTACTAAAGCTTTGGATGATAATCAGAGAATGAAATTTAAGCAAGTTCTCCGACATATGGCAACTAGCAAGCTCAGGTGTATTGCTTTTGCGCATAAAGAAGCTGAAACCAAAGAGGTACCAGATGAGAACAAAGTTGAAATGCCTAAAGCTGGGATGACATTGTTAGGAATCATGGGTATTAGCGATCCAGATCGTCCAGGGGTGAAGGATGCCGTGAAAGATCTCCAGAAAGCTGGAGTAAAAGTCAAATTGATCACTGGCGAAAACATTTTCACTGCAGAAGCTATAGCAACAGAGTGTGGAATACTTGCACCAGATACACAGGATAATGAAGCAGTTATAGAAGGTGAGAAGTTTCGTAACTACACTCCAGAAGAGAGAAGGGAGAAAGTGGATGGGATATGTGTGATGGCAAACTCATCTCCTGATGATAAACTCTTGATGGTACAATGTTTGCATCAAAAAGATCATGTTGTCGCAGTTGTTGGAAATGGTGCAAATAATTCCTCAGCTATGAAAAGAGCTGATGTTGGAGTCTTCATGGGGATTCAATTCACTGAAGTCACTGAGGAGAGCTCTGACATTGTCGTATCAGATGGTAATTTTAGTACTATCCCCGAAGTTTTGAAGTGGGCAAGATGCGTCTGTAGCGGCGTACAGAAATTTATTCAGTTCCAATTGACAGTTAGTTTCTCTGCTCTTTTAAGTAACTCTATCGGATCATTTTCGGACCAAAAGCTCACACTAACAACTGTACAGTTGCTGTGGGTGAGCTTGATTACAGATACACTAGCTTGTCTAGCATTTGCCACAGAGAAGCCTACAAAAGAGCTCATGACAAATCCACCAGTGTGCATGATGGATCCTCTCCTCACCAACATCATGTTGAGGAACATCTTGCCTCAAGCTTTGTTTCAAACAGTTCTCCTCTTTAAAATTCTAAATGAGATATTAGTTTTTAGTACAGATGATGAGAAGGTACTTCTTACCTTCGTCTTCACTTCGTACGTGCTTTGCCAAGTCTTCAATCAAGTCAATGCGAGGAAGCTGGAGACAAAGAATGTCTTCGAAAAGATACACAAGAACAAACTTCTTTGGGGCATAATTGTGGTCATTATTATACTTCAAATATTGTTCGTGGAAATTCTAAAGTGGATTGCGGACACAAAGAGGTTGAATTGGCCCCAGTGGAGTTTAAGCATTGGAATTGCAGCATTGACCTTACCAATCGGTTTCGTAACCAGGTACATACCTGTCCCAAAGAAACAAGTTGTGGCCTACCTTATGGTTATACAAACATTTGGAAAGTCTATGTCCAAAAAACTGACTTCTCCATTAACTCGACGATACCGAGTTATGTTTCGCATGCAAAGCAATCGGCAACGGGGGGAGTTTCCGGCTGCAACCAATCACCGTAGTGAATGAGCTTGTTCTCAATTAAATAGGTAGTCTTGGTTAGTCGGTTTATAAGTTGTTGCCATTTCTTAAGCTCTTATATTTTCTTTTACGTACTAAACTTCTTTTGTTAGCATGTTAAGTTACTTCTAGATAGATTTGCGAACACGTTGTGTGCAACCTTAACTATTGAGTTTTGCTTTGAAAAAAAAAAAAAAAAAAAAGAAGAAGAAATGATTTTCTCGTTGTTGCATTATCTTGCATTGAGAGATAAAAGCACGCAATAGCATTGATTTTTTTTTTTTGAAAAGAAAGATCTCCCATGGCTAATGAGCCATATACAAAAATGTTTCTTATATTTTCCAATATGTTATTAAGGGCCTTCTTATTTTGAAAGGATAACACTATACATCTCAATTTTGGTACTAAATTTTTTGTACCAATACATATGGCATATAACATGTCACCATCTAATTGGTGTGCTAAAACTTACCATAAATAGATTAAACATTATCATTAATTGAGTAGTGACAAATCACATACCATATGTGTTGGTATTAAAAATTTGGTACAAAAGTTTGTACCTCAAGCATTATCCATTTTGAAATCCTTTTGTCTTTTTCGTATAATAAAGTCTATTTGATTGGCGGTTTGTGATGTTTATAGTGGTGGTGTTGAGCAAATAATATTATTATCTGCACTATGGAATGGTTCCAAGTCCAGAAGTATAGATGATAATGCAATTGATGTTGTTAATACAAGCTTCCGTAGAACCATATACATTTTCGGTTCTGATTCTTATTCCCAAGAATTATCTCTACTCAATGGCACACCCTTCTTCGTATATAGAATGACGAGATGTTTGCATCTCCAATGCAATACTACATTGCTGTGCTAAATTGTTAGTGTTGTAGTTTAGCATATAGCACAAAAACCTCCCCTAATGCAACACTTACTTGTATCAAATTTGACAAATAAAGCGACCTTTTTTTTTGTCTCCCCACCCCTCTACGAAGTACACTCCTCTAATATTTTAAAATTTCCTTTTATACACCTTATAAATTTTTGTGATATACAAAAATACCCCATGTTATATATGTCTCCAAAATTTTCTTTTCCCACCAGAACAAAAAGTAACTTAAAAGAAAAATGTAACTTTTTTTTTTGTGATAAAAATAGGGTCCTCAAGGGAATATCATTACTCGAAGCAAAAGCTTCAAATTACAATATAAGTATAAGGATTACAATTTCAAACTCCTCAAAGAAAAGAGACGAAAAATGGATCACAAACACAACTAAAAACAAATGTGTGGATTATCCTAATTCTTCAAGAGAAAGAGATAACAAGGACCACCAACAATTTATTGCCTTTAACACTTGCTCCTGGCTGCATTCTTGCTGGGGTAGATTATATGAGGCCAGTACCAATTGAGATCTATGCCCGTAGAAAAGAAAACAAAATAAAAATCGGACACTGAACAGATCTAAATCTGAGAAAAAATCTCATATTTAAGATCTGGATCGGAATAAAATCTACGCAAAAGGTGGTATTATAAACCAGATCTAGATCTGGACTTATTAAGACTGAAAAAGAAAAGGAAAAAAGAAGCAGAGAGGAGAAGGAAGAAGATGGTGAGGAGAGGAGGCCGGAGAATGAGTAGGGAAAATCCCCTCTCCGAAGAAAATGCAAGTAGAGAGAGGCTAGGGGTTTTTTTTTTTTAAACTGGGAGAAATATTGGGAGCAAAAAATGCAACTTATTGGTACGTTAAAAAAAAAAAAAAAAAGAATTCCTGAACGTTTAATTCTACAAAAAAAAAAAAAAAAAAAAAAAAAAACGGATAATTCCCAAAAAAAAAAAAAAAAAAAAAAAAAACAAAAAAAAAAAAAAAAAAAAAAAAGAAGAAGAAAAGTAATTTAAAAAGAAAAAACAAACAAACAAACCCAACGCCCATTGTTGATTCACCAAAACGGAGAAAAAAAACTTAGAAGAAAAATGTGAATATCAATAGAATGAGAAAAGAAAATACTAACAGTCACAAAATCTATCTAAACCTTTTTAACAAAGATTTAAAAGAAAAGAAACAACATAAACTAATGAAAAATCTAATTTCTATTTTCTTTTAAATATAAAATAAGAACACATATAAAAACCAATAATATCGAAATTGAAAATCTTACCTCATTACAATTTAAATCGTTAGGAGAATCAAAATCTTTGACAATTACAGTTCGTTCATCCATTTTTATGGAAATTGAATTGCATAAAATCTTGATTTTTTTTTCAAGTTTTGTGCAAACTATCATACGATTACTGTACGTGTATTTGGACGGTAGACTAAGAAATGGGGGTTTTAATTATTTAATATTATATGAGGATATTCATGTTAATTCATAAGAGGATGTTTTTATAAATAAATAAATAATTAAAAACGGGTAGAGAGAGAAAAAAAAAAGGTGGCTCTATGACAAATATTGTAATTGGTGTCAAATTTAGCACTAAATATTGCATATACTAAATTTTAGCATGTTAATGCTGAATACATGTAGCACGCTAAAGGGAAAACTGGCTAAATGCTAAAAATTGGGCATAAGAAGAGAATGGATGTAACATGCGCATTGGAGTTGCTATTAGAATAGTGAAAAGTATATGTCAATTTCTTGTTTAGAGTAGTGAAAAATATAAGGGAATTTTTTATGATAATCCTTCAAATTCAAAAAATAAAATATAGAAAATTTATGATCTTTATATATGATAAATGATCTTAAATAAATACACAAATTTTTAACGTATATAAATATTTTCCTTTTATCACAATCAGTCATAGTGCATATATATAAGAATTCTAGCAAAAAAGATCAGAGCTCAATGATTGTAAAAGACAAAACCTTTCCTAAAAAAGGAAAAACAGAATAGACACAGCTTGTGAGTGGGTTCGTTTTTTTCCTTGCTTTGTTGAAAGTAGTGAGTGGTGTCTGATTTAACCATCTAAAGCGATTTCAGTCTTGACCATACATACTAATCCCCACCTGGCCTGTTTCTTCTTTTGTTTTTTTCGGCCTTAAAAAAATAAAATAAAACAAAAGTAAAATTAAAAGTGTTAATTATTGTTCTATATCCTTTACATCCGAACTTTCTTTTTATTATTTGCATATTCTCCCAGCATTGTGTTCAACATGCTCGACTTTAGTCCGAGAAGCATTGGGTATAATAGCTGTGGTTTCTCTTACTAGTCCTCCATTTTCGGAGTAGTGCCACAAAGAAACAATTTTTCATAAGTTAAAGAAGCCGATTGGTCAACCTAATAATAATATGACTCTCAGCTAAAACTCAAACTAAGGTATTGTCCGTACTCTTTTTCTTTTTTGCCCTTTTGTTAATTCTGTTTTAAATTAAGTCAACACGATCCGGCAAAACCGAAATTAAAATTCAGTAGTATTTTTTAATTTGATTTTTCTAATGTCAAGTTCTAGCTTTGTTTTCCGTATTTTCCACTTATGTGTGTGGTACTAATTAAGGTTGGTTCTAACTTTGGATCAGCATCAGCAACTATAATCTTTTAAATTTCAGTTCTAGAATATTAAAGTGATAATGCTTTGTAATTAATTATTAGGTTATTTATTCTCTCTTATTTTTATAGGTAGGGATTTTGCTGAGTGCAGACTTCTGATTATCACTAGTCTTTGAAATTAATTAAAGCAAAGTAGTCTTATTAACTACACTAGCTATAGCCATATTTAAGATCTATTTTCTGTTGTCAGACGTTGTGACCTTAAGTTTTTTTTTTTTTTTTTTTAGAAAGGGAATTTTTGTAAGAACATCGAAACTTAAAATGTGTAACTTTATTTTATTAAACAGGACAAATTCAATAGTAAGGAGAACAAATGACAAATGATTAGGGGGTGTTCTGCATATATGTGGAACCTACATATGGAACTGAGATTAGAAGGCGGTGTTAAGTATGCATAGTATATATCGCGCTTAGCATTGATTTTGAAAGAAAAATGAGTTATAATGTAAGCATTTTTGAACTGTTAGTAGTTTTTTATTAGATCTTAATTACCGTACCACAAAAGCTCTTAGCTTTAAAAGCACAAAAATATTAAACAAAAAATAAATAGGCACGTCTATAGTAGGACTATCTAATATAACCCTAAGTGAGGTCATCCAATCTCAGTCGTTCGATTGAAAATGAATGGTTTAGATAAAAATATATCAAGTCGCTTAATATGGACTGTGTAATACAGAATTTACTCTTCTTCCTCATCTTTCTCTCTCCTCTATTTCCCTTCACTCTCTCTCTAAACCAAGAGGGACCCTACCTCCTCCGAGTCAAGTGCGGGCCCTCCGATCCAACTCAGTCCCCCTCCTCCTAGAATGACTGCGACGATTACCCTTATCACTGGTTCGGCATCTCCTGCGACCCTCCACTCCCAACTCACACTGGACCTTCTGAGTCCCCAGCTTATCGACCGTTTCCCCAGCTTTTTCTGCATCCTAAGATTCCTCTCCTCCCTCTCCTTCTCCAACAACTCCATCAATTTGACAATACCACAATGAAATATTCCAAAAAAATTGAATTCTCAAAGATGCCTTTTTGATCTATAGCAATCTTAGATGATGGCTCTATTTTGTGACAATCTATGGAAGGTTCAAACATCTGTTTATTTTTTGTTTATTTATTTATTTTTTCAAGAGTAATTGATTCAAAGCTAGCTGTGTATATATATATATATATATATATATATATATATATATATGGTGAATTACTAAATTTAGCTTTCAGAAAAGAAAAAAAAAAGGGTAAAAATTGGGAATTGCTGATTGCATGGGAACAAAGAATGAAGAAAGATAAAAAATTGATTTTTAAGTCTTCCATACTTGTGAAATTATATGAACATGAAATCTTTCCTAAAGAACTTAATATTTTGCTCACCCGAGAGGGATTCACGAAATTATGTATATGGCTTTGATGTTTGTAGCTTTTTGATAAGTCGATATACCTAATTATAAGTATATGAATTTGGGTATAAAACAACAACACAAGTATTAGGATACGAGTTTGTTTGGCTACCAAAAAGAAGACCAAGGCGAGGAGGATGAGTGTTTCAGACAAAGATAGTGGTGAAGAGAGAGATAGAGGAGTTTTGATTTTGTGTAGTTAGGTGTATTGTTAGTAAATTAGTACAACCAATTAATTACCCTTCGTTTCTAATCCGACGGTAGAAAAATTTGAGCCCTACGGATGACCCTATGACATGCGCCCCTACTATAGTTTTGTCCTAAATAAAAAAGAAAATAAATTCTAACATGATTAGATTTTTAACAAGAAATGAGAATATCTTCTGAACTTCACTATGGTAAGCAAAAACTATCCCCTAATTAAGAAAGGAAAAGAGAAAATTACTCTAACACCCTAATTTATGTTGAACTAATAAAATTAATGGGATATATCCCGGCCTTGGATAAGAAATAAGAAGGCGGCCATAGTAGGGGCGCCC
The DNA here is from genome assembly GCA_002914845.1 of Trema orientale. NCBI lineage: Eukaryota > Viridiplantae > Streptophyta > Magnoliopsida > Rosales > Cannabaceae > Trema > Trema orientale. The sequence goes on from JXTC01000005.1 coordinate 148,508, forward strand.
CTACGTAAGGTCCCTGTTTATACACCGTTTGATGGGAATCTATGGGGAATCTGTCTATACACAGATTCCCATTAAACGGTGTATAGACAGGGCCTTACGTAGGGACGCCCTTACTATAGACGCGCCCAAGAAATAATTATAGTAATACTTCTCGTGGCTGAAATTGCGTCACCCAAGGTCCCTTTGGGGTTGTGCCAATATATAAGTTCTAAATGTACTTGCTAATTAATTGATTTGCTAAGAAAATGGCTTCAATAGATTGTTTCCTTTTTTTGTTTTAAAAATAAACGAAATTTAGTTTAAAACTTAATTTTGCTCAGTGTTTTTTTTTTTTTCCCTTTCAACAGTACTAATCTGATGGGAAAGCAAAAATCGCCAATAGAAGTCTGTGCTCAGCAAATATAATAATATATTAGTATGTTTTTTAAGAGAAGTCAACAATATTTCAAGGTGCTCGCAGAAAATGCTAACATGTCATTAATCTTAGAAATCTAATTTCATACGTAATCGAGTCATTCAGATTTACTATGTATTGAACTAGCTACTCCAATCCAGGCTTCTCCATGTCTATATTTGTTTATAATATTCAATTTGTGACCATATAATATGCACACCTGAAACTTGTTTAAACCTGATGGTTTATTATTTAATACTGATTGGTATATAGACATAGGTTAATTGGTATTGGATGGCTTGAATTTAAATGAGTGGTATGCAAAAGGGAGACTAAATTATATCATACTGGATGTGGGATAGTAGGTGATGGTCATAAGGCTTTAGGCCAGCACTTTAAGTATAATGTTTGTTTTGCTTCTTGTTTTTTTTTTTTTTCAACATCTAATCAATCAATTATAAGATATCTTCTTACTAGAAATCACAGTACGATGACATTAATCATCAAAAGCAAGAAACAAGCGGAGCAGCCTGATCACTTGTCAACCTCAAACAGCTTCAAGATCATGTCTACCAGTTTGGAGTCAGAATCAGAGCGCATATTAGAATTACTCAACGATGAGAGCATTACCTCTAAGAAAGTGAGAAATAACCCAATAATGAAGTATTGGCGATTCGCTTTTGCTGCTTCTGTCTTGGGTTTTAGAGCCCAGCAATCCGGCACCAAAACTATGTGTCCTTACTCTTCTTACAGTGCCCTCAATATTGAAGCAGAAAGCGGATTTGGAATCAAACAAACGGTGCTCAGTCAGCTCGTTGAAGAGAAAGATGAGGTACTACTTGAAGAGTTAGGAGGTGTTGATGGAATAGCCGTGGCTCTTAGAACCGATTTAGTGCGTGGAATTCACGATGAGGTTGAAGATATTGACCGTAGACGCAAAGCATTCGGTGCAAACATCCTTCCAAATCCACCTAAAAAGGGATTCGTCCAGTTTCTGTGGCCAGCCATGCTAGATATCAACGTTTTAATTCTCATTATTTGTGGTTCAGTCTCCCTTGGCTTAGGCATTGAACTGTATAGACCAAAAGAAGGTTGGAAAGACGGTGGAAGCATACTCATCGGGGTGTTTTTTGCTATAATCGTCACTGCCACTAGTGACTACTGGCATAATAGTGTATTCGAGAAGTTACTAAAGGACAGCTATAATATCCAAATCGATGTTGTGAGAAGTGGAAGTCGCCAACAGATTTTAGTACCTGAAATTGTAGTAGGAGATGTTGTTTGCTTAAAGCATGGAGATAAAATTCCAGCGCATGGTTTGGTCTTAGAAGCACATTCTTTAAAACTACAAGTGGACAAAGCTATAGGGAAACAAGATCACAGTGACCACGTAGAATTGAATCTAACCAACAGGAACGCTTTCTTGCTTTCTGGCACTAAAGTAGTTGATGGTTTTGCTTCGATGCTTGTTACTTCAGTTGGTGTGAGAGCAAGATGTGACCATATGATAAGCCGAATTGGCCACAACTCGAGGAAATTGACGCCTTTACAGGCTCGGCTCAAGAAGCTAGATTCAGTAATTGATATGGTTGGCTATGTTTTTACTTTCGTAGTTGTAATACTAGTCACTTTGCTAGCAAACTTCACGGGCAAGGATGGCTTGGCCAAGATCTATGACACTGTTAATATTGTGGTGGGACTTATAATGAGTATACTTAATATTCCAAATCCCTGGTGGTTATCTTTGTTGCTTACTCGTGCTTATGCAATGAAAAAATTGAAGGCAGAAAATGCGATGGTGCGTCAACTCTCTGCTTTGGAGACCATCAACTTTGCCACCACTATTTGTGTTAACAAAACCGGAACAATCACAATGAACCAGATGAAGGTGACAAAGCTTTGGCTAGGCAAAGATTTTGTGGCTCAAGGAGCATACTTATCAAATGCCCCAAATGTTATAAAACTATTGCAAGAAGGAATTGCTCTTAACAGCATCACCGGTTGTCCAACAGAAGAAGCAGTTCTTTCATGGGCTGTTCAAGATTTGGATATGAACACGGAGGAAATAAAGAGGAGTCATGACATTCTTCACATTGAGGCATTCAGCTCAGAGAGCAAAAAAAGCGCGATTCTCACAAAGAGGAAGGCACATTACGAAATATATGAAGTACACCTGAAAGGAGCTGCAGAATCAGTTTTAGCTATGTGTACGCATTACTATGATGCTTCTGGAATTTTTAAAGCTCTGGATCATAATCAGAAAATGAAATTTGAGCAAGTTATTCAAGGTATGGCGGCTAGCAGCCTCAGGTGCATTGCTTTTGCACATAAAGAAGTTGAAGCCAAAGAGGTTCAAGATGTGGACAAAGTTGAAGTTCCAAAAGATGGCATGACCCTAATAGGAATCGTGGGTATTAGTGACCCATGTCGTCCAGGGGTGACGGATGCAGTTAAAGATCTTCAGAATGCTGGAGTAAACGTTAAAATGATCACTGGCGACAACATCTTCGCTGCAAAAGCTATAGCCACAGAGTGTGGAATACTTAGACCGTATAGTGGAGAAGTAATAGAAGGTGTAAAATTTCGAAACTACACTCCAGAGGAGAGAATGAAGAAAGTTGATGAGATTTGTGTGATGGCAAGCTCATCTCCTTCTGATAAACTCCTAATGGTACAATGCTTGAAACGGAAAGGTCATGTCGTTGCACTTGCGGGAAGTGGTACAAATAACTCGTTGGCAATGAAAGAAGCTGATATTGGAGTCTTCATGGGAATTCAAGGCACTGAAGTCACTGACGAGAGCTCTGATATTGTCATATTGGATGGTAATTTTGCTTCTATCCCTAAAGTATTCATGTGGGGAAGATGTCTTTACAGCAGCATACAGAAATTTATTCAGTACCAACTGACGACGAGTTTCGCTGGTCTTATAGCTAACTTTGTGGGATTATTTTTATCCCAAGAGCTCACACTAACAGCTCTACAGCTGTTGTGGGTACACTTGATTACAGAAACTCTGGCTTGTCTAGCATTTGCCACAGAGAAGCCCACAAAAGAACTCATGAAAAAGCCACCGGTGTGCAAGACAGAACCTCTCATCACCAACATCATGCTGAGGAACATCTTGCCTCAAACCCTTTATCAAGTAGCTCTCCTCTTGGTAATTCAAATCGATGGGGCATCCATTTTCAGCACAGATGATGATATGTTACCTGTCACCTTCACCTTCACTTCTTACGTGCTTTGCCAAGTCTTCAATCAGGTCAATGCAAGGAAGCTAGAGACGAAGAATGTCTTCGAAAAGATACACCGTAACAAACTCTTTCTAGTGATAACTGCGGTTATCATTATACTTCAAATATTATTGGTGGAAATTCTCAAAATGATTGGAGACACAGAGAAGTTGAATTGGCCCGAGTGGGGTATATGTGTTGGAGTGGCCGCCTTTACCTTACCAATAGGTTGGGTTGCCAGGTTCATACCTATCCCAGATAAACAAGTTGTGAGCTACCTGATGGTTGTAGAAGTGTTTGGAAGGCTCTTACTTAGAAAATTGACCTCTATGTTAACTTGGGCATCCCAAGTTTTGTATGTCATGCATAGGAATCAGCAACTCACGGCGTTTTTGGCCATAACCGATCGCCATCGACAATGTGCTTCTCTTAGTTAAGCAATCTTGGTCTAGTTGTTCCCTTTTTTTTAGGCTCTCTTTGTTTTCTTTTGCATAGACTCTTCGTCTTGGCGTGTAAATTAAGTGACTTGTAAATATATTTGGAAACACAGTGTAGAAGCATAATGTAAAAGCCTACTGCTCTATCTTGCAATGGGAGAGATAAAATCACATAATTGAAGTGACTTTTCATCACCCATGGCTAATGAGCCATATACAACTGAACCAACATTTTCGCTTACGAAATTTTCGACTAACTTCTTCTTTTTTTTTTTAATGGCATTTTTTAACGAGTAAATCTTCTATTTACTTTGCAATAGCTGAAAATTTTCTTCTATTATTTTCCCGTGTATTAGTGGCGGGCTTTGTATTATAAGTTCTTTTTATTATACGGTTTGTGATTTTTATAGTTGGTGGTGTTGATCAAACACTATTTATTAGCTTCAGTATGCCACATTTGACTCTGATTAGACACAGCCAATTTTCTTCAAGAATTCCTTTGATTGTTAATCCAAGGAGCTAGGATTTTCTAGTAGTGGGGGCTATTTTTTCTCTTTTTTTTTTTTTTTTTTTTTACATAGTGGCTAAATTATAATAAACTTTAGGGATAATTGCAAAAAAATACCTTGAGGTTTGGATGTTCTGTAATTTAAACCCTGAAGTTTAGACTCTGCAAAATAATACCTTGAGATTAAGAATTTCTGAAAATTGATATCTTGAATTGACTTTTTGAATATTTTTAACTGATAAAATACAATAATATCCTTAAAATTAAGATGAATAATATGGATTAATCTAGTTTTAATGGAGGATATTATTGTTTTTTCATTCCTAAAATTGGTCAACAAGTCTGTCCAGGGTATTAATTTTCAGAAATTCTTAATCTCAGGGTATTATTTTGCAGAGTTCAAATTTCAGGATTTAAATTGCACTCAAACTTGAGGGTATTTTTTTACAGTTATCCCCTAAACTTTAAATCAAAATTAATTAAAAAAATTACAATTATGCCTAGTATTTTTTTAAAAAAGGATACAAACAAATCAACAATATTAGTCATAAAAAATATAAATAATCATAAAAGAGGAAGAAAGAGGAGTACTACACCAAAATAAATAAATAAAATAATTCACTCAACAAAACAACGATAGTACCATACTCATAAAAAAATATAAAGCAATTCTAAGAGTCAACACTATAATAAGACATCTATTAAAAAAATAATATAATAAGACAAAAATAATAAAAAACAAGTTTTATGGGGCTATTAATATTGAGATGAGCTTGCATAAGATGAAAATAATTTTTATTCTTTTGTGGGGACTAATAATGTTATTTATTTTAATTTATTGTGGAAGCTAATTAGAGTATATAAATTAATTATATACCAGATATATATAACTTTGAAAAAGAATTAAAATATTGAGTAGGGGCTCTAGCCCTCCATTGGGCCTTAATTGGCTCCATGGGTGAATCCAACAAAGTTTTGATAACTCAGTCACTAAAATCATTAGAGCCACCCCTATATTTTCTCTCTCACACCCTTTTAATTAATTACTTATTTTCAAAAATATCCTCTTGTAAATTGACATAAGTAATCTCATATATTATTAAATAATAAAAGATTAATTCTTAGCACACCCCTCACATACTAAATATATCAGTTACAAAAATTATGTTAGATAAAAGAAATCAAAATTTAATTTATACGATTTGATTTCTATGATAAATTATGGAACCAAAGATTTAATTCTATCAATAATTTTGATTGTACGTAATGAAAAATATATCAATCCTAAGAGATTGATTTTTTTTTTTTTTACCCCTTAACGTCATTCAAAAATGCTTTTTTAAATCATAATTACTTTTTATTGTTAAGATAATTCATATATTTTATATGTAATTTCTTAATCATATAGTTATTTTTTTAAATAATAAATCATATAATAAAAAAAGATAATTCATATACATATTTATCCTAATTAATAGAAAGTATACGATATACATATTTTTTAAGGATAAATCATTTCTTTCTTTCTTTCTTTCTTTTTTGACATTTTTTCTCTTTGAAGTAACTGTAAAAACTGGTTTTTAAGAAGGGTAAAAATGTAATTTGTGATCAAAGGTATTGTAGTAATTTTGTATTTTCAAAATATAAATTAAAAATATCTCAAATGAATTCATTTGGACGAAAGTGTAAAGAAAATTTGAAAACATGGCAATTTTTGGAGGGCGTAAATGTAAGAAAACTTATAAAACTGGGTAAAAATTTGAATTTAAGGAATAGTGCCCAGTCAACCAGCAGCTACCATGTGGCAAACAGTTCTGACATTTGCCCTTAAATCCCCCAACTTCTCATTCTTCTTCAAACAAGTCCCCGAAGGAACTCTCTCTTAGCCTCCTCCTAAACTCCGACTGCCGAAGTTCCTCCGACCACGAGCTCTGGCCAACGCCACTCCCAGCTGACCGACGAAGCCACGATGCTACCTCTCGCCACCCATCGTGCCGCCTAGCCACAAGAAGAAGCGCATGAAGCCGCGTGGTTTTGCGGCCAAAATTATCGTCTTCGCCGCCAAACACTACCGATCAGCACCACTTTTAGCAAGCCCAAGGCTTCCTCGACCTACGTCGACCCTCCACGATCTCCAATTTCCGGTGATTTTACTCCGGTGAGCATTTGAAGGTTTTGGCCGTTTTGTGTAAATTATTTTTGGCCATTTTCTTAAGTAATTTATGGCATTTTTATAATTATTTTCCTGAAGTAAATATTCAGGCTATAAAAATTTTATGCAATGAAAGAGGAGATTTAATCATGAATAAATATGGTGGTGGTGTCTTGTTGAATCGAAATCTAGAGACGGAAAAATTTTAGAATTTAAAATGTTAATATTTTTCTAATTCGGATCAGAAAGTTATATTTTTGTAATTTGACATAAAATATTGGGCGGAAAGTTTGATAATACTGAAGATAGGCCTTAGGCCGACATTAGAAAAGTGGCAATTTTCAAAATATTTCTACAAAGTTTTTATATTTATAAAAGATAACTGCAAAAAAATACCTTCAAGTTTGAGTATTCTGCAATTTAAACCATGAAGTTTGAACTCTACAAAATAATACCATGAGATTAAGAATTTCTGAAAATTAATACCCTGGACAGACTTTTTGACCAATTTTAGGAACGAAAAAATAATAATATCCTCCATTAAAACTAGATTAATCCATATTATTCATCTTAATTTTGAGAATATTATTGTATTTTATCAGTTAAAAATATTCAAAAAGTCAACATAGGGTATTAATTTTCAGAAATTCTTAATCTCAGGGTATTATTTTACAAAATCCAAACTTTAGGGTTTAAATTACAGAACATCCAAAGCTCAGGGTATTTTTTTGCAGTTACCCTTATTTATAAATAACCAGAGAAGTTTATATTTTTGTAGAGGAAACTACGCCACATGCCCCTTTCTTAAGCTATGTGTTAATGAATATCCATTTTTCATTTTATTGACATATATATACTTTTTTAAGTTTAAATGACTATATTTTACCATTATACCCATATGTAAGTTAACTTGACATATTCATGTATATAATTAATTTATTAATATATATAATTCATTTACCGGTATATATAATTTATGTACCATTAATTTACTAGTGTATATAAATCATTTACCATTGTATATAATTTATTTATCATTAATTTATCGGTATATATAAATTATTTACTATAATATATATCATTTACCGATGTATATAATTCATTTACCATAATATATAATTAATTTACTATGATATATATTTATTTACCACAAAACAATAATTAATTTATAATAATATATAATTAATTTAGTTGTATATATAATTAATCTATCTTTGTATATCATTAATTACCATTGTATATATCATTTACCAGTGTATTATTTGATGTTACTATTTGATGTTACTTCGATTACAGAGAGTAAAATACTGGAATACAAATAACAAACACTTGAGTATTTCTGCATAAATGCTCCACTTGGCTTCGGATATTTCTCCATGATTTGTGATTTTGTGAAAGTAAGAGTAGGTCCCACCCTCTACAAATTTTTTTCGAATTTTTGTTTACAATTACTTGACTTAAAAAACACTCAAGATTTCCCAAAAAGGAAAAAAAAAAGAAGAAGAAGAAAAAGAAAGAACACAAAACAAAGAAACCCACTCAGCACCTTTTATCTACCAACCCCATTCGACAGCAAGCACTCAGTTACTCAAAACACCTATACATGTAATTTCATTTATTAGAGCTTTTTCTTTCCACATCCTCATAAAAAACTCAATGGCCAGTACTGGTGTTCAAATCATGATTAGCTAGGCCCGAAATTAAAGAAATAAATGCAAAAAGATCCGTATCTAGCATCTCTTCAAATATGCCATGTTCTATACAGCCACAACTAGCATACCTGTCAATAAGAGCAGCGCCCAATACTCTATCTAATTTCGTTTTGTTTCTGCTCACTTCCATTGCATTCAACTCCATTAGAAAGCTAAAAGCACATTTCAAGGGGAATAAGCATCCTTTGATTTGATCCGATTGGAGGAACGGAATTGACCCGATTTGAAACCCAACCTTCTCCATGTGTGAGAAAATTGCTGCAACCAAATAGATATCTTTACTAAGGTCAAGAAAACTATGGGCCAAGGAAATGGGCAGATCGGAACTAGAAGTCTGTGGTGACGGAGACTTTGAATTTGATGGCTCAGTCTTCCTACGGTATTTGAAATTGTTTCACCGGCTGGTGAAGTCATTGGATATACACTAATCGGTAATCCAAAAAATGAGGCATTTTTGTAGAACCCCTATTTTCTAATATTTTTGGAAAATTGTATATTTGTAACTTTCATATTTAAGGCTTAGGATCTCGAAACGAAGTTTCAACTCCAAATTTGGATTCAATAGGATCGAGAGACGAAGTTTGATATATAATATCGATATATTTCGAGATAACACGAATTTTGAGACATGAGTCTCGAGAATAGTCTCATTTTACGTACTAAACTGGTCGAATTATATGTCTAATCTAGTTATTTTAGACGCTAGTAATTCAGTGGTGATATCCTTTTCTTATTCGAGACTTCGTTGAAAAAGTGATTTTCTGAAGCAAGCTAAATTAGTTTCTAATTTGCCCAACGGACTTCCAAACGACACACAAGAGTTTGTACAAGCTTAGATAGCAAACTCTCATATTTAATAGAGGTAAGGGATCGATTACTAACCTTTTATAAAAAATTGAATATATTGGAATATTTTACCTATTGTTAAAAGTTTGTGAATTAAATATTCTTTATTTAATTTCAGTAATTATTTTGGATAAATGTGATATTTCAAAATAAAACTTACTGCATGGTTGTTTTATGATTTTATAACAAACGGTACATAGTCTCATCAATGTCATTCGTATCGCATTATACACATTCATAACACTTAGGCGATCGTGGACTTACGGTACCCAAGAAGGGTACTCGGACTTACGGCACCCGAATATGGTACAAGAACATACAAGTGTTCTATTTGAGCATCTCAGATATATCATCATGATTACATTGTATTAGTATATATTTGGCAGTATAGATATGTACTTGTTTTAGAAATTTGTTTGGGAAAGATTTTGAATTTGTGAATCTTTAAATTTTAGAAACGTAATTTATAAAGGTTTGGAATTTGTGAAGGTTTCGAATTTGTAAACCTTTGAGTTTTGGAAACGTAATTTATAAAGGTTTAGAATTTGTGAATCTTTGGAATATGAGAATGTATTTTTGTAAGAATTGGAATTTGGTGAATCTTTGAACAATTGTTTATAAATAGATTTTATTAACGGTTTAAAATAAGTTACTAACTATGCAGAAATTTAGATTTAAATATTCTATTATTTAAAACTTGGAATCGATTCTCTACTGGGCATTAGCTCACCCATCCTCCTTTCTCTTAGGTAATGTCATGTATGATTTGAGAAACTCAAGAGCAGAATGAGTTGAAGAAAACTTGTTACTAATTTTAGTAATTAGTAATTACTTAAAAGACTCCTATATTTAATTATTTGAATTTTGTAGAAGTCCTTTGTGGTTTATATTTTGGATTTGGTTTATGTGACTACTATACCTAATTTGTGAGAATGATAATGATGCAGTGAAAATATTTTATATATTACATTATCAATTTATATCTAATGGCGATCACACATCCGTGGGAATTTATCTTTTGAATTATTTTATAAACTTTTTTCCAAAATGTCGTTTTACAACTACTCGTCGTTTTTCTTAAAAACTGAAGTTTAATTTTTTTTTAAAAACTCTGATTAAATTTCTACTTGTAAAATTCCCTTTCTGTCACTAGGCTAAAGTTTGGGTCGTGACAGCAACACTCTCTTCTTTCGTTACATTAGTTATCTCACAAAGAATTTAATCTTTTATATATAAATGAATTTCTTCTTGGACTCCTTGTGATCGTTTACTATAAAATCTTTATTCCTACTATGAATTCCAACTCTACCTCTTCCTAAATATAATAGAAAACTAATACAATATAAATAGAGAACAAGACAAAAAAAGAAAAAAAAATGGGTTCTTAAATTGTAATGGATAGTAAATTATTAGGATGGTGTGAAAAGAAATTTAAAAAACGAATTACCATTGGGTATTTTTGTACTTAACTAAAAATAAAAAAGTATGTTAAAAGAAATTTCAAAACTTTATAGGGGTTTAATTAGAAGAGGCATGGGGAGAGAAAAAAGATGCCACCCAATCATTTTTTAGTTTTAATTATGAGGAATCACCCTATTTTCATTTTGCTCTATTTAGAACCTAGATTTTAGGAGGGAAAAGAACCCGAAGATTCTATTTCTCTTTATTTGGATTTAAAAAAATTAAGAAAAGTGCTTTTGTATGTATAAAATTCTTACAAATAGTTTAGAAAAGAGTAAAGGTTTCAAAATAAAATTTTATGGAATTTTTTAGAAATATATTTTTCTCCTCCTTTTCCTTTGCCTTTTCTCTCTGCAAAATTCCAGTTCCAAACAAAGCCGTGTAGTCACCTTAATTCGTTGAAAACCCTTCATCACTTTCTTCGCCTAACCACTCAGGAATAGTCTCAAACAATATGCCGATCAATCCGTTCTTGAATTTTGTCTCCATCTTTAAATTAAAACTTATACTCAATGAACTTATTTTTTATTTGTTTAAAGCATGTTATCTACTCAAAGAATGCTATGCAGCAAATATGAAGATTAGCATTACATGTTAATAGAAGTAAGAGCAAAGATGGATCCATACCCATGTCAACGCGAAGCTAGTGCCTATAAGCAAGGATTAAAATATCAATAGCGGTGTCGATGTTGAGGTTTTATTTTATGGATAATGTCGATAACAAAGATATTCCAGAAAATTACCAAAATTTATCTTAAAACTCAAAATTTTCAAAGAAAACCCTAAAAAATGCTAAAACAAGTGATATTACATAATTTATACTAGTTTTTATTAAACAATTCCTATTTATAATATGTGAGACAATAAAATAAACATGTGTAGTAGAAAAACGATCGAATTTTATTTCATAGAATAATTTTAAAATTAGAACATATATATATCATACTTTTTTATTTAACACATTTTATATTAATACCTTACAAATCGTAATAAGTTCTAAATTATATTGAAAATAAATAAAAATTAATGATAATATAGAATAGTTCAAATTCATTCAATGCTAAAACGATATGAGGTTGAAAATCATAAGAAAATTTTTTGCCTTGGTCCAAACAATATCTTTCCCAATTATTCTACCTAAGTAGTTCTGAAGATAATAATTTATATGCCACATATATGTTGGCTGATCTATTCCAACAGTAGACCCATATATTGGGTAATTTGAACTTATCCAACTTGATGAAAATATTGACGGATACGGACATATTAATATTAATTTGAAGAGAATCTTAAATAATATTTCATAGCTAAAGAAATTGCCTTCATTTTGCAGTTCTGAACTTGACCCTCTATTGAGATTATAAATACTATGATCATAACTGTATGAACTTTAATTAATTCCTATGCTCATTGATTCGAAACTCATGGAGATAAAATTTTCATCAGTCTGACTCAATCTTCTCAGTCTCTCCTGCGTCTTTTTTCAAATTATTTTCCAATTGCCCCAATACCATGATCGACATCTATACAATCATGGTCTTTATTAAATAGAAGGAGTTCCAAAATTTTGCCGACATATTATGGAGAGAAAACTATGATTTATTTATACTTTTTACTACCATTTTTTACATTAAAAAAAAAAGATGCCTCTAAAAAAAAATTGACATTTATGTCGATATTTGAAAATGTCGACGATATTGTTGTGATAATATCGATAAATATCTCGATATTAGTTCATTTTTTACCGACATTTTATCGATATCGATCAAGGATTAAAATGTCAATGTCGAGGTTTTATTTTACGGATATTGTCGATGTCGAAGATATTCTAAAAAAATACCAAAATTTGCCTTAAAACTCAAAATTTTGAAAGAAAACTCTAAAAAATGCTAAAACGAGTGATATTGCATAATTTATATAAGTTTGTATTTAAAACAAAACTTATTTATATTTTATAAGATAATAAAATATGCGTATATAATAGAAAAACTATCAAATTTTATTTTATGAAACAATTTTAAAATCAGAATATAGATCACACTATTTTATTTAATGCATCTCATATAAATACCTTACAAATTACAACTAGTTCTAAATTACATTGAAAATAAATAAAAATCATTGATAATATAGAGTAGTTCAAATACATTCAATACCAAAACGAGTTTCAATGAGGTTGAAAGTTATAAGAGAAATTCTCGTATTAGTCCAAAATTTCTTTCAAATGTTATGAGAGTCTTTTGTAGAGATTCCAAAATAATAAATACAAGTAGTGCAAGTATTCTTATTAAATACAAGTAATTCTAAAACTTTACTGATAAACTATAGAGAGAGAACTATGATTTATTTTTGTATTCTTTACTGTCATTTTCTATATTAAAAAAAAAAGAAGACTTTGAAAAAAATTCTATATTTCTGTCGACATTTCAAAATATCGATGACATTGTCGCGACAATGTCCATAAATATCTCAATATTAATTCATTTTTTTACCTATATTTTATCGACATTGACATATCCTCGACATTGTCGATATTTTACGAATATCTTTCTACCCCTTCAAAATACGGATATTGTCACGACATATTGACAAATATTTTGACATTTTAATTCATGATATCGATATATCATCGATATTGTCGACATTTTACGTATATTTCATAGATATAAAAAAAAATATATCTTTCTACTCAATATCGATATCAACACTTCAAAATACAGATATTATCACGATAATGTCGATAAATATCGCGATATTTAATCCATGCCTATAAGTATTAACATTTTTCTTTGTCCTCCAATGGTGACACTCAAATTTCCCTTCTGCTGAAATTTTAAATTTTCCAATAATTTATTACTTAATGTCTAACTAACTGTGTTGTCATGTACTTGTTAATTTGTTCTTTTTCCTTTTTGAGGGAAGTCTAAGTGAATTTCAGGCTCGTATATAAATGAAGAGTAAACCATAGCTTCGTGAAATATTTCTTTCGATATATTATTAAGAAAGGGAGAAAAAAAAGTTGAACAATTATCAATATGTTTTCTTTAATTAAATAAAGGTGAAATTATTATATTGATTTATATTTAATTAATTTAAAGCAGTGAGTTGGTTCCATTTAAAATATTACAAAGCAGCTACACATGATTGCTGATACTTTGCCTGCTAATTTGGTTGGGAAAATACTAAATATCTTGATAACTTATCTTGACCAAATAACTTAAATGATATGGCAAATTAGATGGTAAATAATGAGTAGTTCATATATTAAATATTGACAAATAATATAATATCACATTATTCAAATTATTTTTTTACGGTAGTTTGTCAAAATATGTGACAGTACCTGTTTGGTTGTTATAATGTTCTCATAGTCGGTACAATTATTCTAACATTCGCTAATCTTCATAACTACAAACTAATTTAAAAAGCGAATCAAATTTGGACAAGTCGGCATAAGCCGTTTTATATTGGCTCTTGTTAGTTGCTATTTGTAACTTATAAAATTTTGTTTATATACTTCTTTAACAAACATTTGTAAATCAACTCTATATTTAATAGTTTTCTCTTAGTGGGGTGAGAGAATTTGTATTGTGAGACTTGAGAGTTCTAATGGGAAAGGCTTAGGTTATAGCTTGTACGTGGGACAAAGTAAGTAGATTGAGTGTATAATTATTCTTGCAATAGTAAATTTGACTAGGGCCTGAAACTCAGGCTTTAAGTGTACAGTTTTCTTTTTGAAACCGGAACCAAGTAAATGTCTTGTCTTCGTTCCTGTCGTTCTGATGCTTCCAGCATTGTTTATTGATTTCGTTTTAAGTAAATTTGATCCCAATAATAATCTATATGTATGTGTACACAATCAGTCAATATATATAAGTAATTATTTAGCAGAATATTAGAAGAATTAATTCAACTAGCATGTCTATTTTAAAAATTTTCAGACTTACATGAATTATAGTCTAGCAAATATTCAATTGATTTACGTATATCGATTTTTCTCTATTTCAATCGGCGTAGCTAAGTAATATTTCCATCATAACAGAAAACTGTCTCGTAGTTCTAATTTGACTCCCTTAATTTACAACTAATTTTGCCAACTTCTTACTATGAAATGTGATTCAATTAGGGGTGAGCAGATTTCCGCTTAACCACGCAAACCGCTCAAACCAATCTATACCGTGCAGCGTGGTGTAGTTATTTTGTTTCGTGGTGTGGTTTGGGGTCTAATTTTTCTCTACTGTCGCGGTGTGGTGTGGAATACGAAATAAAATTTCTATTTCTACAATAAACCACACCGCACCGCATATACATATAAATCCAATTTAAAAAATATATATATACACACACATAAATTCACATATATAATATACTAAAATCTAAAATTTAAATTTTCTTGGAATAAGTTGTGAATGAAACTTGGAGAGTTTTTGAGAAAGTTAAACAAATGAGAATTTACTAATAATTTAAGTTTCAATTTTGTTGTTTGTTGCTCAGAAGGATGTCTAAATTTTTGAATTTTAAACATTTGTGTTTTACTATATTTTGATTAGGTTGTAATGTTGTGTCTTATTAAGATGTTACTTAGACAAATATGAATATGTGAATGTGTAACTTTCTTAAATATTTTAGATTTGTGTTAATTTTTAAATAATTTTGTTTTAATAGTAATAATTTTATTTCGATTATTTTTTAATTTGGCCCAATTTTGTTGAGGCCCAAACCGCATAAACCACACCACACCAAACTGCATAATGTGGTGTGGTTTGGTGCAGTTAATAGGTTTTTTTTAATCGTAGTAGTTAAGATTTTTTTCTATTATACTTTGTGGATTAGTTAAGAATTTGGATATTGTATCGTCTAACTCACACTGCGCTCACATTAGATGCAATATTAAATTATGGAAATTCACGGCTGCCTTTCAATGATTTTGGCTCAGTTGCATTGTTTAGGGGGGTCAAAGTCAAACGAGCAACTTCTAATTTTTTCGAGAATTAGGCTTTAATTTCCATTATATCTCATTATTTTTTGGCTTGATCTGTAATTCTTTACATTTTCACAAAAGGAGTTTCCTTTTTTTTTTTTTTTTTTGTGTCCTAATTCCTATAAAGACGATTGTGTATTCAGCGGCAACAAGTCAATTTTTTGTGAATAAAATATTGGAATTTTTTTATCTTTATTTTCGAAGTGTCTCAAAATATTATGCAAAATCAACAATGATTAATATCTTATTTATGGAATTCTTGCAAGAATAACCCAAAAGTGAAAAAAAAAAAAAAAAAAACTTGTAGGAATATATCAACTATGATTAATATTTTTCCCTTTGGGTTGTATTTCAACTTTATATTTTATTTTTTTCTTATTTAATATATTTTGCTAGTGTCGATACAAAAATTTGGTATAACAACAGGATTAATATTTAAATGTAAAGTCTGAGAATAATAAAGAAAAAAATAAGCATACGAATAATTTTAGAATGGTTCAGTCTTTCGAACAAGGGAAATTGATGTGAGTAGTCTCTTTTTTTGACCAAATGACTTTTTTAGTCCAATTTTTCAGAATGACATTTCTAAGATACTCCAAGCAACAAAAAGTCTACACTGCCCTTGACTTAGATTGTCCCTATCAGAGTTTTTGAGCTATGTTTTTTCTTCTTTCATCAATTTTTTTAAAAAAAATTTGAAAACCGTACTGGGGAAGTGGAAGAGAAACCACCAAGCTTCACTCCCTCATTTCAGACTTCGAGGACCCTCTATAATCGGCTTCACCGAGGTTGAAGAAGAAGAGATTATCATTGAAGAAGAGTTTATCATAAACTGTGACTATCACAAAATTTGTGACCATGAGTCACAACATATGTGACTCTACATTACATACACTACTCATAGATCTCAAATAATCTATTGTGACATAACGAGATCGGATTCTTACAAATCTGCCTATTGTGACCATAAATAACAAAATTGTGACAAATATAATAATAGAGAACATACCCGAAAAAGGTGTAGTCACACAAATTCTAACAATTAATGATAATATATCACAAAATTTGTGACATATATACCATCAGTCACAAAATTTTGACACTACCAATATCTTCAAAAACTCACAATATTTGAAACAATATAAAACAAACAGTGACAATCAGTCACAAAGTTGTGACTACCCGTAACAAAATTGTGACTAATGTTCATAACGATGTAAAATAAACCATGACCATCAATCACAAAATTGTGACCACTAATAATAAATTTGTGACTAATGTAATAATGGAAAACATACCCAGAGAAAATGTCATAATTAAATATTATTATAACAAAAAAAGTTTGAAGTGTTTGTGATCCCCAAAGGTATCATAAAGTTTGACGCCCAAAGCCCTCTAACCCTGAAGCATTGAATCTTTCGTCTTGTTATGATGTGGCAGTCTCGTAATTTCGTCACTTCCACATACCTTATGAGCACAATGGCTATGGAGCCTGCTCATCGATTCTCACTCTCCGTCTCTCCTCATTATTCCACCTTGAGAAATGCCTTAAACTTGACATTTTCAACCCAATAATTTGAAAATCTCGGGTGCCCGTTTCGGGCTACATAGAACTGAAACTACTATTGAAGATCATCTTTACGACTCAGAAAAGTTATAATCACGCGTTACCGCAATCACCAAAGAATGGGTCTTGGAGAAAAGAAGAAGAAGAAGATGAGCAGGTTGGCTTCTGGGTCTTGGAGAAAAAAAAAAGTTCATGGAAAAAGAAATAAAGAAAAGAAAGAAAATTGAATGATAGAGGAAAGAAAGAAAAATGAATGATTGAGGAGTTTTGTACGTTTGTGAGAGAAATGGGAAAAAAATAAGAGAAAGTAAGTAATAAGGAGGAACCAGTAAAAAAAAAAAAAAGAAAGGAAAAGTAGGGAAAATGGGAAACACACCTCACCTAAAAAGACATAGGTCTCCTCGAAAAAATGGGCAGAAGGGCATATTCAGAATGATGAATTTTTTTCTCTCCAAAATGAACTGAAAGTGTCATAATTTCATATTAGAAAAGTCATTCTGAAAAACAGGACTAAAAAAATCATTTGGTCAGAAAAAGAGACTACTCACGTCATTTCCCCCCGAATAAAATTATACGTCCACTATAGTCAATATTATTCTCTCAGAGTTTTCTGATTACAAGAGAGTTTCGATCCCTTTTTTCAGTCCATTAATCCTATATTTATAGATTATGGAGATTAGGGATTTATATTCATTAGATTAGGTAACAAATAATGCGAATTTAATTCGTATTTATCCCATAAAACCAGAAAATATCTATATTTAAAGATATTTAATTATAATATCCTGAAACTGCTTGCGAATATCTCGAAATTAGGTGATTTGAATGAAAAGATCTCAGGATACAAATGGCTGGTTTAAATTAATGAAGTCTTTTCCCAAGTGTAGGAGTATCAAAACAATAAATTACTCGGCAAGACCGAGGTCGATTCACAGAGAGGTTAGTGAACAATACAAAATCATAAACTATATATAACAAGAATTAAAAGGATGAGAGAGAATATGTTGTAGAATATTTACAATAAAACAAAGAGATAAAATGATGAGATATGAAAAGTTGCATAATTAAACGATTGCTAAGGTTAGGGGATCTTTTCTTAGTACGTCAAATAGGTACAATTTAAACTCATTTATTACTCAATTAGAATCCATACACAACGGAGGTTCCAATCAGAAGATTTAGCATTAAAGGTTCTTCAAGTTACATATGTAATTGCATTAGTTTCCTTAATTACCTTTTTTTATATAACGCTAATACTTATAAATATGGTCAAGTACTCATAGTGGCACCTTACATCTATAACAAATCAAGATTCCATCCTAGCACAGCCGGTTAACCGAACATACGGCCCAAATGGAATCAAGTATTTGTTGTGCCAAAGGCTATTTATAATGAATCAAGACACACCACTTAACAAGGAGGGTATTAAATTAATTAAGAAAGTAAAGACAACACATATATTACAATAATGATTAAAGGATGTAAACAATTAATTCTATGTAGAGTTTTAGATTATACTTATTCTTCCCTCAAGAGATTCACCCTTTTACCTTAGTAAGATAGAAATTAACTACACATGATAATGAAGAAAAACAAAGATGAACATGATATAAACATAAAAGTAAATAGAAATATTTTACTACTTTACATGCAAAATGACATTACAACAATATAGAAAATAAGAGAGAAAACAAGAGAATAATCTTGATATCTGAAAGCAAGATACCTATTAAGCCTAGATTAAGCATCTATTTATAGGAAAACTTGGAGATACAAAGTCAACATTTGTAGGCTAAGGATAAGTGCAAGGTAGCACTTTGTTTCAGCAGATTCAGTCTCTCCCAAAAATGTATCTGAAACTCTATGAATTTAGACGAAAAATGTCTTGATCAAAGAAGAGAACCTAAAGGCTTATTTCTTAGGAGTCGTATGCCACTAGAATTGCATCAATTGGATATGTATTTCTTGACTTAAAGCAAAAATGGTGAAGATAGGTTCTGCTGAGTCAAAATTGGTTGCTGATCTTATCAGCCAGAAAGATTCGATATTTTTACCCAGATTTTGGCTTCTTTTGAATTTTCTCAAAGAACAAATTGTCTAGATCTTTTTGTGTACGTATCCATAGTATTAAGAATTACCCTATTTAAAATTGTATTGAGGCCAGAATGGGCTAAATATTGAAGAGTGTTGGGCTAAACGTGAATGCAATCTAATTTGCAATATTGTCCACTTGAGATCCATTATGAAATAATCTGAGCTAATCTTGTAAATTGGATTTAGTGAAGAATTGAGTCTAGAATCCATGGGTTCAAGAACTGGATCAAGATCCCATGCAGTTTAAACTCTGTGCCCATTTTACGAAACCTGTGCAGAAACGAATATTCAGCATAAATTAGGGGTAACTCTTGCTTTTATGCCTATGTCTACAAAAGTGCTTTAAATTAGGGAATTTAATGAAACTCTAACTGTATAATAATGATATAATCACATAATAAATGTACACAATTAGACATTTATTAACAAATATGTTTGTTATCTGAGAAAAGAGGACCAGATCGCTATCAACTTGTTCTGGGCGAGCTAGTATTCTTCTGATCTGCTCGAACATCTCGAGCTGGACGAGCTTTGAACAAGCTCGCTTCCTCTCTAGCAGTTATGGAATTCGTGTATAACAGCTATTTTGAAGATAGTTGAGTAGGAAATGAGATGCCAACCTGTAGATGGTATTCCTATTACTTTTCTTCCTTAATTAAACTAGTTTTCGTTTAAAAATTAATTTTTTAAAAAAAAAAAGTCTTGCAATAGTATAAATGTATTTAAAAGTTATATATGGTTTGACTATGACGGGGTGATTTTTTTCATACGCGTTACTTGCTTTCACTACATCATAAGGGAATTAGAATAATCACTGCATATCTTTTAGTGTTGTCAGCACCATCATTGAGACTAAATAAAAACGAATATACAGGTGCAATTTCTAATGAATAAATGTTTCTTGGAATGGACTTAGCTCGTCAATGCAAACGTATCAAAGTAGGTATATATATAGTAGAAGAGTAAAGGCAACGCAAAGTTTTGTCTTTTTCTTTTTTATTTCAACATTATGCATGGTAGTTAATCGATATGAATATCCCATGCATCTCGGTATAGTTGTCAAACACTACGTACGTATACATTATTCTTAACTAGAGGATTTAGTCCTTTTCTAAGTACGAATACTGCTTAATTGCTAAGTTATATATACGTTAATTTGTTCCATATACAAACACTAGTAAAAATATGCTTTATAAGTCATGAAAGTAAAAGCTTTGGATGAAACTCAGCACGAAGGCTCTCGCATGCAAGTGTAACGCATATTATAGTCTCTGTCCATACCATAAACATATATATATTGTCCCTTTATACGCGACTTCAAAGTTTAAAGTGGAAAACGCATCGTGAGGCTTCATACTTAAGATTGCGCAGTTTTTATGCACATCATGATAAGTAACGTCTATATATATAGTTAGTTCCTCTTTGCTTCGTTAAAGAGGCCCAAAAGTCAGACCCAAAAGCAAGCATTCTCACAATCGAGCTGTCTGATTCTGCGTGCGGCGCGCGCGTTTGTTTTGAAAAAAATAAAAAAATAAAAAAAATATAAATAAATAGGGTACTAATTAGAGAGAAACTAGATGCGTGGGAAAGACTTTGTTACATAGCCATACTATTATTTTTCCTCTTATTAAATAAAGAGAACTATGTCCTAATATATATACAAGAAACTACTTATATTATAGGGAAAAATATGTAAAACAACAATTCCATTATTCCTAAACAGCATCATTGGTGGAAGTCTTACGCGAAACAAGTATGAAAAAAAAAACAACATCATAACAAGTTGCTTTTGACACATAATATGTGCCTCTATCATTATTTTTCTTCAGATGGAATTCCAATATTCCATTAGGCATTAGCAGTTTCCAAGTGAAAGTATAATCATTTTTCGTTTCATTTCTTCTCAATGTATAAGGAATAAATTAAGTGGTCCTAATTCATACATGACTTTATCATTTTTCATTACCCTGCTTTGGAGGCTTCTAGTAATTCTGTGGAAAGCTTGATATGTGGGCAAGACTTTAAATACATAGAAAACAATAGATGTTACACCTAGCCGCACTGCGCTAAGTATGTTGTCTGTATATGATAGGGACTACTTCTTTTATTCCCTATCAAGGTGAAACTAATATGGACGGTTAGATTTTAATCTAGTATTACAATTTTATATACGTAGTTGGAATAAAATTCAAATGTAAATTTAATGATGGTTTTCATTTTTTATAAATGCTAGATAGATTGAAAATTAACTGTTAATATTAGTTCCATATTGACAAGAAAAAAAAAAAAAAATCTGTAGCTACTATACTAGCACCTATATATATAATAATTAGGACGTTTATAATTTTGTTAATTAGTTATGCATATTTTAGACTCCCGTTAGTGTTAAAAGTAGAAAGTATTGGCTAACTCAAATTGTGTTTAATTTATATCATCATGGCTGAAGACACATTTTCTATCGTATTTGTAGGTAAAGGGGGAAAAGAAACAATTGTACGAACGCGTTCTCAACGGGCTCTGTATATAATATAGGAATTCCTACTACCTGAACTCACCAAAGACCTTCCGAGTCCTCAAACCACCCTTTGAGTCTTTGACTCTCACATATTTCCCATATTTTGGTCCTCAATCAGCTTTACCGTAACTCTTTGTTTTTCTTTTCTTTTTCTTTTCTTTTCTTTTCATTTTTTCTACTACTCAGAATAAAGAAACCATGTCGAGCATTTGGCTCAAAAACTCCAATTCCTCTGAGATTTCACTTAATGTGCAACACACTCTTACCACTCCAATCAAAAGGTGGCACGTAGCTTTTGCTGTCATATATTCATCAAGAGCCTTTCTATCTCTCCAAAAAGAATCACTAGCCAATATCAACACCAAATGTGGATCAATAGTGTTAAAAACTTCATCAGAAACCACTATTTGTATCCAGCCAAACAATGAATTCAACATTGACCAAACAAGCCTCACTCAACTTCTGGAGCAGAAAAGTCTTGAACAACTTCGAACATTTGAAGGCGTTCATGGCATAACATCGAAACTACAAACTGATGCCAAGCTCGGAATCCATGGCGAATTGGAAGACATTGCTCGCCGCAAGGCCGTGTTTGGCTCAAACACTTACACCAAACCAATTGCAAAGAGCTTCCTCCATTTCATGTGGGAAGCTTTTAAGGACCTCACTATTGTCATCCTCTTAGGCTGCTCAGCTCTTTCGCTTGTGTTTGGCATTAAAGAGAATGGACCAAGAGAAGGATGGTACGATGGAGGAAGCATCTTGTTCGCCATTTTTCTGGTCATTGCTCTGTCTTCTTTGAGCAACTATAGGCAGAGCAAGCAGTTTGAGAAGTTGTCTGAAGTGAGTAACGACATTCGAGTTGATGTCGTTAGAGGCGGCCGACGACAACTGATTTCGATCTTCGAAATAGTAGTTGGAGATGTCGTTTGCTTGAAGATCGGTGACCAAGTTCCTGCAGACGGATTGTTCTTAGACGGGCATTCGTTAGAAATCGACGAGTCGAGCATGACAGGGGAGAGTGACCATGTTGAGGTCAATGCTAGACATAATCCATTCTTGTTAGCTGGTACTAAAGTGATTGATGGATATGGTAGAATGCTTGTCACTTCAGTTGGGATGAACACAAACTGGGGTCTAATGATGAGCCGAATTAGTATCGATTCAAACGAACAGACGCCTTTACAAGCTCGGCTTAACAAGCTCACTTCTTCAATTGGCAAGGTTGGCCTGACAGTTGCCTTTCTTGTTCTCTTAGTCTTGTTAATCCGATACTTCACCGGAAATACGAAAGCTGAGAACGGAAGAAGAGAATTCGATGATGGAAAGACTAAGTTTGGTGATGTAATGAACGCTGTGGTGGGAATTGTGGCTGCTGCGGTCACCATTGTGGTGGTGGCTATACCAGAAGGGTTACCTCTGGCTGTGACTCTGAGTCTTGCTTATTCGATGAAGAGAATGATGGCAGATAAGGCCATATTGGTGAGGAAACTCTCCGCTTGCGAGACAATGGGCTCCGCCACCACCATTTGTACGGACAAAACCGGAACTCTCACGCTGAACCAGATGAAGGTGACAGAGTTTTGGCTTGGCCAAGAATCTGTTAATGGAGAAGATCAAGGTTACTCGATCATCGCTCCTTTTGTCATCGATTTATTACACGAAGGAGTTGCTTTGAACACAAGTGGTAGTGTTTTCAGGCCTAGTTTGGAGTCAAAACTCGAGCTTTCGGGTAGTCCAACGGAGAAAGCCATTCTTTCGTGGGCTGTAGAGGAGCTAAAAGCAGATATGGAGGAACTGAAACAGAGTTGCAACATTCAAGATGTCGAAACTTTCAATTCGGAGAAAAAACGAAGCGGGGTTGTGATCAAAAGGATAGGTGATAACACAACACATGTTCATTGGAAAGGTGCTGCCGAGATGATACTAGAAATTTGCTCGAGTTACTATGATTGTTCCGGAATTCTGAAAGATCTTAATGATCACGAAAAGGCGAAAATCGAAAAGATTATTGAAGGCATGGCAGCAAGTAGCCTTAGATGTATTGCTCTTGCACACAAACAAGTTCAAGTTAATGAAAAAGAAAGCAAGAAGCTAACTGAAGAAAAGTTGACTTTATTAGGCCTACTTGGTCTCAAAGACCCTTGTAGACCAGAGGTGAAAAAGGCAGTAGAAGATTGCCAAAACGCCGGGGTGAGTGTGAAAATGGTAACTGGGGACAATGTTTTCACTGCTAAAGCCATAGCTACTGAATGTGGTATTCTCAAGCTTAATCAAGACATGTCAAATGGAGCTGTAATAGAAGGCTCCGAGTTTCGAAATTACACACCGAAAGAGAGAATGGAAAAAGTTGACAAGATTCGTGTTATGGCGAGATCATCTCCGCTTGATAAACTCCTCATGGTACAATGTCTGAGGCAAAAAGGCCACATTGTCGCGGTCACCGGCGATGGAACAAACGATGCGCCGGCTCTGAGAGAAGCAGATATAGGACTTTCTATGGGGATTCAAGGAACTGAAGTGGCGAAACAAAGCTCGGACATTGTTGTTTTAGATGATAACTTTGCTTCAGTGGTCACAGTTTTGAGGTGGGGAAGATGTGTCTACAACAACATACAAAAGTTCATTCAGTTTCAGCTAACAGTCAATGTTACAGCTCTTGTAATCAACTTCATAGCAGCTGTTTCCGCCGGCGAAGTTCCGTTGACCGCGGTCCAGCTCTTGTGGGTCAACCTGATAATGGACACACTGGGAGCTCTGGCTCTAGCCACAGAGGAGCCATCAAAGGAGCTCATGGAAAACCCGCCGGTGGACCGATCTGAGCCGCTCATCACAAACATCATGTGGAGGAATCTCATTGCTCAAGCAGTGTACCAGATTGTGATTCTCTTGTGCTTACAGTTCAAGGGTAAGGCCATGTTTGGTGTCAATGAAAAGGTAAAGGACACTTTGGTGTTCAACATTTTTGTGCTTTGCCAAGTTTTTAATGAGTTTAACTCAAGGAGCCTTAAGAAGAGGAATGTGTTTAAGGGGATAGCGAGGAACAAGCTGTTTTTGGGGATAGTTGGGATCACCATTGTTTTCCAGGTGGTAATGGTGGAGTTTCTCAAGAGGTTTGCTGGCACTGAGAGGTTGAATTTGGGACAATGGGGCTTTTGTGTTGGAATAGCAGCTGTTTCTTGGCCCATTGGTTGGGTTGGCAAGTGCATACCTGTGCCACATAAACCGATTTTCAGCTATTTAAGATAGAAAATAGGTCGTCTTTTGTACACACTAAAAATAGTATATATATTTTTATGTGTGTATTTTTCCTTTGTAGTAATGGTTCGTATGTGTGAGTATTTTATTATTTACTACTAGATTTCATTGTCTAGGCTTTTTCGTTTCATTGTATTCTTTCGGTTTCAATTTTGGCTACGTGCTTTTATTTATTTATTTATTATTATTATTTTTTTTTTTTGAGGAAGTGCTACACATCTTGGAAAAGGTTTTTATGAGAAATTTAAGCATTTTGCTATGCGTAAGAACTTCTAACATGCATGAATGATGAATGTGATGGTTTTGAAAGCCAAGTTGCTTGCTTCTTATTGATGAGATGCTGATGTAGATAGACCTAATCAAGCCCAATAGCTAAGACCAAGTACTTTATTTATTTATTTATTTTGCTATGAAGACCAAGTATGATACTTACCCTAATTCGGCTTCGAATTTTCTAGTTGGAGAATAATAAATATCAGTCTACAGCTTGAAAAATGTGGACTCCATTTAAATAATTCACATTTTAGTAATATAACAAAGTAAAGCGAAGTACACATGTTGAGCATGAGATTTGAGTGTGGAAAGAGAGTAATCCTAACTCTATCCATAAGCATAGACTGTACATAGAATTCGAAAAAGAAAAGAATTTCAAAGAAAACTAAAGGGAAATTAAACAATAGATGCTCCGAAAATACTCTAGTTTTACCCCTATGCAAGTTAATAAAAATCTGAAATGTATGCTTTTTAATTACAATGCCCCTTAAAAAAAGATAGTCTCTCTAAAAAAAATTAAAAAGAAAAAACTTTAAATCCGCAAAATTTTGTGTGTGTTAAATTTAAATGCTATGGGTCTACTTTAAAAGAATAGAAAGTTTCGAAATCTTCTCAGATAACTTTATGTCATCGTGGGAAATTTCAATGAAGGACCGTGATATTCTTGACAAAATGATAGTTCTGGACAAAAGTGATATTTTCGAAAATATTTCCACGATGGTTACGTTTTCAACAATTTGTGACCCATTTTCGACCAAAACGTTGGATCCTAATTTCCAAAATATCACATTTTTCAAAGTATTTTTGAAGATATTACTTTTGTCAAAAACTATCGTTCTTAGTCAAAACTGGTCGAAAATTTTCCACCATTATCGTGGATCTTTGTTAAAATTCGAAAAATTCAACCCGAAATTAACTCTTTTTTTAAGACATAAACACATCAGAATATCGTGAAACTTAGTAATAAACTATTTTAAAGCATACACAAAGCATTTAAACTAAGAAATTGGTTACTTGATATGTCGATCAAAGTCGGATTAAAGCCCAAGGAGATGCTTGAGAATTTGATTATTTTTCCTAACAAAGCTTGAACACGTAGATGATTGAGAAAAACAGAGAAGTTTTAAGAGATATTAATTTTTAATTAAGAACATAAAGAGGAAAAATAAAAAAAATAAATAAAAAAAAGAAGATGATTAGGTTTGAGAAACAAATGTGCTCCAAAATTTTATGAGTATTTTCATCCAAAAATTGTCTAGAAATACAAAATTTTAGAGGTTATTTACTTGAGCTGTTGAGCATAGGAGTCAAATTAATAAAATTTCCCCATATAACTGCTTTTGTGAAATCCATTACAGATAACTGGTCAAGATATGTTTTTATTATTCTTAAGGGTATTTTTATCCTCAAGCATATATACTGTAGAAGTTTATTGAAACAATCCCTCAAAAAAGAAATTTACTGAGATAAGCCTAATTAAGCGTATACCTCAAATTTGATGTATTATTGAGCAGAGTCCATAAAATTTCGCTAGCTCATGCAAAAGCAGCACACAAACAATAATGTTAGATGAACCATTGTACTAGTAAGGAAGTTATTTTCGTGGAAAGGGGGTAGGAGAACTAGAAGGAAGTTTCCAGGGAACCAAGTTGCCTACTCGCCTTATGGCTTTTCTCTAGAAAAATCAAGAGACTTTTCTGCTCTTTCCAGCCAAAGAAAAGAAAAGGGAAGAAAACGAAGACTAGTCACAAATTAGTTTTTTTTCTGTTTAAACATAAACCATCTACTTTTTAGACCGCGTTAAGATTAGTCACATATATAAAGTTTTATCATTTCTGATAAGCTTACATTAAGCATTGATCATAGTCTAAAAGATAATTTCGACAAAACATATTGGAAGAACCAACTAATAAGGTTGACGTGGATTGACTAATAACAAAAGCTTCAGTCAATACAATAACTTGTCCCCACGCCACCCAAAGCTCGCGTGTTCCCACTTTAGAGGCTCTCAAGGAAACTCCTCCGTTCTCACTCAACCAAAATAAATTAAAAATCCGAAAAACCAAAATAAAATTTTACTAAGATACCCCACTCAGATTTATGTCAAAATGTCGTTGATACCCTTCTATACCTCATATATTTATAATAACGCTCCTTAATCGGGTCTTAAAAATAATTGAAAAATCAGGAAAAATTTTGCAATTTAAATATGTTATTCTTTTCATTTACGCAATTAAATGCTGTTTTAGAAGTGAAACTTAAATTAAACAAAAATTCAATGGTCAAGAGAAAATTTTACTCAAATTTAACTAAAGGAGTAAGGAGAGGTGTTTGTAATTTTTTGAATTTCAGAGGTTGTTAATAATTTTTTCTTTTTCCAAAATGGTCTCATTATAAATAACTAGACATAAATCTTGAAATGTCAGTATAATTTTCCAAAGAGACAAGATGGTCTCACTATAAATATCTAGACATACATCTCGAAGTGTCAGGATAATTTTCCAAAGAGACGTGCTAGCAATAGAATCATTTCCATTATCTTTTGCATTCTAATATTTCTGCTTAATATGTAGACTCTATTAAAATATTTTATATTTCAGTAATATAACAATTTGTTGTAAAGTCTAAATATCATAGAATAAGACATGAAATTATAAAAGAGAGTGTACTAGTAATTTTCTTTTCCAAAAAGAAAAAAGAGAATGGAATAGAACTAAAGGGTGTTTTCCGTGCAGACCAGCTTTACCTCTTGTTTATAGTGTCAAATCGCACATACAGTTTATGCCTATTCATAAATCATGCGGTTCCAAATAATATTGAAGATAAACTAAATCAAATTGCGCATACATTTACAATGTGGCGCAGTATTATTTCTACGGTTTGGACAATATATAGGCATTAAAAATGGGTATTGAAAATTTTGGTCAACTGGTCTTCGTATATTATTGCTTCTAAATTAATAATTTTCATAAGGCTAAAAGGTATAGTATATCTAATGATAAAAAGTGATAATTATGCTTTTATACTGTTTGTGTTTAATTTATATATTACGTTTTAGCTATTTAATTAACATTGTCTTTTATATTTGACTTTTATAATAACTTTATGTCATTTCTAGGTCAAATTAATACCTATAACAAAATGACTTTTATATTTAAGTATGTGTGGCCATCTTATTAGGGTCTTATAATAAAATGACCAGATTTTAGACTTATTTTAAGTAAATATTCGTTTTTCAAATATAGTAGTAAATAAATGGTGTATATACTAAAATTCAAAATATGATAAATCTAGTACAAAAATTTATATACTCAATACATAAACTATAGCTAGTATATAAGTAGATACCAAATGTAAAAATACATATACTCAGTCATTTAGCTATAAAAAGAGCATGGGCATTTATTAAATGAAGTGTGAAAAAAAGGACATATAATCTAATTTCCCACTTTTTTTATTAGATTAAGCTATTTGATAATCCTATCATCAAGGAAATCTGGGCAATGCACCTACTCAGAACCCATCATACGTTAGAATGAATTTCAAAGAGTCTAAAAAAAAGTTAAAAATAACAAAACAAGGCCAAAACCCCTAAACATAATGATAATAAGAACATCGCATCGTATCCCTATAATAAATATTCCGCCACTTAGATCATAAAAGGGCGTTTAAAGCATTTTCAAAAATTTAGTATACAATAGTATACAAAAATCAGTCAAAGAATATACTTAATTTTAACCCCGATTTGATAAATTGAGGAATACATTCTGCATTTCTAAAAGTACGTAATCGAAACTAGCACCTGTTAAAGCACATAAGAGTGTTTCGGTGTTTTCCCATCAACTTTACTTGAACAATTTTAGTTAAATCATGATAGTGAGTTTAGTTGCTTTACGCTTACTAAGCAATTATCAATTTTTCACAATCGAAAAGATTTCAGAAATGGCTTGGAACGAATTGTTGAGCCCCGTGAAATAATACAATAGATACCGATGCGTGTGATGATTGGTTTGCTTTCCTGTTTTCGGTTCTATGTGAGAGCAGAGACGGATCTACGTTGGGGCGAGTGGGGCTCATGCCTCCACTTATTTTCGTAAAATTGTATTTTATGTTTCATTATTTTTTCAATTTAATCCGATTTAATTTATATTTTTTAAGATAGTTTTCTCATAATTTCTCAATTTTCCCCCACTCAATTTTTATGTTACCTATACTTTTTTTTTTCAACTTTGCCTCATCTAATATTTTACTTCTGGGGGGTTAATTTCCTTATTTTTCTCTTTCTCAAAATCTAGCCTCAATTATTTCTCTACTTTTACTCTCATTAATTTTTATCAACAAATTGACTAGTAACTCCTCAATATTTATCGGTTTCAATAAATAACAATTAGCATATTAAAATTTAATAAAAACTAAATTTCTAATGACTAATTATCTATGTTTGTATATGCATATTACCTCTTACTTGTTGATCCATATTGAATAGAAATTTATATGTTAATTATTATTATTTTTTTTTTCACCATACCCCAATTGAAACAAAATCTTGGATCCATCACTGTCTAAGAGGATATGATTTTTATTTTTTTTTTAAGGAGAGAGAGGATATGAATTTTGCACAAAAATCAAATGTGAAGGTATACATTTCTACATTTCTAATTACTGGAAATGCATGGTTAAATATGTTAAAATTAAAAATACAGGATATTAAATAGTAATTTTCGTTTTAATGCTTAAAAATGACATGTATGTGTGTTTTTTCTCTTTATAAAAACATGACGTGATATAGATGTGCATTTTTCTCACAATATTTTTTAAATGATATGATATATTTCATATTCAAATTGGATAAGAAAAAAGGGATTTAACATGGATAGTAGTAATTTAGACTGAAATGATTTTTGTTATTTTACTAAAATAATTTTTTAAGAGTGTTTATTTTACTAAAATGACTTTATTTTAGTAAAATAACTTTCCTAATAGTATCACAATGTTTTCCGACAGTCACACAATTTGCGATCAATGATTAATTCTGAAAGAGCCATTTTAGTCCAAATTAGGATTAGTATATAGGTGCATTTCCTTGAGGAAATTTTGTCTTACTATAGTTTTTATGCACAATATGAATGAACTAACCAGAAGGAAAATAGAAACATCACATGTAATTGTCCAAGCGCAAGCTGTTTAGTTAGTGGCTTTCACCCTCCAAGTTTAGGGCTCCACACATCACCCAAAGACCTGGAAAACCGACTCGAACTGACTCGCATATAACCAATAATGTCTGTTTGATTTCAAAACCAACCAAACGGCCGTTTGTGAATTTAATACTTGGTGTAAATTATAAAGAAAACCTTGATTTTAAATATCGGTGCTTTGATAAGTTGCTCAAAAATCTCAATTCTCCATTCACTTAGTCCCCACAATAGAAACGTGGTTGGGTTCTACTTCTACATAAGTGGAGGATTAAGATGCAACTACTATTGGCTGTGGCTACATGGGGAGCTTCGCAGCACAAGAACAATAAAGCTTTTTGACAAGTAATCTGTACTTGTGCGTACAATATAAGTTCCCGCACCAATCGTACGGCTCCATTCCCAAAAAGGAGAAAAAATAGTTGGAATCCACCTCCATAATCCATCTATGGAAATATGGAATATGACTACCGAAACTTCTTAGGAGGTACGGAAAAGAATGTCTCTACAAAGCAGACGCCACTAGTCACCAACGTACATATTTGGAGGTATGGAGGGAGAAAACAAGATAAAAAGCCTTAATATAAAAACAAACCGCACCAGTCAACTCCATACGGTATATAGCTTTCGAATTGGTATTTCTTGCTAATTAGAAAACATAAACCAGATAATTTTCCCTTTCTTAAGAGTGTTTTCCTCTCCAGTCTGGTGAATACCGCATTGTCTCGTTTCTTTTAGCTATTTTATGTCCCATCCTCTCTTACTTTCTTTTTCCTTAATCTGAGCTTGTTTCTTTGTACTCTACCTTCTTTTAACCTTTCCCTTATCAGTTACTCGAATTTGAAATGGCGTGTTGCATTTTGCATAAGGACTTGGAGTACGTTGAGCCAAACACAAACAAAAAGAAATGGCACTCAGCTTTTGTTGCCATATACTGCTCTAGAGCCTTCTTGTCCCACTTCAGAACTACAGCACCAAAGAAGAGCTATACCAAAATCTCACCCTCTCCCTCTCATACTATTGCCAATGTTAAGCCAGAGAACAGCTTCGAAATCCATCCAACAAGCCTTGTTGAGCTTGTCCAGGACAAAAATCTTCTTCAACTTGAAGAGTTTGGAGGGGTTGCCGGTGTGGTAAAGGCTCTCGAAACTGATGCAGAGCTCGGAATTCAAGGTGATGACAAAGATAACATCGCCCGACGACGTAAAGAATTTGGCTCAAACACATATCGGAAACCACTTACAAAGAACTTGATCCATTTTGTGTGGCAAGCTTTCAAGGATCTTACTATCATCATCCTTCTAGGCTGCGCTGCACTCTCTCTTGGCTTTGGTATGAAAGTGCAAGGAGCCAAACAAGGTTGGATTGACGGTGTGAGCATTTTTGTCACCGTTTTTCTTGTCACTGGCGTCTCTGCAATCAGCAACTACAAGCAGAACAATCAGTTCGACAAGTTATTAAAAATCAGCAACAATATCCAGGTCGATGTTGTTAGAGAAGGACTACTCCGGCAGATTTCAATATTCGAAATTGTAGTGGGAGACATTGTTTGCTTAAAGATGGGAGACCAAGTTCCGGCAGATGGTTTGCTCTTAGCAGGGAATTCTTTACACGTTGACGAGTCCAGCATGACAGGGGAGAGCGACCAGGTAGAAGTTAACCACAACCAGAATCCTTTCTTGTTGTCTGGTACCAAAGTGGTTGACGGCAATTTGCGGATGCTTGTAACTTCAGTCGGCATGAACACAACATGGGGGCAAATGATGAGCCAAATCAGCCATGATTCAAATGAAGAGACGCCTTTGCAAGCTCAGCTCGAGAAGCTAACTTCATCGATCAATAAGATCGGTCTCACAGTTACATTCCTGGTTATTGTGGTATTGTTTGTCCGCTACTTCACAGGGAATACAGAAGATGATAACGGAAACAGAGAATTTAACCATAGCAAGACAAAGACTGACAAAGTAGTGAATACTGTTATTGCAATTATAAGATCAGCAGTCACAATTCAAGACGGCTTGCCTCTTGCTTTGACGCTGACTCTTGCTTATTCAATGAAGAGAATGATGGTTGATAACGCAATGGTTAGGAAGCTCTCTGCCTGTGAGACCATGGGCTCTGCCACCACCATTTGTACGGATAGAACTGGTACTCTCACGATGAACCAGATGAAAGTTACAGAATTTTGGCTTGGTGATGAATCTGTGGCTGAAGATTCTTACTCAACCATTGTTCCATATGTAGCAGAATTAGTTCGAGAAGGGATAGCTCTTAATACTACTGCTAGCATATATAAGCCTGATTTGAGATCAGAATTTGAGATTTCAAGTACTCCAACAGAAAAAGCAATTCTTAATTGGGCCGTTCTAGAGTTGAATATGGATATGGAGAAAGTAACGAGGAATTGTACCATTATTCGCGTTGAAGGCGTGGAGGCCTTCGATTTTCGAAAGAAACAAAGTGGTGTCTTGATGAAGAGGAAGGCAGACAACACAATTTGGGTACACCGGAAAGGAGCGGCAGAGATGATTTTAGCCATGTGTTCGAGCTACTATGATGCTTCTGGAATCATTAAGGATCTCGGTAAGAATCAGAAAATAAAGTTTGACAAAATTATTCAAGGTATGGCTGCTAGCAGCTTCAGATGCATTGGTTTTGCACATAAACAAGTTAAAACCGAAGAGCTTGAGGATTCAGAAGGACATGAAACGCTACAAGAAGATGGCCTGATCCTACTAGGCCTGATGGGTATTTCGGATCCCTGCCGTCCAGGAGTGAAGAAAGCCGTTGAAGCTTGCCAGTACAGCGGGGTAAACGTCAAGATGATCACTGGTGACAACATTTTCACCGCAAAAGCCACAGCCACAGAGTGTGGAATCCTTAAATCAGACCAAGACATGTCCAGCGGAGCAGTCATAGAAGGTGTGGAGTTTCGAAACTACACGCCAGAGCAGAGACTTGAGACCGTTGACAAAATATGCGTCATGGCAAGGTCCTCTCCTTTAGACAAACTCTTAATGGTCCAATGCCTGAAACAGAAAGGCCACGTCGTAGCAGTCACTGGAGATGGCACAAGTGACGCACCGGCACTGAAAGAAGCCGATGTCGGACTATTCATGGGAATCCAAGGCACCGAGGTCGCCAAAGAATGCTCAGACATTGTCATCGACAGTTTTACTTCAGTCCCGACAGTTTTGAGGTGGGGTAGATTCGTGTACAACAACATCCAGAAGTTCATCCAATACCAACTGACCGCAAACCTCTCCGCCCTCGTAGTCAACATTGTAGCCGCAATTTTAGACAAAGAAGTCCCATTAACAGCTCTCCCTTTACTATGGATGAACTTGGTCATGGACACTCTAGGAGCCTTGGCTCTAGCCACCGAGTTGCCCACAAATGAGCTCATGGAAAACCCACCAGTGGGCCGAACAGAGCCACTCATTACCAACACCATGTGGAGAAATCTGTTGTCTCAGGCATTTTATCAAACAGCTGTGATGCTAACATTACAGTTCAAAGGCGAAACGATATTCGGCCTTAATGATAAGGTAAGAGACACGTTGATATTCAACACCTTCATCCTTTGCCAGGTTTTCAACGAATTCAATGCCAGGAAGCTAGAGAAGAAGAACGTGTTTAAAGGGATTCACAGGAACAAACTGTTCTTGGGGATAATCGCCATAACCATCGT
This sequence comes from Trema orientale, assembly GCA_002914845.1. Classification (NCBI taxonomy): domain Eukaryota; kingdom Viridiplantae; phylum Streptophyta; class Magnoliopsida; order Rosales; family Cannabaceae; genus Trema; species Trema orientale. The sequence continues at coordinate 182,822 of JXTC01000005.1, forward strand.
TCTTCAAGCTCTGATGGTGGAGTCTCTGAAGAGGTTCGCGGATACAGAGAGGTTGAACTGGGCGGAGTGGGGCGCATGCGTTGGCCTCGCGGCTGTGTCTTGGCCGATCGGTTGGGTTGTCAAGTGCATACCTGTTCCAGGTAAACCAGTTTTCAGCTACACTTACAACAAAGCTCTGAAAATTTTTGAGTTGGGGGAATTTCGAGTTAGGGAGAATTCGTTCCGTACACACCGTGTGGACATTTGTTGATTTTCCCCTTTTTTTTTTTAAGGGGATTCCATTTCTTTCTTTGTATTGACTTGTTTATTCACTTTCCATGTACAGGGAAAATATTATTTCTTATCAATACCATAATTAATCCCAAAAAAGTCTTTTGAAAAAAAAGGAGGAGGAAAAAGGGTGACAATAGAGATACAAAAATAATAATCAACGATAATTTGCACAAAAGTCGGATGTGGCATGTTTTTTTATGTCTTATAACAAATTGACCAAATTTTAGGCTCATTTTAAATAATAAATTATGTTTTTCAAATGTAACAAAACAAAATAATGGATAATATCAATACATAGATGAAAACTGGTGTATATAAGTAGATATATCAAGAGTAATAACATATCCACCTATTTAGCTATAAGAAGAGGAAAACGGATTTAGTCAATATAGGGGTCTATCTTTAATTTAGTCAAAAAAAAATATGGAGTACCAATGTAATTTTCCAAGGAAGAAAGATTAGAGGGAACTTCACGAAAGTAATAAACAGAGGACTTTAATGAGCATTCTCTAAGAAAAAAAAAATGAGAGAGAGACTTAAGTGAGCAAGAGGCAAAAATTGCCATTTTTATACCTTTTACTCTCCAAAAATTGATTTGCCTTTATTCGATAGTTGAGGCCATTTTCTTTTTTTTTTTTTTTTCTTTTTTTTGAGGGAAGTTGAGGCCATTTTCTAATTGCAAATGTTTGCCTTGAAGATGTCCTTTCTTCTATTTTTTTTTTCACTGATTCCTAAGTTGGTTCAACGAGTGCCGTAAACAGAAGTAAAAAAGAAAAGGCGCTCGACCTTTCTTTACCATCTTTTACTCTAAAACCCTGCTCCCATTTTTCCAAAAGGGGGCTATAGTAACCCCACCACTGAGCTCCGCCTCTATTAGCCGGAAAACGGGTTCGGAATTGATCATACAAGCCTCACTCAGCTCTTTGGGGCGAAAATTCAGGCCTCCAGAGATGAAAAGGGTTGACAGAGTCGAAGCAGCTTGGCTTACTATATAAAGGGAGAAGGGACCTTCTATACATGCGGAAGAACAAGAACAAAAACACGACAAAATTGAGTGAACTGGTCTGTTCTTGCTTTGTGGTGCTTAAGTGGTCGATGGTTTTGGTTGGATGCTCGTAACTTCAGCCAGTGAACAAACGCAATATTAGCTCGGCTCAAGAGCTAACCTCATCTGTGAATAGAGTCAGTTTAGCCACTTTCATGTTCATGGTGCTAAACTAAACTGGTTGAAACTAGATGCGTCTCCTAAAGAATAGACGTACATTTAACAAAATGAGTCAACTTAGGATACTTGAGCTTGCTACCGATTACACAAGATGCTTGATTGAGCATCTTGAATTATAAGCAGTGCACATTATAGATCTAATCTTGAAAATTAAAGACATTATACAATCAGTCTCCTTTAAGAAAGACAAACCCCAATACGATACAATGCGCCCTCGTGCACAAATGCACTAGAGTGCAAGATGCAACTTTGGGCGCTAATTACAGATGAGGCAAGTACTGTTTCTGTACCAGAGCCTCACACGCTTTTTATTAAGAAAACCTGGACACACAACTTCTAGCAATTTGGATTTCACAAAGGAGAATATTAGCGATTAAGGTTTCTCCCAATCAGATGGCAGAGCAATATGTTACAACAAAATCTATCTTAAGCTGGAACAGCTTCTGGGATGATTTTGCCATTCTCTGCCGGAACAACCAAACTATCGTAGTATTCGACCAACACTTGCCAGCCACCAGGGCACATGAATCCTTCCGGTGGATTCTCTTTGTTCCTCGCGAGAGTTCTCATCTGTAATACACAACTCCATGTTAAGATGCAATTCAACTTTCATAAACAAAATCAGCGTATCAATTTCTTCTCTAATTCGTGCAAGAAAAGTTGTGATTGTGTTCTTGCATGACTGACTAACAGAGCAAACAAAAGAATAGGTTCAAGTAACAACATTAATTCAAAGTACCTTGGTGCCGGATATGAAAAGGAAGTCCTGAGGTCTTGATGGGTCAAAGAAGGCCATTTTACCTCGAGTTTTGTCATATGCAGCAACCTGCAACAGCAGTATATTAGAGATTGCGGAAGACTTTAAATGGTGACAAGGGAAATATATACAAGTATCATGACATTCTTATATAATCTGTTTACCTTGAAGGGAAGAATGTTAAGCCGCTCCAGTCCGGGAGCCATGCTTAATACTTTCTTGCCATGGTCAGCATCATATAGATCCCTTTTCTCAATTGGATGGCCCATACCAGCCGGGTCACGGCCCACAATGTAAAAGTTAGCCCCTGCGTTGATCCTAGCCTTTGCGTGCCACTGTACCTCAGTTGGACCAGCATAGTGCATTGGAGAGGGGAATATGGAAACCACAGTTGTCTCTGGATCAAGGACACCATCCTCCAGAACCTGAGGACATATTTGATCACATAAAACAAAATCAGTACTAATAACCCAACATTCAGATAGAAGCAAAATAGACTTTCGAGGAAACAATACACTGCCCCAGAATAATAAGCAACAATTTCATACTTCTAGCCATGATTCCTAAGATGAACTGCCCTTCCAAAACTTGAATGCTCCAACTTACCCCATGTATTGGAAAATACGAATTCTGGCTCATGAAACTCAATACCTAGTAAATCAAAAGAAATAACAAAATTCAGATAGACAAACCTTTTCATGTTGCTTCATGCGCCAACTAAGTGGAACATCATCCGCCTTTGTGTACCCTCCCAATGGATGGAGCAAGAGGATAGGATTCTTGTAACCCATCTCCAGAAGCCGCCGACGGGTATCAGTCATCAGCAAAGCATGGCCATTGTGCACAGGATTCCGAAGCTGGAAAGCAAACACTGCATCAGCATTGCGCTTCGTGAATTCCTCGCGGAGTTCGGCAGGAGACAATCGAAAGCGATCAAGGCCGTCATGATACTTGATAGGTTCTAAAACCTCAAGATCACCCCCAATCAGCCAATTTCCAGCATTGGTTATAGCTTGATCAACATAAGGCAAGGCAGGGGCAGTAGTTCCCCAGGTTCTCGCTATCCGTTCTTCCTTGTGGTGCTTGTAGATCTCAATACTGATATGATCCAACAATTAAATCAAGAAAACAATAGAAAACAAAATGAAACTACATGATCCACAAAATAGAAATTTCTGAAGCGTTTTTGCAGTAGATAAACCTCAAAGCCACTATTCATTTTATTTTCCAATATCCTCGTAAGGGTTAGAGCCACTATTCATCCAAAGACTCGCGACAAGTAATAGTTCAATACAATTACGCCCTTTTAAAATTGTAGGCTGACAAATCAAATTTGTACATAGGATACGCTGATACTTAGACTCCAATATAGTTATAACTTATAAACAGATATGCATATTAGAATTTTTTTTTTTAAGTTCAATAATTGAATTTGTGAAAGAATATTAACAAAAGTCATTACAATGTCAACCATATACCCCACCATAGGAAGCTCAGATTTCAAGAGGACACAATATCATAAATGAAAATGACCCGCATCAAAAGACTAAAACGTTCTCTCCATTTTTTTCATCCTTTATTACAACTCTAGTTCAAAGAATAGTCATCCCTTAAAGGAATTCTTCTACGATGTTCAACTCATTTTTCACAGGAAAAGTAAAATCAAATATGAGTTCATCCTCACTACCAACCGTGTACGTTTAATTGAACAAGACTAAGATATAGACAAACACGTCTGCATGGATAAAACGATAGAGACAAACACATCTTCACAGATAAAAACAAGTTAAATCTCTCTATCATGGGAGTCACCATAAATCTAGAACACATATACAGAATTTAATCACGTAAACTTGAAGAATAGTAAACCAATCTTACGACATCAAGAGACCAAAACAACAAAACCAAACAAAAAAAAAAGAAAAAAAAAAAAAAACGACAATCCATATTTTCTTTTAACTAAAACTCTCATATTCAATCCAAAACGTACACAGAACATCCATAACAAAAGCTTAAAAATTGCTTAATTAAATAAAAACAAATTGACAAGCTTTAAATGAGAAACATCTTACTCATAAAGAATCGCCACCAGGTGATCGTCCGAGTCAACAAGAGCGACCCGGGTCGACTCGCCAATCCGGCGTTTCTGCGATTCGTCGATGGCCAAAACGATCGGCACCGACATGTTCACCGCCGACCCGTCGTCGAGTCGGAGCGAATTGAAATGAAGCGTTTGGAGGAACTCGGATTCTCTCATGAACCCACGAAGAGGGCTGGCCCAACCTTCGCTGAGCACATGGACCCATTGGAGATCGATCCGGGAGAGCTGGATTCTTGGCAAGCCCAGACCTTCTCTCTTCTTCTCGCTCCTTAGAGACTCCTCAACGAAGAGCTCCACGAGCTTCCCACCATCCGGTTCGATCAAACCGCACGAAACACGGAGCCTCTGCCCGACCCGGACTCCGGCCCGGGACCCGGAACGACCCGGCAACGAAACTTTGAGAGAAGGGGCGAAATGGGTATTGAAAGTTTTGGGGAGAGATGGAGACTGGTAGGGAGTTTTGGCGAAAAGGGTCGCCATTGGAGATGGAGACCAAGGCCTGGTTTTTTTGGTACTAGTGGCAGTTTTTATTAAGAGTTGGGCTTTAAGTTTTTAAGATAGTGGTGGTGAAATAGAAGGGTATTTTGGGAATTTCAAAAGTTGGACAGCATTAACATTATGGTGGAGGGACAAGAAATCTAATCAAATGATGCTTTCACGTTAAAATTATAAAGCAAATGTGTGTGTGAGACAGTAGTTCAAGTTGGGTTTGGTTTGGTTTTATTTATAAGGAGGATTTTATTTGGTTAAGGAAGGAAGATTCGGCCAGATTCGGCCATTTGGGCTATATTCAGAGGATGAACCTAGACGCCTATTCGTCACTTTTGTTCTTTTCCTTTTTTATTTTGTATTTTATTAATTATTTGCTTAGAACTCTTTTATCGTTTATTTAACAACCTGGAAGTTGGAAGGCAGCCAATTTAAAATAAAATAATAGTACTAATTTAATGTGAAAAAAAAAAAAAACATAAGAATTTGACGCAATTAGAACTTTAATATTGAAGATATTGTAAACGCATATTTCGTTACTTTTTATCACAAAGCATTTAAGACTACTTGGTAACTCTTTAATTAGTTTTTTTCTTTTAACCATAAACAGTTTTCTCTTCTTTTTTTTTTTTAATAGTGACAACATCATCTATATTTTTGTTCTATATATATATATATAGACTACTAGTTACATCTGTCTACGTATCATATGCCAAGTTTACCTAGCCAGAATATCCTCGTACAATTTCTATAAATATTTATGTTGGAAAGACTTTGATGATAACTATATTAAACTTTAGCAAAGAGGAAATAAATAACAAATGATGTATAACATTTTTTTGAACGGTTCATATTTTGACAATTTGGCATGTAAACAAGTTCTAAAGTCATGTAGTATATAGGGGGAACATTTAAAACAAGTAAAGTATTATTTGATAAAACTTTAGGAATCGCTAATTCACTAATTACATGCAAATAAGTGAAACTTAATATAAAGATTTAAAGAACGACGCGAAAAACGATGTATAAAACAAGAGTAATCTACACATTCTGCCTAACGATTTCATTTTGCAAGGGTAAGAAAGGGAAAAAAAAAATTAGAACACACAATAATTCGTTAATTATCCCATTCTTCAACCTTTTTTTCCCTTATTTATTTATTTTTATTATGGTTACGAGTGTTTCTTTTTTTTTTTTGGTAAGAAGGTTACAAGTTACACCATAAGGTCCATAATTATAAGATAGGTGCCCTTGGTCCTTGGTAGGGTATTGTAATTAAGACAAAGTCCGGCTTGTACAATAGCACCACATATTCTTGTACAATATCACCACATGGATAATGGATCTAAGTACATGTCACGTTTGCAATATCCACTATCAAACATTGATGTAACGTACATTTTTTGCCATATGTTTCCTTAAGCACTAGCTCCTTTTGGTTCTAAACTCCTTTTGGTGCTAAATTCCATCATTATTACATTTATAAAAAAAAAAAAAAAAACCCTCCTTTTGGTGCTAAACGTTTATATGCTGTCTCTCGCTAATTGCTATTTAGATAAAATTTATTTATTAAGGATATATAAACGTTAAAAAAATATATTAAAAGATGAAGTATGAGTTAAGGATATATAGGAATGCCAATATAACTCATTATTATAGGCATCTATTGTTATCCGAACCAAAAGGGGAGGAAAAAAATTGCTCAAGCGAGGAAAACAACCGGAGTAGGGAATAACTGCATCATTAATATGCAGATATGGTGCGGAGACTGTATTACCATAATCTGCACCGTACACATCCTGATATATATATATATATTCACATAACAATTATTATACGTATGGATATGTATGTAATCTGTATCGTACTCGCCCTAATATATATATATAGATATATTCATATAAAAATTATTATAAATATAAATATGTATTTAATTTTACACTACTTATATTCTTATATCATTGGTAAAATAATGAGTTTGGAGACTTATATATATTTATATATATTTAAATTTTAGAGTTTGAAAATTATTAGTATATTGTTATGTTTAATGTTTCATTAATTATGAAAAAAAATTTAGTATTTTCATCTTAATTTTTTTAATATTTTATTATTATCAATAGGTAATCACAATTTTTCTTATTATCCTTGGTTGATATTTGCATCGTCTTCGCATTTAAAAAAATGATTAATGGGATATATATGATATTGTGATTGGCTTTTGAGGATAGAGATGGTAATTAAAAAATTGTCCCTAATCCGTCCAGTCACCATTCCTAGGGTATTTCATTTTCCTTTTTTTTCTTATTAAATAATATTCACTAAATTTAGGTCTAAGTTAAAGGATAGCGTTATCTAAACAAAAAAAATATTTTCTTTTTTCAAAAGAAAAAGAAAGTTTACATAGGAAAAAGGAAGGTCCCTCTTAGCCGCCAGTTCCACTAGTATAAGTGTATCTCAAGGTAAAGACTTTTTTCCCATGAGCCCCAAAAAATTAAAAAATGAACGATTTTTTTTTTTTAATCTTTTATCCTTCTTTTTGCGAAAATCTCTACGTAAAGACTTCGTGGTTCAAACAACCGGATATTACACTTATCTAATGGTATGTATGTAGTGGTATGAACTATATAAAACTTTTTTACCCAAAAAAAAATGTACTCTATATGAAACTTACTTGATTAGATAGACTTTAAAACTATAATTCAAGAAAAAAAATGCTATAACTATAATTAATTCAAGAAAAAAAATTGAATATAAACCTTAACATCAAACAATTTATTATTATTATTATTGCTGCTATTATTATTTGGGAAATTCTGGCGGCCTGATCTATTTCACGTGCTTTCGATGAATCTTCTGTATTTGAATTCAAAGATGCACAAACCAACACCAACGTTGAAAAAAGCGAAACTCATTTTGCATTGCATTGTTTAATGTTGGACTAAACAAAGAAAATTGAACATTGCCACATTTAAGGGCTACATTCATATTGAGCATTTTAAAGTAGTGTTAAAGACAAAATTTTCCTCCTCTCTTTCTTATTTTTTCCCCCTTTCTCTAAGTTTCTTTTTCATTCTTATGACATAATACCTTACGTGCCATCCCAATTATCATGAAACACGTGGCAAACCTAAGAGGGACACGACAAGTTCCATTCACCCAAAAAATAATTGGAGGAAAAACCTTATTATTGATCCTTTATTATTATTTGCTTAAATAGATGTTTATCAACATCAAACTTGTTGTTTCCAATAATTATATATATTATATAGTCTTTTTTCTCTTGTTGGATGACCGGCTTGAGTTAATGGAATATATGTTTGGATGGCCACGAGTATGTAAAAAAGTTATATTATTAAATAACTAGAATATATTAACCATGCTTATCAGATCGCATGAAAAAAAGTAGGTTCTTTTAGACAAGGGCCATGGTTTGATGTTTTTACCAAAACACTTAAGAAATTAAAACATTACGTTAATTTTAATATTAACTGCATGGAAAGGAACAAATTTGAGTGGAATCATTAAGCACGACCGAACCTTAAAGATACTTTATTTTTATAGTAAATAAACGTTGTAGGGCATATATATGTCTTTATTAGGGAGACTGGTGCTGCCTCATGCATGTTCGAATTACAGGACAATTTTTTTTTTCAACTTTTTAAAAATAAATATGTATGTATGTATAATTAAATAAATTAATATAAATATCCAACTTTTAAACTGAAAGATACCTTCCTGTATTAAATGATAAATATCTAAACCTGCTAATTAATAATAAACAACTTGGACTTAAAATAAACTCAAATTTCTCTCTCTCTTTCTCTCTCTCTCTCTCCTTTTTTTTTTTGGAATTCACCTATTGTTAAGATATGTCTCTTTTATATTTTTGTCAGTTCTATGTTCCTATCTAAAATTTTAATCTCTTTCACTTTCATCTCCGTTCACTTCCTCCTCCATTATCATGTCCAGGGGATTATGTGCCATTAAGAGATGGGGAACGATTTTGTAACATTAAGGGGGGAGAAAAAAAAAAAAGGACATTCCTAAACTCCATTATAACTCCTAATCATCAACTAATTAAATCCGATTGTATTCAGAACCCATTTGCTGGTTCGATTTCGAGTTATCAAGTTAAATGAATTGGGCTAGTTTAGATGTGACGCCCACTTCCAAGGATGTGCATCGTATACTTATAAGGCAAAGCCTTATAAATATGCAAAACATCTATCTATAATCTACAAAATAAAGAATAATTAAACTCTAATAAATCATGTATAACTCAATAATTCTATTAAGTCTCTAAATATTAAAAATTAACTGTACAAAATACATTCTACAATCTAATAAATTTATACTAATTGACATTTTCAGTCTTCATGTTTTCCCAATAAAAATGAATGACTTTCTCTCTTTTACTCATGAACTTAAATGCATCCCAATTATCTAGACAATATCTCCATTGATGAACCTCCTAACTGACGATCTTTAAAACCTGAGAGGGAAAAATAAAAAGATGAGCTAAAAGCCCAATAAATAATCAATAACCTTAACTAGTTAGATTAGGCATAAGTAACCCAAAATCATTAACAGATATTTTCAAAATAATTTTAGTATCAGAAATCAGTACTTTTGAAAATAATCAAACCAATCTATTTAGTAAATAATTCGACAAAAACAAATAACAAATTTCTAAATCTGTGTTTTCGAATCTCATTCGATCAATAACAATTTCAATTATATCTCTTCACAGTTTTTGGCGACTCTTGTGACTATGTCCGAATTTGCCACAAATAACTCATGTAGCGAGGTCCGAATCTGCTATAAATAATCCCTGTAGTCAAGCCCGAATCTACTACATTTAACCTTACAGGAGGATCAATACTGTCCACATATAACCCATGTGGATTGGGTCCACATGCATAGTCACTGAAGATAGTTTCAAAGTATTTATTTAATGACGAATCATAAACAATTTCACTTTCATCTCATTGTAATATTGTAGCTATTCCAAAACAATTTTCTTGTAACCACGTTCAATAGTAATTCATATACTTGATCCATAATTTAGTATAAGATATAGAATCATACTATTTTTCACAAAAATTTAGTTATTTCGATTCAATAAATAGTCTTATTACCAAAATATATTTTTACTTAAAATCATATTTTGAAGAAAACACCTTGTAAATATGATTCTATTAGAAATAATAAAATATTTAGCTTTTGGACAAGGAAAACTACTAGAAAAGATTAAAGATTACTTACCTCGTTCGCTTATCTATTTAACTCAAATAATCAACACATTCTTTTAGGAACTTATATCATATAAATGATATATAAGTATCAAATAACTGAAATTAGACTCTAACTATACTTTAAAAAATAACTAGTTGCTACTCATGCACCTTCTATAGTCAACTCTATTTTTCTTGAGTAATCTCAATTTCTCATTTTTCACAATAATTCAAACCTACATACAAAAATCACCAAAATTAGAGAACAAGTTCTGCCAATGATGGGATCCTAAAAGTGTCAAGAATGTGGTTGTGGGGTCTATAAGTGGCCCCCGCGCAGTCGAGCAAGCCGCTGTCACTTTTTGCTCAAAGTGCTAAAAGTTATAAAAAAAAATTCCAGATTCGTAGTGCTCATTTTAATAGGATATAACTCTCTGGTTATAAATCTATTTTCGACGAATTATATACTGTTGGAAAGCTCATTCGATAGTTATTCGATGAGCTTTCTAACTATACCAAAATATCATAATTAAATTACTAAATAGCCCTAAAAATATAGCCGTAATCTCTGCTGTATTTTTACATCTTAGCTAAATACTCAAAAATTCGTAACTTTTAATTCACACAACTAAATCCCATAATTTTGGTCTTGTTTTAATTCTTACAGCGAGAGAATTCCCTTAATTTATAAATCATACACAAAATCATGATTGAAACAAATAGAATGTTCAAAGAATTCTAAACCCAAAATGGTGAATTTACTCTAAGAATTCCAAATAATGACACGATACTTGATGGGGTTGAGTTTATTATCTTAAGATAGAGTGACAATCAACCTTCTTCTGCTCATTCCTCTTTTCTCAAACTTTAGCCATTTTCTTCCTTTTTATATAGCATTTTTGTTTTTTTTCCTACAGAGTGTACGTATAAAACTAGACAGATTATTAGTATTAGAGTTTCTTTAAGGGGTCTATTGTTGAATTACCAAACTAACTCTAAATAACACCTGTAAGTAAGGGCTCTTTTGTCTTTTATTCGATCCTTATATTATTATAATATACAAACAATTCTTTTTTTTTTTTACGGGTTGTCACATAGGAATCCCTATCCTGTTACGGAATCAAGGGAAATGGACCTGACCAGTAGTAATTTAACTTTTTTTTTAAGAGTGCTTTAAAAAATGACATTTTTATTAGTATTGTTGTGTGGCAGAGGTCACATAATTTGTGACCATAGGTTAATGAATTTTTTAGGACTAATCAATGATGTGACCATTTGTCACATAAGTTTACATAATACTTTAATACTGTTAAAAAGATCATTTTTCAAAACACTCCTAAAAAATCATTTTGGTGCAAATTACTCGAACTTATGTCAATTTCTCTATCTAATTGTGGTACAGCACAATGAGGGCCAATATTTTAATTGTCTGCATGCATAGTGAATTAGGACGATTTTCTTGTTGTGGTTATTTTTTACGTGTTTATAATCTGCATTCTGGTACATTAGGGAAGTCAATCAAGAAAAGTTGGTCAAATACTGGTAAGATTTGGTTTTCATTGGTTTTTTTTCTTTCATTTTTTAAGTAACTTGACTTGGTTTTCATTACTTTGCTTGAGAATACGAGAGTATATATTTGATGGGCCTAACCCTCTTAAGAAAGAGTTCAATTGCCCTTTTTGAGGACCTTGTGATTGTTTGTTTATTTTTGTTCAGTTCCATAGTTTTATTTATAGTTATTTAGTTTCTTCTTTCCAAGCCTGTTATTTTTTAGGGAGAACACATGAAGAACTCTCTAACCATATCAAGTAGTAAATATGGACCCAAAATATAGGACCTAACACTGTTTGTGTGTCAATCAGTTTCATGCTAATCTAACTACGCATAAAAGCTTATTGGAATTGTTATAAACTATTATCGTATCAATGGATATTGTTAAATCATATATAAAGCGGACATAAAAAAGTGGCTAATACTTAATTAGGTATTAATCAAACGAGCTTCATCATTGTTAGTTATCACATATTTATATTGACACTGTATAATTTGTATCGTCCTCACTGGAGTCAAATCACATAATGCAATTTAGTTACCAAACAGCTGCCTGCCGACTTGCGTAATTCCACATCACTTTTAAGCATTATTTGATTCCAGTATATATGTGAGCGTCAGTGGTGTACATATACGTAACCTAAAGAGTAAAAAAGTACTGTATGACATGTATACGTAATATGTAACACCGAACGAGGTTTATAACTTTATATGTATATCATCGTACGGTATACTAGTATCTTACACACACCATAAGCTTATTTAACTATCTTATTTAATTTATATGTAGTCCTGTGGCAAGAACAACGTGGACCTCTCTTGGCTTCTCTATATATCCCCCGGAACAACATGGGTATAATATGTGATCATCACAAAAACATCTTTCTGTTATGGCTAATATCACAATTAACCTTTTACTATCAGAAAACTCAAAATCATCCAACTATTCTCTAAACAAGAAAGAAGTAACCCTCAAAGCTATCACGTGTTTGTCAAATTTTGTGATTTTTTTTTTTCTAGAAGACAATAATGCCTTTGAGATATTTATATCCAAATACTTCTTCTTATTTCTTTTTTTTTTTTCCCTTTCCATTGAAGCTTTTCCTAGAGATAACATCATGTAGTCTAATTTCTTATAGAAGAGTTTCACATGGCAGAAACTCTTTTGATATTTAACTAAAATAGGGTCAGAAGCTGCTTTTTAGCTTAAGAAGCCAAAACTTAGCTTATAAAAGTCATGCCAAACAAGCTTTTTTTTTTTTTTTTTTGAGAAAACAAGCCCTATATGTTATCAAGCTTATTAAGTAAGTTGTTAATAAGTTTTAATTAATTCACATTTTTAGTAAGTAATAATAGAGATGTAAAGTGAGTCAGGTCGGGGCCGACCCACATTTAATAGCATCCACATGAGCTTTGTACTGGGCCTAAGCCCGATCCCTATTCTTATAAAGGAGCTTGGCACGGACCACAGGCCAACCCACATTTTATGCGGGTCTAAGTGGGTCATGCCTATGCGGACCGAATATGGGCTTATACGGGCCTAATTTCATTATCATTCTATATTTTTAATATTTTTGAATTTTATTGAACATTACTATTTAATAGAGGTTATATTACCAACCCAAGTCCGCAATAATATGAGTCGAGTTGGACTGATACCATGTTTTCCTTCAAAACATGGGCCGGCCCACAAAATCCGATCAATATTGACATCTCTAAGTAAAAGTTAGTAACAATCCAATTATGGTCTAATTAGTTTCTAGTAACTTTGGTGTGTTATAAATTATCCCCCATAAATATTACTCCTTTTGTCTTCTATTTTTTTTTTAAAATAAAGACGTCTTTATTTTTATTTTTTTTAAAGCCTGAAGATCTCATAAAGTCATGAATATGTTAGTAGCTACTAAATTAATTGATACACTCACATGATGTATCAATTTGTTATTGGATGATTATAATTAATAGACTTGGTCCTACACCAATTCCGAATTATAATCAAAAACATCATCTTTTATTGTAGTGCCCATTACACACAAAAATAAAAAATAATAATAAAATAAAAAAGGGTGTGATGTTATGATACCCTCATTATTTAATGGGAGATTATCAATTTTGACCTTCTTATAATATATATGATGGAAAGGGGGACAATCTATAAATCATTTATAAAAGTAAGACTTTTTTTGCCATGTCATTTAATGAATACTTTAGAATTTCAAAATTACCCCTAACTCGACCTCAGTAGAAAATTTTTGACCCAGTTGTAAAAGTCAAAAGTGACGAAGGCGGTGACGGAAAGGCGACTGATCATGTTCCAAATTATTCGACTACGCTTAAACGGCAGATGAACGCCAGTCGAAAATTTTTAATTGGTGGCTTCGAACCTAGTCGAAATTTTCTAGCCACCAGTCGAAAAACAATCGAAACAACCGGTCAAATAAGTTCGACTACGATCGAAATTTTTCAATCCTAGTCAAGTGGAGGCGCAACTGCCGGGGTCAGGATCAGGATTGACGATGGTGGTTGAAGTAGTTTGGAGTTTGTTAGAGAAATAAGATATCCAAGTAATTTTACATGACATGACAACGAGTATTAGTTTTGAAAACATAAATGAGTGAGTCACATTTTTCATCACATGGGTATTTAATATAATTTGTAAACATTTATTAAAAGATAAAGGAATAGTTATTTAAAAAGAAAAAGGAAAAAAAAAACATTTACTAAAATCAAGAATATTTGGCAGACCTTTTTTTTTTAGCAAGCATGTTCTTAGATAGACCATTCTACTATTGAAAAACATGCAAGATATGGACATGTATGTACGTAGATATCGATATATACATATGATACACTATTTGGACACTGTTCCACCAACTACTCCTTTAATTTAAAAATGGAAAGAGGAAAAAAAATTGGAAAACAATTTTTTATTTTACTTTATTTATTATTGTTTTTTAAAGAAAAGATTGGTAAAAAAGCTGCATATATTCCTGCGGAATGTTGGTGGTTATACATGCATAGATATTATTAGTTCATTAATTTTTTTGGCAGTAAGGAGTTACATATAAATAGGTACAAATATATATTGTACTAAATATAAACTGCTGTTTAATTAATTTACAATGCCAGTTTTTGCTGTTGTTCTCTGGCTTTTAGGTTAAGCGGTCGGCGCCGGTTGGTTTGACTCACCTTTTTATGATAGTAGTTCACTGCTTATTATGAACAATGAATCAAATAATAACAATCGGGTTTCTGTCCCATGAACAGTCTCATCACGCCCTAAAATACATAAATAGAGTAACAAACCATAGGTTAAAACTCAAAAGCTTAATTAACAGCCAAGATCATTTCCTAGTACCGGTAGCTATGTATCATTTATTATTTAGGGCAGTGCGCACTTGCAAATATTATATGTGACACTAGCTATGTTAAAATTCATATGTGGGTAGCGTAGAGCTTTTAGTAGTTTAGTATGTTTGTTGTTTTTTCTATTTTTTTTAGCATAGTTTATCGCCTGAAAACGAAAAACGTGTTTTGGAAAATCAAGCAACACGAACAAATGAAATGGCCTAACAATTATTAATAGAGTGGGAAGAAGAATACACTTCCAGAGAGTTATTTTGGACTGTTTGAGTTAATGAATAATTATTTTGTTCAATGAATCTTACGATATGCATTTTGCGGATAAATTTGTCTGTCGAAATTCTTGGAAGCTGCCTAAGTCATGGTGTGGAAGTAGACTTGACTTGACAGAAAGCCCAGACCCAATATTATTGTCTACGACTCATGGCTGCCACCTAGGGAGCCCAAATTGATTTCGAGTAATTAATTTTGGCGGCTTAGCAACACTATACCGGCCCCAATTATCCAAAAAGAGGAAAAAATCTGGCCCAAGTAAAAGAAGCAATAGTAGTAAATAGTGGATGAACATGGTATTATTTTTCTTCTTCTTCTTCTTCTTTTATTATTTTTTTTTTTTCTGGAGTAGAAATCGGGTTTCTAAACTATGAAATTACAAGTAGTTTCCCTAAAGAAGTAGAAGCAATTAGGAAAGAGTAATAATAAAAACACTCTGAGTAATGATAAAAACACTCATTTTTCATACTAAAAACTCGTAACCAATGATCTACAATAATGTTGTCATATTCGGAAGGATAAAACTATGTTTAACCCAAAGCTAAACCATATATAACTGGAAATTCAGTTTAAAGAACCAGAGTCAACGTATTTACTTCAATAGTTCAGAAGTTGACATACATGAATTGACGCATATGATAAGTTTATACCCATTGATTAATACTTAAAAAAAAAATGTACCTTAATTTTATAAAAGTCACTGTTATTAAAAGCAGCAAAAAGTACAATTTTTATCTTACTGAAACGTAAGCTATCTTTATTCTTTCAGACCATAGAATAAAGTTAAGATACCTGGAATAACATTTCATGTCAATTGGGACAATCTCAGTTTCTTGATATGCTAATTCATGTTTAGCACATGAAGCATGGAGATAAAGAACTCACACGTCTACACCTGAAAAAAAAAGGGGGGTCTTTTTTAATTTTTATTTTTAGATTTAACTTAAAAAAAAAAAAGAAAAAAAAAGAGGAGCTTACGAGAGGACAGTGCTAGTACTACAGGGCACCCAAATACATACCAGTCAAAGAAAGCTAATTAGGAGATAACGTTTGGTCATGGTCTTACACATATCACCACTATGCTCTGCTCTCTGGTTGGCCCCCAACAACAAACACCTTTTGCCATCTCCAATAAAAATTTAAAGTGAAAGCAAAACTCTTTTTCCAAGTTATCATGCACTTTTAGCTAAAATGATGCTGCAATTTTGCTTTTTTAACCTGCATGATTGAGTTTTTAAGTAGACCCATAAAGATTTTTTATTTTATTTTTTATGGCTTTTCTTTTAGGAAAAAAAACAAATATATATATATACACACATATATAAAAGATTCATAAACTACAGTTTAGAGGGTATTCCCCTAAAATATGAAGAATATTCATTAATATTTCGCTTTCAATTTCTCTTTTACATTCTTACTAAAAGGTGTTCTTGAAGGTGAAATATCAGTCAAAAGTAGAGCAAAATATACTGAGCATGATGAGCTATGGGGTCTATGAGAGATACACTAGCCCACCAGACAGTACCCATGGGAGGGATTAAATGGGGCCCAATTGAAATATTCATAAGCCCACTGTCTTTTGGAGGTTTTGTGGGGCCCAATTAAGACACCTAAAAGACAAAAAACTGTTCTTGAATTTGTCATCTCTCTATGACCAAATTACCCTTTGGTGCTTCTTTGACGGGAAAAGTTAAAGGGTGGTGGGTGATGATTAAAGCCAAAGGAGGATGTGAAAGTACTTTGGGTTTTTTGAGTTTCTGACCGTTTTGCTTTTTGGGTGGATGATGGTAGTCGCCTTTGGATGCGCACATTACATATGTGAATTTGGCACAAAGTTGTAAAGGGTTTGATTTAAAAAGACCCAAATACCATTGCAACATTGAAATAAAAAGTGGGAAATTCTCAAGGCTTTTGTTAAATAATTTAATCAATTTTAATTTAAGACCCTATCCATGATTCCACTGTCCACATATAGTTGAAGTTGCCATTTTTCCCCCTATTGTTTAGGTCAGCATATTTCTTTTTATATCAACTTTCATTTGTCTTCTTCTCTTAATTAAGACTAGTTTCGTCTCCACCTTTTTTCTTTTGGCCTAGTGGCTACTAACACAATAACAACATCAAACCCCTTTTTCCAAAACCCCCCTATAAATTAGTTGAAACTGATAATATACATTAATAAATCCCAACTAAAGCATAATAAACTTCCCAGTTCATTCAAATAGTAACTGACCACATTTTAACTCTTAATTTAAAGCACAAGTCCTAGTTAAAATGGTCTTTTCCTCATGTTAACTCAAATAGAGGGAGGTCGGTGCAAAATGAAAAACCTCTACTACATATGAAAACGACCAAAGCAAAATGGTCATAGAAAATCAAATCATGACTACTTTCAGCAATTATTTGTTGGGGCCCTACTCCAGGCTGCATTATGTACATACATTAGACAACTATTACAACCTTTTCTTTGCTCCTAATATGGACAAAGGCTATACTAATTAAGAGCTTTTTGGTTGGGCCTCAGTCAAGATCTTACCACGAGGGTCACCACAAACCATCAATAGTTTTCTCCTATCAAATACAAATCATCATTGTTCCCACACTTTTCAGATTGCAATGTACAGTGCATAATTACTAACAGTGATAATTTTCATGTGAATATATGACTGAGTGATAACAAAAACATAACCACTAATATTAGTGTCATAAGATATCCAACTTTGTTTAAAACACAAGAAAGACATCTTAGGGGCCGTTTGATATAAGATAATCTTTAAGTAGGAATGACTACTTCAATACATTGTCTTATTTGGTATATTTTTATTATCTAGTAATGTAATCTCCTAAGGATTCACATCCTCTCACTAGAGGGTAAACTGATATCCACCAAAAGAGCTAGATTTCATATCACCTCTCATCTGAAACCCACGCTAAAAGAAAAAATAAAAAAAAAAAAAGACATTTCTCCACCAAGCTATTGAGCTTCGTCTCTGTCCTCTGGGTTCTACCTGCCATCGCCGTTCATCTTCACCTTGTCTCCATGCCATCATTAGTCATCGTCGCTTTTTGGATGACCCGTCTTCTATAGCTCGCTACTCACGATAGCCAAATCAAAACCCAAGACTTGTTCCTAACCCAAATTTGTAACTAGTAATAAGATCTCAAAGCCGTTATGACGTTTTAAACTTTCTCGATCAACTCAGGCTCAAAAGTAGATGACTCCACATCATACCCAGAACTCTTTCGGTGAGTTCACAATAGGTCATTTGATTGAGTCAACTTGCAATATGTTGGCACAATGGGGCTTTGTTGCTTAGGATTAATAATTAAGTGCTATCATTCATGGCTTTGAGAAGCCATTGTTCCCATTAATTCAGATTCATCAAAAAATATTTTAGATTATTATTATTATTTTTTCTTTTGGTGCAAAACAGGGATCACTAGTTACTAATACTTGTATATTCCTCTGTTCTTTATTTTTACTATTTTTTTTAAATAGGTTTTTGAGTTTGGTTGTGTTTTATGCTTCCTAGTTTATTGTCTAAAAAAAAATATATATTTTGACTGTTCGTAATGTATTAACATAATAATTATTTTTTTCATAAGCAATTAAGCTTTTTAAAAAATAAATTCTTATATTTTATAAAACTTTCAATAATTATCATCAAGGCTTGTATGACAAAAATATAAAAAATTGATACATTTTTATGTGAAACCAAACACAATTTTCTAACATCATGATAATATTATTATACTCAAACAAACACAATTACTCTAGAGATCTGACAATCACATCACTATCATCAGTATTCTCATTAATCTTAAAACTTAAGTTACTTTGTACCAAATGCCCCTAAGTGTCACTCTAAACAAGTGGACTGGTAATAAGGCTATTAGCCTATGACTCTCTCTCGGGATAACCACTAATATTAGTGTCATAAGATATCGAACTTTTTTTAAAACACGAGAAAGACACCTAAGTGTCACTCTAAACAAGTGGACTGGCAATAAGGCTATTAGCCCATGACTCTCTCTCGGGACAAATCTTAGAAGTTTTCTTTTGATTTTGATTTTTATTTTTTAATTTATACCCCCGTAAGTAATATCTCTTTGTTTCCCGTAAATTGAAAATAGACTCTTATCCTTTTTTTTAATGGAAAACTAGACCCTTCGAATTCACGAGAAGACCAAAATGCCAATGTCAATAAAATATTTTTGTCAATTAAAAAAAATGGTTTTATTTAGTTCACTCAAACACTAATACAAGCATTGGTACATAATACCACCTCATTATCACTTTTATAATATCATCTGATGTGGCAGATGAATTGTAAATATTCAAATGATAAATTTAAACTTACCACAATTCACCAATTGTTTGTTAACAAATCGTTTACCACATCAGATAATATTAAAAATGTGAAATATAAGGTGGAGATACTTAGCATTATCCATTATTTATTATTTAATAGAAAGAAAGAAATAATAATATTATGACAAATCTTATATGTTGTCAAATGGACCATAAATAAATTATGATTCATGATTGTTATGGTCAAAATTTATCAAACTCATATTTTAAATAAGTACATGATTTGATTGGGACCATATCTATTAAAAATAGAGTAGTTATCATAGTATTAGTAGTAAATTGGTAATTTAAATCAGATATCTTACTAGGATTGCATTTTTTCTATAATTGCATTATGTTAGCGAGTATTATTAAATTTATTTATACCCGATTCACATATCATATCATTGGTATTAAAAACGTGCAATAAAAAATGAGAGCTTTATGAGAGCTCTAGGATATTTAATATGTTTAATATTTTGTAGTCTAGGCAACGCCCCATATTATCACACAAACATGGTCTCCAGGATATTCTTAGCCCATGTACCAAAATTCACGTATTCTCTCTTATATTCTTCTACTTCTGTATAATTCTATGCCCAGTTTTATTCATTGCAATTATGCTTATATCTATTGAATTTATTAAAGAATTATTCTTTTGCACGAGTAATTAAAAGCTATATATTTGTTTAATTTATGTAAATAATTTGTGGGCAACTTTCATTACTATAATTTTTTACCGAGTAATGTTTATATGGTACTCAATATCACATATATAATATATCAGTCTATTACAGATTTATTATAATTACACTTCAGTTAGGACATACATGAAACTAAGTCTAAGTTTATTATTTATAATCTTCGAATAACAGAAATAGTACACCAACATTGCTCTTTTTTTTTTCCCCCTATGACATTAGTGGTCTTGGACTAGATTTTTAGGCTTTACCATCCATAATCAAAATTAATTCCTTTTGTTTTGGACAATAACTATGAAAGGAGCCTACGTCTATGCCAATTTGATGAGGTCGGATTACAAGTGGCAAATGCTTAGTATCCCTATTTCCTACCCTATACCTAAGAGCATTAAGCCATATTGATTGAAAATTTGGCAAATAAAAGGGGGGGCATGTAGTTTTGGCAAATAAATTGGAGAAGTATTTTCCAGCCAAGGAGGGACAAAGGTTTGTGGCAGTGGTCTGAACTTCTGCTAGTTTCTGCAACCGTTTTAAGGGGATAGGATATCTGACACTTACCAAACACCACAAGATTTTTTTTTCCCTCTTTTGACAGTTTTACCATTTCAATCCCTTTCCCCTACATAAGAAACGTTTTAGAAAAATACCAAAGACACTTTCAATATCATGATGTGATATTCAATGACATTGCACGAAAGCTAGTTATTATGATCAACAAACAAGTCCACTCTTTATTTACTGGCTACTGCTACCCGATTTTCTAAGATAGGATTTCCCACCTGCATGCATTTACAGATTACAACTACTTCTTTTTTTTACTGTTTCCCATTAACGAAAAAACATTTTGAAAAAGATGATAATCAATATTTATAACTATATAAAATATTCCAGTAAATGGGCAGTCATATTTTGAAACTTTTTTAAGAAAAAGAAAAAGATAATCAAGTTCGAGTGTTCCTTGTAATGATTTGAAAGTTATGTACTTATGTTTAAGAAGAATCCAAAAGCTCAAATTAATGCATATCTACAATAAATATAAATATAAATATAAATATGATTAGATGTTGCAAAAAATGAACCACGTCTTTGTCTTTGTCTTTATCTTTATCTTTATCTTTATCTTTTTATCTTTTTTTTTTTCTTCTAATTAAGTATATCTAAATAAATGCTTATAAGACATTTATACCTTTTTCGTCAAAGGTAATCTTACAGGCTAGATTAGATTAGATACAACAAGATTACTTCTTTTTACCTTTTCAAAACTCCTTTTTTTTCCTGCATACATAAACCCATTTTACAACTTTTACTGTAAAAGAAGAGTAAAACACACATTTATTGACTGAATCAACGACGATATAATCGATATTAACGACTACTTTTGCAATAAAGGGCATTGTGTCCTCCTCAGCCCTTGCTTTCTTATGATGACTTTAATACCATAAATAATTAAACATAGTAATTTTTAATTAAATTTCAGGAATCGTTGCACATTCCCACTTGTGTATCTAAGTACTACACAAAGCACAAAAGGGCTTTTCTTTTAGAGAAAATAAAATAAAATTCTGTTTTGAAAAAGCAGTAATGGAACACGTAATTACATGAAGCAAGAATGCACGCATGCAAACTCAAAGAATGACTAAAAAGGGAAATAAACTAAGCACCATGGATGAAGTCACGCGTGCCTTGGCAGGCCCAACAGTAAATATGACTATGATATATATAAATATGTGAACATATGTACATATTAATATATTTACGTAACAGGTGTATATATAGCTTTTTGCAGAGGAAGAAAACATTAGAATATTATGTAAAGTAATAATGAAAATCTTAAGAGGATCGAAAATAATAAATGGTAGGCATATGTCATTGCTATAAAGTATGTATATATATATATATCTTCCTTGTTTCATAATGGGGGATAACGTTCTTATATTTTTAATTTCTTAAACCATACTCCTATGAGTATGAGTGTATATGACTCTCTTGCTTTTCATTCTGACCCCTTTTTTCCTTCTCAAATAAATAATTACCTAAGTAAAAAGAAGTGGCTTGTCCACATGAAGATTGAAATTACATAATAATTTTCAATTCCATCTTTTTGTGTCTAGAAAATGAACTTTTGCAGCTTGAATGAATACCATCAGTTCTCTCTTTTCACTATCTCTTTCTTTCTTCCCCAAAATAAAATGAAAATAAAAATGAAAAAATAAAAATAAAAACTCTTTGCTTAAATGGCGTGAAAATTAAGAAACGTGATTAAAATATATTTGTGAAGATAATATCTACACATATAAGTGGCTCTCTGGGTGTCTTGGTGCATAAATGATAATGTTCTATGAATTATTGGACAAAACCATATGTTAAAAATAAAAATATTCCATGTCATGGCATGCATTAATGGTGCTACGCGTACTGAGAACTAACTTGTATTTTCAAGGTCTCTTTGTAGCTTAACACAGAAGTGTGCAAACTTGGGAATTGAGTTGAATTATTGACGAAGGAATTTTCGGTATTCACCAATATCGCTAGTGTTACATTATATATATATATATTATTCTTAACCAATCAGCTATAGCAATCTTCAAAGATATCTTAGGCTCTTAGCTAAGCTTTAAACATCAAATAAAAAGAAATAGATGTTAGATGCACTTTCGAATATTTGAACTAGCTGAGATTGTAATTGTCACGAATAGTGAAGATACGTAAGGGAGGGCCTTTGGCTAAGCATGCATGCAAGAAGGCACGTGTACATCATACAACTCATTTTTCCTCTTTCGAAACACTTTTAGTGCTTCTTTTTTTACTCACTTTGTCACAATTTGTACAGATCATAGACACAGGCAAGCATTCGTTTGTATGTGGTAAAAGTTTTTTCTTTCTCACATGCAAATTTAAAGCTTCCCTCAGAGGGAACAAAACTTTTCATTGCCTTTGCTCTTTATATGATTCCACTATATGTACACAACATATGGCTTTCAAAAGAAAAAAAGAAAAATAAAAAAGAGGTTGTAGCTAGACTTATAGTACTAAATATATGTACTAGATCTGCATATTAAGCCAAGCATGAAGCTTTAATCCAAAAAGTTTCCTTTTAAGCAGATAGATATCTCACAAATCACAATAAGCCACAAGAAGTACTACTTCATGATAAGAAGAATATAATTAAATTTGTTTTAGTACTCTAATTATATGAGTCTCAATAACAATATTTTAACATGTACTTCTCACCAAACATGGGCCTCACATGATAGCTAGTTTGGCAACAACAGGAGCATTGCATCTGCAAATCTGCATGATGGGTTGTGTAGTTGTATTCTAAACGCACTCCCAAGGCGTCTGGGAATATACATATAATGTTGATATATATTATATGAACTATATAATTTACATTTTATATGGTTCTCTTGAATATTATAGGGGCTTAAATATTACAATATACTATGAACCAAATATTTTTTAGTCCTTAAATTTCCTTTTCAGAAACACAATGTTCCCAACAAAGCACCCCAACATTGAGATGGGTGGAATCATAGGCAGCAATGGAGCAGTGCAAAATGTGCAATTGTTGGGATGTGTTAAAAATTTAATGTGGAATTTTGGCCCCACCACACGCGCTCTCTCTTTTTCTCTCCTTAGTTTTGGACAAAACATTTACTTGGGAAACTCCCCCCTCCCCTACTCATCTACCACCACTACCACCTATCCTATTCTAAATATCCTTTTTTCTTGTCCACAAACAGAGACCATATATAGTTATCCTCTTATTAATATGTTTACTTTTGTTCCTTATGGTATCCCAAAAAAAAAAAATAGTCCCAAACTCAAAACAAAACAAATCTTGCCCATATATCTATCATAGTATATATTTTATTCTTCTTAATTCGCTACTTCACATCTTTTTTTGATGAAAATGGGAAAAAGGTCCAAAACCTCCATATGCCAAAACAAAACAAGCCCATGCCCCCACAAAGCTCCTTTTCTTTTTATTTCTTTTGTGGGAGGAATGATTTGGTGCATTCACTGTATTATGGAATTTTGTGTGCATGCCATCATTTAGCAATGGCACTCCATGAAATAGATGCATCTATATGCTAGCACATTTTTATAGTCTTAATCATGTTGAAGTATGGATGATGGTCCTCACATACCAAGATCTCCGGTACTCATGATTTTGGTTAATTCTCTACTCTTCAGATTCATATAGACTTCATCATAAACAGAATCATATAGAGATCAAGTGGTCCTCTGACCCCCTTTTGTTTCTTTGACTTCATGTTCTGTGGTTTTTGCTTTTTCTTACGTATCATGACTCATGGGAATGGTGTACATAGATCATGTTACATCCTTGGGTCTGGGTAGTATGAACCATACGTGAGAAAAAAGAGAGACTAAAATATATAAATCAAATATCTCTTCTTGGATGTTTATATCCTTTACACTATTATAATCTCACATTTTAAATTAAATTTTGATAAATGAGCAAATAGAACAAGAAGTAATTATGGTCTAGAATTGCTTTTTAGCTGGTTGGAAACAAAGATAACATTGTAGTTCACTTTTAAGAAAATTCAATTTTACCCCCACTAGGTGTGACATTGTGTCAATAGTGGATAAAAACCCAAATGGGACTTGTTTAAAACTCCTCAATAGTTGGGAATAGTAACACTATAACTCTTCACTTTTTCTGTGCTATTTCATAAATTCTTGTATAGAGTAAAGTTTCATTGGCCCGTTTGTTTCAACCATTCCATTCTATTGAAATGGAAAATCCATAGAAAATCCATTTGAATGGATGTTTATTTCAACAACTCTAATTTTTCCATTCAAATGGTCTTTTGGAATGGGTATTTGTTTCAATAATTCAATTTTTCTATTCAAATGGTTCATCAGTCACATCAATTATTAGAATGAGTTTTTTGTGTCTTGGATGAGAATAGAGGAGAGAATGTATTTTTGAATGGTCCATTCTAATTACAACACAATCTAATATTTTTTCATTCAAATATCTCTCATTCTAATTATAACACATTCTTGAATTTCTATTTAAATACACCCATTTGAATAGGTGAACCAAACGGGAGCAGTTGTCCAACACAATGAGCAGAAAAACATTTGTGAACATTTTTTTTTTTTTAAACTTGGGTCAACAAAGTAATAATGTCAAAGGCCAGACCACCAATCACAACCATCCAAAATATAATGAGTGAGCATTGCATCAAACCTAGTTGATTTCCAACCATGGGGATGTACTGGATGGGACCCAGTTCCCCCCTCATAAGTCCAGGATGTCATCATAGACAATCACTACCACTCAGTCCTTGGTACTCCTCTGGTCTTGTCCCATTTGCCTTAGAGCCATGAGACAAAACCTTTTAACAGAAATCCCAAGTGTGACCTGTCCAAATCTTGACCGTTGATCCCCTGTCTCATCAACATCATCAGAACAGATCAAACAACTATGATTAATGGGAGCCCAGGATGTGAAATCATGCTTATGGTAGGCAGTCATGTAGTGAAAAACAGAGTAAGTAGTAGTAATATTGGATTGTACTAGTCCGAAATCAATATATATATATATATTAAAAAGAATAGTAGTCGTAGATAAAGCAAAGGGAGCTAGCTATAATAAGGGAAAGAAAGTGGCCCTGCCTGACCACCCAGAGTCGCAAAAACTCTCATCCCCATGGAGACGACCGTTACAGGGTCACCCCGAGCCGCTGGATGTGGTGGTAGTGGTGGGAAGCTATACATACATATAAATATATAAGCTTTTGGGGACACTACATAGGGACTAGGGAGAGAGAGAGTGTTTGATATATACATATATAGATATAGAGAGAGATGGGGAGAGAGAGGAGGAGCCCAAATGGAGGGTCTGCAGCATAGAGGACTGCAAGTTCGAATTATTCTTCTTCTGTGTATGATTGCTTTTGTAATACTCAGTAGCTCTTTTGGACTCATATAGAGAGGTAGACCATTTCTTTTTATTTTTCCTTTTTCTTTCTCTCTATGGTTTTTTTTCCTTTTTCTTTTTATAATAAATGAGACCATGGTACGTCCCCGAGGCTGCGCGATCAGTCCAGAAATGAAACGGAGAGAGAAAGAGAAAGACAGAGAGGTGAAAGAAAGAAAGAATGGGTTTTTATTAGAATTGTTTTAGAGAGAGAGATAGAGAACAAAGTAAGAGAGAGAGAGAGAAGGGAAGCCATATTTTTAAAAGCAAAGAGGGCAGGGCCTCACAAGCCTTTTACACGTGATAAAGAAAACACCAAAAGCGTTTGCATGCGTGTATAAAGATTCATCATCATCATCATCACCCTCTTCCTCTTCTTAAAACCTCTCTTTCTTTCTTTCTCTCTCCTTCTCTCTTTTCTCTCTCTCGAATCTGAATCCTCTTTAAGACCCAGTTCTTGCTTTTGGGTTCCCTTCTAATCTGCTCTTCGTCACTTTATTTGGCACATAATAAACCTCTCAAGTTCATATCTTTATATTAAGTACTTGGATTCAAGGGCCTTCAGTTTTTCAAGTGAGTGTTTCTTTTACTTAACTTAGTTTCTCCACTTTTAATGGTCACTGAAGGAGTTGAGTTGGTTGATCAGTTTGGTTGAACTTCATATTATTAAATTCACTTTGTTTAAGGAAAAAAAATCGAAAAGAATGAATTTTGGGTTCCCTCCAGAGAGTGATTTCACTGCTTTTTTCAATGTTTATTCCTTCTCTTTGGATACGTTTGTTCTTCATTTTTGTTCTTATCTGGGTGTTTTATTATCTTTCTGTGGCAGGGAGCGTAGATTCATTCAAATCCCATTTATATAAATTATTATTCGTATTTTTCATTTTTGTATCTTTGTAATGTTTTTATCTCCTTGGGTTTATTCACTTTCAATATTTGGTTAGGGGACAGGCTAAAGACAATACTTTTATCTTCTGGGTATTTCCGTTTTTTGGGTTTCTTTTTTTTAATGTTAGTGTATCTATATAAAGATTATATGTATATTTATACTGTCTTCATGATTCATGGTCATTGGACTTGTAATGGAACTATCTGAACAAGTCTTCGGTTTATGGGTAATAGTCTGTTTTGTCTTTGCATTTATGATTCTACGAGTTGATTTACAGTCTAAAGTTCTGTTTATGGTTTTGTTTTCAAGTCCTCCTTTATATTCTGGCATATTTCTCATTGGTTAGTTTCTGAGATTTTTAGCCAAAAAAGAAAGAAAGAAAAAAAACAAGGAACTAGTTCTAAAATACAATAATAGCTATGTTAAACACTTATTATTCATTGTAACTCTTTGGATTCTTTGCTCGAATGAGCCTGCAAAAATGTCCACTCAGATAGAGATGCTGTAACTCTGGTCCTCTTCCTTTCAAAATCTACTGAAGTAGTATATATATATATAAATGTATTTATTTATGGGGTTCTTCTTTCTGCTGAGACAACCAAGTAGTTGGTCTTTAATTTGGCAAAGGCAGAATAGTACTGGTTTGTAGCCTTAAACAAAAAGCAGAACTTTTACCCATCCGTACATCTTCATTTCTTGTTCAATTATTTCCCTTAATTTCACATCTTTGCATGTTATATTTATTTTTTTTTTTCTTCTTTTGGATTTCTTGTTACTTTGGTTGACATGCATTTCCCTTATGTAATTTTTTTTTTCAATTTTCAGGTATTTATTTAAGACTTGAAGAAGAGAGAAAGGAGTAACTCCATTTTGGTGAAGCTAGCTTCATAATATATTGATTTTTTTTTTTTCAAGTGAGTAAACGAGAATGCCGATAAGGCAGATGAAAGAAAGCTCGGAGCAGCACCTTGTGATCAAAACCCATCTCCAAAACTCCATGAACCCACCGCTGAAACCACCCAAGACAGCCCAAAATGGCAAAGGCCCGCCAACCCAAGAACCCCATAACGCTAAAACCCACAACCAAGCTTCACCTCCGGCAGCCAAAAACAGAGGAAGAAGAAGAGGCCGAGGTGGCCGGAAGTCCGACCAGGGCGACGTTTGTATGCGACCCAGTTCACGGCCCTGTACCGTGGCTCATAAGCCGGCGCCGGAGAATCTCGCCGGAGCTCTGGTCGCACGTGCTCCCGTCGAAAATGGCGTCCACACTTGTGAGATGGACGTGGGCTTTCCGAGTTCGAGCAAGTCCATGAGTTTTGCTCCAAGACCTGGGTTTGGCCAAGTTGGGGCCAAGTGTATTGTTAAGGCCAACCATTTCTTTGCCGAGTTACCGGACAAGGACTTGAACCAGTATGATGTAAGCTCTATTCTTATTATTATTATTGTTTTGAAAATTATAAGCTTTGGTGAAAAAAAGTTAGAATTGCTGGTGTTTTTTCATTCTGAGAATTGGGCCCATTAACCTGACATTCATTGTGTATATACCATATAGTTTTTTTTTTTTTTTTTAATATTATAGTTGAAGACTAACCAGAGGGGGTGGTCTGATTTTACCTTGTCCTTTTCTTCTATTCTCATTTATGAGATTTGAACTTGGCCTGCTTTCAATTTTGTTCTTATTGTTGGGTTGCCTTTTCACTATCAGTGACCTGTTTTTGTTGCAGGTTACCATAACTCCTGAAGTGGCATCAAGAACTGTGAACAGGGCCATTATGGCAGAACTGGTGAGGCTGTACAAAGAGTCTGACCTGGGAATGAGACTACCTGCTTACGATGGCAGTAAAAGTCTTTATACCGCTGGTGAGCTGCCCTTTGCATGGAAGGAGTTCAACATTAAGCTCATTGATGAAGAAGATGGAGTTAACGGTCCCAAGTATGCCATTCTGCCTTCCCCTTTGTGCCAGTTAGCCATCGGGACCAAATGGGCTTTTTTTTTTCCTTAAATATATTATAATATAACATTAGTGACATAAGAGCTTGTAAAAAAAACTTATGTAATGCTCTTTTATAAGATTTTTGGGCATGCATGCCTGTGATGTAGTATTTGTTTTAAACAATGCATGCTGCAGTGGGAGTGAATTGTAAGTTATAATTTATATGTATGTAAAATTGCAGAAGGGAGAGAGAGTACAAAGTGGTGCTTAAGTTTGTGGCAAGGGCAAATTTGCATCATTTGGGCCAGTTTTTAGCTGGTAAGCGTGCTGACGCTCCCCATGAAGCTCTCCAAATTCTTGACATTGTATTGAGAGAGCTTGCAAATAAGAGGTATAATTATAGTTTTCATAGTTTGTGTTAATAGGTGGTAATTGAGTACAGTACAAATTGAGTTCTTTGTCTTACCGTAACCTGATTTCATGAAGGTATTGTCCTGTTGGGAGGTCCTTCTTCTCACCCGATATTAGAGTTCCACAAAGGCTTGGTGAGGGCTTGGAATCATGGTGTGGATTTTACCAAAGCATAAGGCCAACACAGATGGGACTGTCTCTGAATATTGGTAGATGAATTCCAGTTCAATAAATTTTCTAATGAAAATTGTGGTTATCGGAAATGTTCTCTTGTATTTATGTGTTAAACTTCCTATTTTGTAGATATGGCTTCAGCTGCATTCATTGAGCCTCTGCCTGTAATAGAATTTGTTGGCCAACTTCTTGGAAAAGATGTGTTGTCTAGGCCCTTGTCTGATTCTGATCGCATAAAGGTACCTATATCTAATGTTAGTTTCTCTGGGCTAATTTATCCTTTTTTTTGAAAAAAAAGAAAATATAACTAGAGATTCTCCTTGAACTGTGCTACTAGATTAAGAAGGCTCTTAGAGGAGTGAAAGTTGAGGTTACACACAGAGCTAATATCCGTAGAAAGTACCGCGTTTCAGGCTTAACATCTCAACCAACAAGAGAACTAGTGTAAGCTTTTTACACATATCTTCCAGATGTTAAAAGTTTTCTATATCTTCTTCTCTCCGGAACAGTATTTGATTTTCTTCAGTTGAAGAATACAAGCATATAATGGCACGTGATAATTTCCTTTTCTTGTTAGGTTTTTTTTTTTTTTTTGGTTATAAAGTATAGTTATTGGTGATTAGTTGCTCTTTAGGAGTTACAATTGCAAAAACCAAGATTTGCTTTGTGTTTTTCTCTATTCTGCTGTTCTATCCGAGGACATTTTTTCTATATGCCAATGTTTTTATTATTATTTTGATATCTTCCTTTCAGGTTTCCTGTTGATGAGAACTCAACCATGAAGTCAGTTGTTGAATATTTCCAGGAGATGTATGGTTTCACCATTCAACATGCACATCTTCCTTGCCTTCAAGTGGGAAATCAGAAGAAGGCAAATTACTTACCCATGGAGGTAGGTAGAGGTCGCATCTACTTACCTATTGTTATGTTCCTTGTATTTCTCTTCAAATTGTTGACAATTATGTGCTTTTAATTTGAAAGGCTTGCAAAATTGTGGAGGGCCAAAGATATACAAAACGGTTAAATGAGAAGCAAATTACCGCACTCTTAAAAGTTACATGCCAAAGACCTAGGGATCGTGAACATGACATCCTGCAGGTATTTGCTAATTGCTATGTTTTACTCTTTAATACAACTTAAAAGTCTTGGAGGAAAAATTATAGAATGAATTGTTCAAATTGAAGAATTATATTTCTACTTTCATTACTATTACTTGCTGGTTTTTGTTAAACTATGGAAACCAACTGAGATTAAATTATGACCAGCTTTAGAATGTTGTTCGAACTTTTGATTTTAGTAACTTAAAAATTTTGGCATTTGATTTCGTGGTTGAAAGCAGAAAAAAGTATGATGCCAGGTCTGGTGTTGTCCACTGCAGATACGAGTAAATGCATGCATTTTTTATGAAAACATGTCTATGGTCATTTTTTATGGACCTTAACACTAAGGTTTGCTCACGTGAGCTCTGGGGTTGGATTCCTCACGGGAACCTACCTAGCATGCTACTTATTTTCTGCCTCCCGAAGATTGTAGGATTCAGCAGGCGACAAGTATTAAAAAAAACAATAATAATACTAATAATATCAAGAGAACTACTTGAACCTTTCTGGTCTGGTTTTGTTTCTTGGTTAATAATTTATTATTCTTGAACTTTTAAACAGACTGTTCAACATAATGCTTACGACCAAGATCCTTATGCGAAAGAGTTTGGAATCAGGATTAGTGAAAAACTAGCATCCGTTGAGGCTCGAATCCTTCCTGCACCCTGGGTAATAGAGCGATCCTGAAGTTCATTTTTTATGTTCAATACTGAAGAAGTGAAGATGTATCATGTAAAGTTTTATTTTTCACCATTTCTTGGTACTCTTTCTGCAGCTGAAATATCATGACACTGGAAAGGAAAAGAACTGTTTGCCTCAAGTTGGTCAGTGGAATATGATGAACAAGGTATAGTAATTGTATATCTATCTACCATAGGCCTTATGAAGTTTTTGACTCTCTGGTCTTATTAATGTCTGCTCTTCATGTATTATAGAAAATGATTAATGGAATGACTGTAAGCCGATGGGCATGTATTAACTTCTCACGAAGTGTGCAAGAGAGTGTTGCTCGTGGGTTTTGCAATGAACTTGCTCAGATGTGTCAAGTATCTGGCATGGTAAATTTTGAGATGTTCGACTATTTCGTGTCTGCTTGATTTCTGTATGTTTCCAGATTGGTAGTTCTGTACTTGAATTTCTTTTCCCCCTCAATTTTGCTCTTTTTCAGGAATTCAATCCAGAACCTGTTATTCCAATCAACAATGCCAGACCTGACCAAGTGGAGAAAGCACTGAAGCATGTTTACCATGCATCCATGAACAAGACAAAAGGGAAAGAGTTAGAGCTTTTGTTAGCTATTTTGCCTGACAACAATGGGTCTCTATATGGTATGTCATTTATGCTTGTCATCTTCATCTGGTGCTTATGTTCCAAGATTTTTAAATTAACTTTCTTGAATTTGGATTGAAACGACATTTTCGATTGAAGATTTTGTTCTAACTTGATTTTGGTCTTTTAGGTGATCTCAAACGGATATGTGAAACAGATCTTGGACTAATATCACAGTGCTGTCTCACCAAACATGTCTTCAAGATTAGCAAACAATACTTGGCTAACGTGTCCTTGAAGATAAATGTGAAGGTTTGGTCCATCCTGCATTCTTGTTAAACCAAATGTACATGATTAACGATATTTGTTTACTCTCTTTTGTTGACTTCCTTGTGGCATTGGTAATCTCGTTTTCAAGTTTTAAGGAGTGCAGACTTAGTTCCTTTAAATAGGCAAATCTACACTATTTACTAATATTAACTATTCTTTTTTACACTCTTCTGTTACATTACTTGTGGCACTAGTAATTTCTTTAAAGTTTAAAAGAGTGCAGACTTAGTACCCTTAATCTGGGTAGGCAAATTTTTACCCACATGTTGATAAGAATTTACTCGCTAGGACTGAGAAAGTCTTGCTTTCTTTTCATTTACTATGAAATAAAAGCAGGCGATTCATTGAATTCTTTCCAATTTTTTTTCTGAACTAGTTGAATTATATTGATTTTTTTAATCTCATGTATTGTGCAGATGGGTGGTAGAAACACTGTTCTTTTGGATGCTATTAGCTGCAGAATACCATTAGTTAGTGATGTGCCCACCATAATATTTGGAGCGGACGTGACTCACCCCGAAAATGGAGAAGACTCTAGTCCCTCAATTGCTGCTGTACGATTATATTTTTTACTTTTTCTAGAGAACTTTCCAGCTCACAGTAATAGGAACCTTTTTCCAGGAATCTTTGTAGCTAATCCATGTTGGACATACTGTAGGTAGTAGCTTCTCAGGACTGGCCTGAAGTGACCAAATATGCTGGATTAGTTTGCGCTCAAGCTCATAGACAAGAACTCATACAGGATCTGTATAAGACTTGGCATGACCCAGTCCGTGGAACAGTTAGTGGTGGCATGATCAGGTATGAGGAATCGAAAAGTGCTAAGTATCCTAAGATTTGTACCATTGAATAGTGACAACTCATGCCACATGTGTTGGTATTGAAAATTTGGTACAAATCTATACCTAGCATCATCTATGAAGAATCTTCAGTTGCTCAGCTTTTTATTCAACTAGCTTGCTTACACTACCTAATAGTTTATATTGAAACATTCCAAAAATACTTTCCCAACGCACTTCGAACTAATAGTTATCTGTGTTTTGCTTGTTGCCAACAATCTCTTTATTGAATGTGTTAAATAATTTTTTTTGTCCTTTTTATGCAGGGATCTTCTTATTTCGTTTAGGAAGGCAACAGGGCAGAAACCGTTGAGAATCATATTTTACAGGTGAATGCTTTTCTTCACTACATGGTGTAGTTTACCAGAGAATCTTTTGTGTGTGTGTGTGGGTTTTTTTTTTTTTTTTTTTTCCCAAAATTGTATTATGTATTTTTTGTGAAATTCATTCTTAATATAACATGTAGAAGTAACACAAATAAACTTTAAAGCCAAGCTTTGCACTTGAACTTTGTGTATGAACGTTAGTAGGCATTCTAATTTTCTCTGGAGCTCTTTGGTCTTCCTTATCATATGTGGCATATAAATCCAGTAACTTTTTTTCACTTGAAAATATGTTTCATATAATGGCATCCTTATGTGTGTTTACATCCAAGAATAATCATACTGAAATCCGTACATGTATAATGTGTCAATATGGATTTCATTCAAGCAATGGTGCTTTTGAGCAGGGATGGTGTAAGTGAAGGGCAATTTTATCAAGTTCTTCTTTATGAGTTGGATGCAATCAGGAAGGTGAGAATTCATAGGATTTTTAATATCTATTCATGAATTGTTTGGAAAGAGAAAAAAATATATAAAAACAGAAAAATCTGGAATTAAACACTTATCTTTTCACAGGCTTGTGCTTCTTTGGAACCCAACTACCAACCACCGGTCACTTTTATAGTAGTCCAAAAAAGACACCATACTCGGTTATTTGCCAATAATCACAGAGATAGGAGCAGCACAGACAAGAGTGGGAATATATTGCCCGGTAGGTCTAGAGGAAGCTTTGAAATTTCATGCCTTCCTTTCTCACGGATATTGCAATATGCAAATACAATTATTTTGACTTGTTAATGACAATCAACTATCATTTTATTTAATTGTCAGGCACTGTCGTCGACTCTAAGATCTGTCATCCGACAGAGTTTGATTTTTATCTCTGCAGCCATGCTGGTATTCAGGTTGAGATTTGTCGTCCTTCCTTTCTTATTAGTACAAACTATATTTACAAGTAATAAACCTGAAAAGGTTTTAGTAATGAAAAGTGTTTCTGTTGGTAATATATAGATAACATTGGCCTTGATAAATGTGGGTGTGTGTGTGTGTGTGTTTGTAATCTACATATTGATTAAGATATTCAGTTCCCTGATGAAGTACCATAACATACACGTTTAGTAACTTTTTGTTTTTTTTTCAAGTGAATAATTGTTTATTTTCCAAAATTTTTTAAGAAACTTTAGAACTAGAGCAAGTGATCTTGTTTCTTTGATGGCAGGGAACTAGTCGGCCAGCTCATTATCATGTTCTGTGGGACGAGAACAATTTTACTGCTGATGCAATCCAGTCGTTAACGAACAATCTATGTTATACGTATGCAAGGTGCACTCGATCTGTATCTGTTGGTAAGCCTCTCTTCCTTCTCTTGTAAGTTGTAATTGTCTAACTGATGGATTCACATTCACTCGAGGAGTCTTCCCCTTTAACGCGTCCCTTTCTTTTCAAGAGCTAATAATAAGTCCACGTTCCAGCTTTTTAAAGTTCTCTACCTATAAAGAATGCTTAAAAATATTAACAAGTACTAACAAAGTTTTCAGAAGGCGCACTTGAATAATTTATATTTGGCCTAATGAAATTAATAAAATCCTCGAGTTTAATCCTTTAATTCCCATTCAAGATTAGTTGCTTGTTCAATGTCATGCATGGATTTGGAACACTAAAGAGAATAGACACTCAATCTTGGAACATTTTGGCTCATCTGGTTGATACTCTGATACATTGAGAGCAAAACAACAGTCATCCTTCCATACTGGCATCAGATAAGATTCAGTTTCACAAACAATTAATGACCATATTTTTTTTGGCTCCTCTGCAGTTCCACCAGCATATTATGCACATTTGGCCGCCTTCCGAGCCCGATTCTACATGGAACCAGAGTTGCAAGAAAATGGAAGCAATGGTCATGCTTCGAAGGCCACACGGATGACCGGAGACTTGGGGGTCCGGCCGTTGCCAGCCTTGAAGGAAAATGTGAAGAGAGTAATGTTCTATTGTTAGGAGGGGAAGACAGCTGATGGGTTGGTCTCAGGGTTGTAGCTAGACAAGGGAGCAGCAATCATGATATATACATAATATGCTCTTTCATTGTTAAAAGTTCTTTCTGTATATGTATCATTATCCATGCTTGCTACTTGCTACTTCCCTCTTTTCTCATCCAAGAAATGACAAAGAAACACAAAACCAAGGGGAGAAAAAGAAAAGAGGAAAAAGAAGAAGAGAGAGAAAAAGAGAGGAAAAGATAGAATGCTTCCCATATTTAGTTTAGCATAGGCTTGCAGGATAGGACACCTAGATGCTCTGACAAAAACTTGGGAAGTATACTTATTATAGATGATATGATGACAGACAGGTTCCTTTGTCTCATGTACTCTGTAGTGTAACCCATTTCTGTAAGATTGTCAAACTGGGCTCTTTGTAAAGAAATGTTTACTAATGAACTAGTCTTTATATGTAGGAATTTTGGCTCCGTCTCATACTTTTTTTTTTTTTTTTTTCATTCCTTTTGTCTGCTGGTTGCATAAGATATACAGAGAACATTGTCATAACTGCAACATAATGCTTGCTCTTTTTTTCACTTCTATCAAGAAGATTCTTCAATTTCAAAGCATAGAAAAGAAGTGAAAAAAAACGAGTCAGTGCGGTGTGATTTTAGCATTTTCAGCTAATTGCAAAGCAAATATATTAAATTAAAGGAAAAGGTTTATATAAAGTCATAGTAATTTGTAGAATGATTTTTCTAGTATTCTTACAATATTAGTGACGACTTTTCTAGTATTGTTATAATATTAGTGACTAGAAGTGTATTATCAACCGGTGATTGGTTTTAAGAATATCATAAATTTATGGTCCTAAATATAGGCGATTGTTCAATAATATTGGGACTATTAGTGATATAGTCCCGGAAAAGTCAATTTGGCCCAAATTACTCTTTGGAACCGTCTATTTTCCATACAACTCAGGGGCATGTTTGAAAAGAGAAAGGAAAGAAAAATGGGTTTAAAGACGAAAGGAAAAGAATCAAAAATTGAGTTATCTTTTTAAATTTTACTAATTTAATTCATTATGTGAAAGATTTTTCAAAATAGTATACTTCAAATAGATAAACTAAATATATGAATGAAAAGGAAATAGAATTACTTTTTTAATTTTCATTCTATTTCCTGTCCGAGCCCCACTGCAAATTTGGGTCCAGTAGTCCACCCTTTCATATTCATGCATAGGAAGCGAGCAACTGAAGTTCCATCATATATAGGCCGAAAAATTTCCTCGAGCTGAATACATGGAAACTTTTGAGAGGAAAATATTTTACTCTAATACTTAATTAATTCTTTTTTTTTTAACTAAAAGATAAAGAGAAAAAGAATTCAACGAGAAGAAAAAAAAAGGGAAAATTGGGAAAGCAACATGCAAATGCAAAACACGAAGCACCTGCTTGCTTATAGTAACTTTGTTTTATTACACTTGAAAATTTTTATATTTTTTGCGTGTAAATAATTCAACTTTACGTGAGGGAATGATGTAGAGTAATACTATGAGGTATTTTAATGTGCCCAACACTATATAATTAATGTGTTATTTTATTTTTTTATTGAATAATTATAATTAATACACATGTCTCACATCAAGTGTCATTCCATCTACACTAGAAAAAACTAATATCGTGTGGCGATAGCACATCAAGGTGCCCTATAACATTAGCATTACTCAATAACATTACTCAATAACGTATGGTTTTTGTTTTATACTCTTGTTGTATGTAAGATGAATGGCTTAAACACGTGCATGTCACACATCTATAAAGTTCATTGAGTTGGTCCCACTAACTCCATCTTAATAGACAATGAAGATGTTCTAGTCGCATATAACGCTTTTTTTTTTTTTTGTATGGATGCATTGATCTACGCAAGATAGCAGAAGCAGATAATCGAGTTCATAAGTTCTTTGTACGAGCATGCACCAACAGCTTGTTTATTGCCTCAACTTTCCTTTTCCAATTCAATTTTCTTTTCTTCGAAAACATTAATCTTTGATTTAAATCAAACGTTAGATATGTATGTATTGGTAGGAAAGAGAAGTGGAAGAAAGGAGAGGAGTTAGAGGATTAATGGATAGATTATTAGCCTAATGGGTATTTATGTTGGGTAAGAAGATTTTAGGAAGGAACAGATTATAAGTTTCTAAATATTCTTAGTTTGAGCCAACTTTCAATCCCTCATCTTATGGAGGGAAATTAATGTTCCTATGTCCCAAATGAATTTGATTGATATTTACATAATTACCCTCCACATTATATCATAAAATTACTAAGAACAGTTGCCTTCCACTTCTCCTTCTTGTGAAACAAGGAGAAGATTTTCATCTTCCCTCTTTCTTCTCGTACCAAATACAATCAAAGAAACATGCTCTCACTCCTCACTCATTACCTTCCCAAGATAGTGTGCCTCTCATTCTTTCTTTTCTCTCACTCTCCTACCAAATAGCGTTAGTGACTATATTTATAATTATCTAAAGAAAATTAGGAGGTGAGGGTAATATTGAAGTGATCATCTGGATTCTTGAACTAGTTGATGTTTGATTTAATTATACATGTACAGTACTAATTCAAAGGCCTCTGTTCTTTCACCAAAACCTTAATTAAAATCCAAATCTGTTTCCCACAATGAATATAAACGTAATACAATACACGATACATCAATCTCTATCAACAAAAGCTTTTTTTTTTTTTTTTCCGAGGAGCATCTTTTAATTAATGGTAAGCGACAAAATCCGGGCCAGTAAATAATGCACCTATGAATCTATGTACATATATTACTCGTGACTGGTAGTAGTTGGCAAGCGAAAACAGTGCTGTAAAAAAGTGATGATATATATACACACACATTGTTTTTTGGTTAGTAATTGGCACTCCATCAGGGCAAAATTGAAAACGTCAGGGGAATTTTGTGTAGATGGAGGTTCTGCCAAGGTCCAAAGTACACCTAACATAAATGGCAATCAGATAAGGACTTCATGTAATACTTATATATACATGTATACATGAGAGAGAGAGAGAGAGAGAGAGAGAGAGTGTAAGCGACTGAGTGAACTTTCATAAAACTAGAAGTGAACTTAATGGGTTCAAATGTGTTTAAAGTTTGGATATGTATACAATATCATAATGTATTTAACTGCGGTATATTATACTTTTACATTCAAAAGTATAAATCTCAGGGCAGGTTGCGTAATAGCACTGAGACTGTTTGTTGAGTTCGCAATGTTATATGTTACCAGTGACCGTTAATTACAGATTGAGCACACTATAGTGTAATTAAGTATATATAGAACCTTTAATTTCTTGATAAATATTGATATATCGTGGATTGTATTATGGTCTATTCATTGTGCGTACAGGTTTGGATATTAAGCGCAGAATGACCACACTACTAACCTTGGACTTTCGTTTAAATAATCTCCAAAATGAACAGGTAAATCATAACCCATCGATCAGGGCCTAGCCATCCCATATGAGAAATTAACATGAAATGTTTTTACTTACTTTTCAAACCATCATTTATCTCTGTCATATATCTCTCTTTCTTCTAAATAATTAGAATTAGCTATAGTGGATCATTACAAAGAGACTACGTACACTTAAATCAGAGAACAAAAATATTATGTATAATAGGAAAAAGCACAGTACACCTACGACAACTTATTTCAAGTACTACCTAAGCTATGATCAAGAAAGATATAGATCATGGTTAACTGAGAAGATTCTTATAATGAGACAAATTCGAAACTCATTGACGTCCAAAGTCTTGTCAGTAGTACAGTAGTACTGCTTAACATGTCTCAAGCAGTTTCGATCTCACTACCCTTTAACAAATTTCAACTGATCAAGATCACATTCAGATCAGAGGATCATAAGTTAACTGACTCATATTACCTTATCAGTTGAATATGTTTGACTAACTGATCAAGTACATAATGTAAGGACATATATTAGCCAAAAAGAAGACTTTTTCAAAATATGGTACATTGTAAAAGAGCTTAACATATAATAAGGTACACACATAAGTTCATAACACTCTCACTTGAGCCCAGCTAGTTAGCTTAGCTAGCTAGCTATATATGTGGAAACCCTGATCACAAAATGGTGTAACTAGTCTGATTTCTAGATCCACTTCATCACATCAAACCCTAGATACAGAAATGATAAATTAGGTAGTACTACTCTACCTTAATTTACAATCAACAACAGAGACAAAGGACAGGGACCTTATCTGTTTTGCATAGGAGAAAGCAGACAGAGAAATCCCTAGCTAAAACAAATTAAGGGGACGTAACATTTTCTGAAATTATTCAGTTCTTAAGTACTAATTAAGCCACCGAGGGATACTCGATCTCCCTATATAATATAAGAAAATAAAAAAGTAATTATAATTAAGATGCTCAGAACAGATATATGTTTTTAAAATATGTGGAAACTATATCAGGAAAACTAAAAAACAGATAATCAAATTATATGGACACCCAAAAATTTTCATACCCAATTAAGTATAATTAAAGAAGAACATTATATATATGACCCTTACCGAGGTCGCTCCATCTTCAGAGCTAGGGCCAGCACTGAGATATATAGTCTCGAAATCATCGAACTGCAAAAAGAGACACAAAAGTGTAAAAATCCCGTCACTCAAAGCCCTAGCTAATAACGAACCATAAGTTAATATTTTTGCTCAATATATCAACCAGCAAGCACATGTATATATATACAAGTTCTATGCACATATGTATACTTCCAAAAAATTAAAAGCAAATAATAGTTAAGAAAAAACCCCAGATGAGCCTGAAAATCATGTACCCCAGAAGATTAAATGCATACCCTTTTCCGGATTGAGAAAATGACTAATAACCCTAAACGAGCATATGGATAGGCATGGTATAATGAGGGAAACTAAATTAGGGTTCATATGAGAATGTAATATTAGGTTTTCTCATGCCACCAGCTAACAGGTGAAACTGCCACATGATCTGATCTTCCTTCATCAAGAAGAAAAGTTAAGATCATGCTGGCAGCTTCAACTACTAGTGAAGCACGAAAGATTATTCTCTTTTTTATTTTTCATAAAAAAAAATAAGATGGAAAAAATGGAAGAGGAGAATATATAATTCTGCTATTGTTGCTTCTGTATTATTGTTTCTAGGGTTAGAGAGAGATGGAGAAGAAGATATGAAAAGGGGGATATAAATAGAGGCTGAAGTACTGGTAAATTAATATTAGAAGGAATATCAATGAGGAAAGGACTGAAAAACAGCTAATCAAAAAGGTAAATTATTATTACTGTTATTAGATATATGAAATATTTAAACCAAAGTTTTTTTAAAACAATAATAAATAAATTTAAAAAAAAAAAAACGTAAGAATTAACTAGTGGTCCCCAAGTGATGCAAATTGAATATTGTCACGCCAAAGAGACTAGCCAGCCTCTCTCATGCAGTTTTTGCAGGCAGATTATTGTATGTTTCAATATTACATATTACAAAGAGCATTAATAGCCTTTTAACTATATATATAGGTTGGGACCTGACTGCATATAAGAGAGTGGGGGACCCTTGATATATATTGATCATCGCTAACACTATATATATATAATATATATATATATATATGAACCAATCTATTTATCAGCCAAACGCAAAAAAATAAATAAATTTTATTAATGGGGGACCATTTTGCATGGTTAAACAGAAGAAAAAAACGGAAAAAACATCTCAACCCAAGAAAATTATTATTACGAAGTTTTATCCATAAATGATATTATATACATATTTAATTAGCATTGCATTTAATCCATTCCATGTAATATATAGCATCTTTATTTCTTTTGTCCATAATTGATAGTGGCCTTTTTTGGGAAATTTTTCCATTTGGTGAATTCTTGTTTACCCTGCATCTCTGATTGATGCCAGCTGCACCATATACTCGTTAGAAACATCTGATATCGACAATTAAGAAAATGACTTCTGTGATGAATTAACAGCTTTTTTCTTCTTCTTCTTTTTTTTTTTTAAATTTTAAAAAAAATCATTTATTACTTATTTTTTGAGAACATCCTTTTTATTTTATAGACACGGTGGGTGTGTAATGAATATTTAAACGGCCGTAAATGTATATAAGATATATAGTACATATGCATAAGGGGAGTGGAATAAATTATTTTTAAGAATTATGACAAAAGTTCTCTTTCTCTAGTATGTATTGCTATTCAGAATTTCACTTATATATGGAAAAATATTAATTAGGTCGTTTTATTAATGCTGCAATGTTTTGTTTTATTCTTTATACCTCAATCAACAATTACCTTCGAAATTATAGATTATGATACAGTCAATATTGTAGCTCTATATAAACTCCAGTGGGCCAATGTTGATTGAACATTATTTCAAGAGCCCAAGCTAAGCGCAAAATAGATTGTTCTATAGCTATAGGGCTCTAGCTTGGTCTACGGTTGTGCCCTTTATTCCTTGTTTAGGTCATATATCCTAGGTATAATGCGTCAAATTAAAATATTTGTTATATATGGGGACAAAAAAAGACCCCAGTTGCCAATTACATCAAAGCTTATAAAGTAGCTAGGGTTTCATGTAACTTGTGGATAACAAAAGGAAAGAAAAACTAACTTATATATTGATGATACTCTCTCTCTCACCCACACACATTTAATTATTTGTGGAAAACGAAAGGAAAGAAAAACTAAGTTGTATTGAGTTGCATATGTTTCAGTACAAGTTGAGTTGCATATGCTAGCTGCCACATATGTGGTACCCTGGTATGTAGGCACTACTTTTAATTTGGCCTTTGGGAATGACCATGCCCTCTTATAAACGACATCGTATAATAAAGATTTTGGTGTAGTAGTTTTAAGGAATATCGATGAAAGCAGTGAGAGACTTCAAGCTTGCTGCTCTTTTTTCATAAAAAAATAAGATAATTATGGATCATTTGACTTCAAACATGCTTAATCATTAATATTAGTGTGATATACAATATATACTTATGGAAAAAAGAAAAACATTCATTTATCCTAATCGTTTTCTTCTTTTACTTTCAGTTAGATGTAGATAAACCTACAGCACCAGTTAATTTGAATGATTAAAAAGTTAAATTGTCCAACCACCATTTATGAGAATATTAGACACAATATTAAAAGCAGAATTATTACTTCCCTTTATTTATTTATTTTTACTGTTTAGGCTATATTTGGTGGAAGCTGGGAGAAAAACAAAAAGTAAGGAGAGGTATATAACCAGTGAAAATTTCGGTTAGAACATAAACATCTAAGAAATTTTTTTGAGATAAGTTAGTTTTTTTCCCCTTCATTTTGCTCTTTGTATATAAATATATACTTCAAATGGATTTGTAATTGAGTACGTAATATAATTCACGGGCATTGTAATTTTGGAATACCCATAGTCAACCTAATTAGACCAACATATAGGATTGAAAATAGATTTTAAATTGAAATGTAAAGAAACATTATCGAATAGAAGTGAGAGAAAAATTAAGTATCTCAAAATAATATGGATAAAGTTTAAAATTTACAAAATTAAGTGGGGGTAAGTGAGGGGCATAATTGAAGTTTTTCAGAAAATATGTGGATAAAATTTATAATTGCAAAAATTTAGGAGGACAAATGAGGGGTATAATTAAAATAAAGTTAAAGTTAAGGACTTGT
Organism: Trema orientale; assembly: GCA_002914845.1. Classification (NCBI taxonomy): domain Eukaryota; kingdom Viridiplantae; phylum Streptophyta; class Magnoliopsida; order Rosales; family Cannabaceae; genus Trema; species Trema orientale. The sequence continues at coordinate 226,087 of JXTC01000005.1, forward strand.
CTTATATATTGTGTTTGATATGAATGGAAATAAAAAGAAGAAGAAGTTCACCTCCTTTGCATAATACAAATGATGATGCTAAGTATATCTCACCTCATGTTCTAATTTTTTTATACACAATGCAATAAATGATTTGATTTGTTACTATACAATTTAGATGGTTAATAAAAAAAAAAGTATATGATCAAGTTAGATTCTTAATACAGAAATAGAGTAAAGAAAAGATTGTATATGCAGAAACAATTTTATCAAAAATTTATTATTCCTTCATTTTGGTTAAATTGTAATTAAAATTTAGTTGCATATATCCCATCTATAATCTTCTAATCTTGGAGTGAAACACGATGTGGGTTAGTCAGTGACTTCAAATCCCTATCTTCCTTCTTAGAATCTCTCCAAACCAAAAAACCATACATCTCAAAATCCATCCACTAATATTGTTGCTATCATGGTCCACCTCTCTCTCTATTCTTTCACTTTTCCGTCGACCTACTAAACATAGTGTAAAAACCTCAAAAAGGAAAATTTATTATTAATGAACTACAAAAAGGAAAAACACACTATAGAGCCAGGATACATCAAATCGAAACCTAACCTTACACACATACATATGAAGTAGCTAAGATCTCTTGAGGAAATATTAGCAGTACTACTGTGCACAAGATATCCTAGCCCTCGTCCATTTTTTGATCCCTTTAAATATGCTACTATCTAGATCTCTTGCTTGTTTTAGGAGAAACATTTAAATTGTATGCACAAGCATAAAAAATCCAGTTCTAATCCCCTTTCTCCAAGACCCACCAAAAAAAAAAAAACGCTAATCACATTAAAACATAAAATAACTTGGTATATATAAAAACCAGTTGCTTATTGTGTGTGGATTGCATACGTATATGTGTATTATACGTTACATATATATGTATGAACACAATTCACATTCTATGAAATATCATCTTTTGCCTGTTATTTATTCTTGCTTTCAGTTAATATATATCACGTCAACAATTAATTACAAATGAAAATAACCAAATATTGTGTACTACATGAGCTAGTAGTACTACTGCGTCTGTAAATATATGAATTAGGAAGAATCGAAGCATTATATGATCCAATATGTAGTGAAAGGGTTTGGAGCAACACTACAGTTACAGAGATAAGATTAGCATGATCTCAGCCTGACATGAACACAAGGACGAAATGCACATTGATCGAGAATCAGTATTTGTTAGTAATTGCTTCGTTTATGTATCAATATATGTACTTTTGAATTCCCGTCCTAATGTTTGAGAAATTTTTTGTATATATTTTCATGAGCAATGTTATGTGGTACTATTATTGATATCCAATATCATATGAGGTGTAATTCTTTTTTTATTTAATGTATACATAAAGTGTAATTCTGTTATTAGATGAGTACTATTAGCATCATATAATATTCTTTGGCATTACTCTATTTTAGCATCATATAATGTCCTTTGGCATTACTCTATTTTCAGTTATAATTTAAACATTATCGCTATTGTTTTTAAGCGAATCTTATAGGTATTAAGTCCAATATTTCAGCATAATATGAGCCAGTTTGGTATTGTTATATTGTGCTGTAGCCCTGTTGTAGCTGTGCTATGAGTAAAAAATAGTTATGGGAAAAAGAGTCCAAGCATTTGGCAAATTTAATCTACAACTATTGTGTTGTTTAAAAGCAGTATCTAAATATTTGATAAACTATAGATTATGTGTATTGTAAAGTGATATTTTAAACAATTTGTATTATGGAAGTAGAATCAGCTTTGAAAAGCAAGTCTTACTCTGTTTCTCAAATTCTACTTAAATTGACGGGTACGCAACAGCTTTTAAAATCTGCTAACCAAAAGCGGGAACTTCCCAAACACTCTCCACTTTCAATTTTTTCACTAATCTCTTTTAAAAGCTAAAAGCTCCACCTATAATCAATCCCAAACTAGTCCTATATCACTTAATTTATAATAAAAAAACAATACTGTAATTGATAAATTGTACCCTTTTAATTATTAAAGGATACGACAAATTAGTTTGGATAGAAAACTTGAAAACGCATCAAATTAGGACTAGTTTCTTATTAATTAATACTCCTATTAGGACTTGGGGTTGAGATCAACATCTAATATAAATATTAGTATTATTTATAAATATATAATATTTATAGATATATGATTTTTAGGTCGAGAGTTTGACTTCTAAGTGCATAAATTATTTTTCTTTTTTTGTAATAAATAGAGATAATTAGTTAAATCTTACTTTTCTTTAATTAAAAAAAAGAATGATTACTACCAAATTATGCTTGCGTTGCGACCACCACCTAATATTGTATCATTCTCTTTGAGTGTCAACGTAGAATATTAATATTGATCACCTACTTAATTAATTAGGCTGTTAGGCAGTGGTAAAGTTTTTTTTTAAAAAACAGAAAGAGTAGTTTATGGACAAAATATTAAGCAACGATAAAGGGAATTAGATTTAGGCTAAGTCTATTAGTATAGGTTAAACCCAACGGTCCCAACCTAAGTTTAAATGTGAGTTGCACTTTTGATGAGAGTATTTAGACTGTGGCAGAGGTTTGACATGTGAAGTTGGAACTACTTAGTATGGGAAAGCAAAGCACAAATATTATTGGGCCGCGGGGCCTCTCTTGGATATGGCTCACGCTGGCCATTCCTGGTGGTCCATTTGCAGCCCCAGACGCGTGCTCAACCTGGTCCACTAATGAGATTTTTTTTTTTAAGAGCTAATATACATGTATACTTCCTTTTTCATGTTAAATTATTTGCTTTAACTGTTTATAAGTTGGGTTTCTTTTCTTTTTTTTCAAGAGTTAGTCCTCATTTTTAGCCTCTAAATTAAAGCTCTAAAGAAGATTAGTTCCTCAACTTTCAAACTTCTCATATTTAACTCCTGGATTTTATTCTTATCTCAATTTTGGGCTCATGAATTTTTCAAATGTATCATTCTTCCACTTCAAATGATTATGAAAACACTGTTTAGAATGACATATTAGCATAATCCAGATTTTGAAACTTATATATAGATCAAAATCGGATTAATACTATAATTCAGGGACAACATATTGATAAATGGAATTTAACTCTTTCTTTAATTAAAAAAGAATGTTAACTGAAAGAAACGACACAATAGTGTAGCTGGCGAATAGGTGTGCAAAAACGACCACAGTATAAGCGCGTCAAGCCAGGCTTGTGATCCCCGAGGAGGGCACTGCAGAAAACGTTTTGGGGGTCGTTTATAATATCTAGTGAGGCCTGAGCCACTGCCAAAGAAGGAACTGAATTGAATTAGAGGGAGGGGAAAAAGAAAGAGAGAGGGGTATCTTTGAAGTGTGTTCCCTAAAAACCACCCTATAAACCTAGCTTGTTGGAAACTCTTATCTGGTCCCACTTCCAGACTGGCCAGAGTTTAAATATATGGATAATAATATATGTCTCAGTCTCATTTTGATAAATATTAAAAGTGGTCCTCTCTCTATTGCTCTGCTCGCTGCCTGCCCTGCCCTATGCCGAGTTTATCTGTAAGCTTGATAAAGTACTATATAACGGGGCCATAAAACAAATATATGTCATACATTAAAAAAAATATATAACAAAATAGCAAAAATAGAGGAAAAGAAGAGCTTAATATAAAACTAATATAATAAAGTACTATATAAAAGGATAAACTGATTATTTGATTAATGGTTTTGATTAGTTTTGAGGGTAAATGTCCTTCATGCAAAGGTACAATTGAGGGCTGCATGGGTGTCTCTTTCTTTCTCCATCTGGATTTGGAGGAAGGAAAAAGTGTTGGTGAGCTTTTTCCTCAAGGCGAGAAGGGTTAATTATGAGTACACCTGTGCTGCATGTGGCACCAACTCCAAATCACTACACAAAGTTCGTGACCACGCTTTCAGTCTTTCCTATTCTTTCTCCTTTTTATTTAAAAACAAAACAAAAGTAGTTCTTCATCAAGACAAAATATGTCCAATAAAATTTCAGACATCTACTTTGTAGCAGAACAATTTAGTACATGACTAAATAATTTGTTATAAATAACACAAGTAACATCTCTATATTATGGACAATCCATTTCGCTAAGGATTCATAAACCACACCTAATCCTCTACCCTATACCCTTACTTTCCCTTTAAGCAAAAAAAAAACAATATATCCTAGTCATCATGAGAACTGCATAGACAATTCTACAAGCAGGCTTGAGAGCTTGGCTGACATCATTCTAATGGGAGCTTAAAAAACCATTCGGCAACGGTAAAATTTTGTTTCTCAAAATTCCAGTTGTAACCACACTGGCCCAATCCGGTGAAAAATAATACCTATTATCCATTAAAAAAAATATTATGTAAAAGGTCAAGTTCGACGAAGTCAGAGCCCCAGAAGCTCGAAATGGCAAAATTCTAATTCAAGAACGCAGATCTCAATTCACTAAAAACCTGAAAAAGTTAATACAGAATCAAGCAAATAGATCAAAAATTAGTGTATGATACTCAGATATGGGGTGCTATAACAAGTTCACATAAAAAAGAAAACTCGAGAACTGCAAATCAAATTCTGGGCAGCTTCTTCGACTTCAATGATACGTATATAGGTTAAAAATACAAACCGCCAAAGAAGTTCCCGTACAAGAAACCACATATCAGATTTACAAATCTCAACTAAATAAATAAGAGTTCTGCCGCTTGATGACAATAAACAAAGCTGCCAAACCCTTTCTGGGGTAAAAGGGCAAAATACTCGGAACTTTGTAAATACCATCCGTAGTGTACAACATTCTAAGGCTACAAAAATTTATGATGGGGTATTGATCATGACCTATAATTTTAACCTACTTTAATTCCTAAACTTCTGTGCTGCTAAGATTGCTTGTGCGTGAAAGCAACATTTCATAGAGCTCTTCGGCAGTCGGCCGGTCCATTGGATTTTCCTCGGTACATTGGCAGAACAAGTCGACGAGAAATTGCAATGCATCTAATTCAGCATCCTTTTCTTCCAGCTCCACACCAGATTGAGCAATTTTGGGCTCACTCGATGACCTCAAATCCTCTAGCTCATCTGTCAACCGTGGTCGTTTGCCCAACTTGTATAGAAAAGTGGTAAGCATGTTAGATCAAAGGCAACAAAATGTTCAACTTACACGTATAAACTACAAATGCATCCTTAAGAGTATCAATCATGTCGGTGATATAGTTTTCCCAAAGGGTAAAGAGTGAAGGTATACAGGCATTCAAGCCCTTAACCTACCATTAAAGGAATCACAATAATATCATTCCATTACCATCATTTTCATTGATAATGATTCAAGATTCAGAATAAAGAATTCCATAACTATAATGCTCATTGTTCATGATACACAAGTGAGAAGCCTTTATGTATGCTTAACATTCATATAGTTTGCAAACTTGACATCCATTCAAATATAGTTCATGATGTGTGTCTGTGTGTAAGGAGGAGAGAGAGGGAGCGAGATATATAAACATATATAAATGTATACCTGAAGATGATCATGAATTTCTATTTCAGATAATCCTAAATAAGGAATTTGCAACGTCAACATTTCCAAGAGCAGGCATCCAAATGACCAAATATCAATTTCCTGTAACAAGAAAAGGAATAAACTTGAGAAAGCTATATAAACATTGCTGTAGCAAGCTAATTAATCGAGGGTAACTGTCTACTGCAGTCTGCAACAAGAATCTTAAGTGAAACTCGGGCATTTTTTGAAATCTGAAAAAAAGCACACTGCAATAATGAAAGCCAAAAACTATGAAGGAGAATAATCAAACTGAAAAATTCAAATAGATCTTCATGTGTATAGAGCCATCAGCACTACAGTATGGATGACTACAAAAATTGGAGGGAATAGGAAGTAATTAACCATCAACTAAAAACCAACAGTAAACTGAGAAAACATAACCTACCATTCCATAAACATTACTTTTATGCATTGCTTGCAAAACTTCAGGTGCCATCCAGCGAGGTGTTCCAACACAAACATCAGGAGGAGGTATTCCTACATGAGCAATACAGCATGTATGCAATAAAGAACGAAGAGGCACTGCTCTATCAAAATCACAGATCTTCACAACAGGTGTCCCATCAGCCTTCTTTATATCCAAGTCAATCAAAATGTTTTCACTTTTTACATCGCGATGAATGATGTGTTTTGAGTGCAGCTCCACCAATGCAGATGCAACATCTCTAGCCATACACAATGCCAACTCCACAGGCACGCGTTTTTCACCAGCTTTTGATAACTTTTCTATATAACCCTGTTACACAATAGGTTCGAGTCATGAAAATCATTCAGGCAACCTAAAGTGGATTGAATGAATGTTGATTTTGACCAGCTGCAGTAAGTTTACCTTTAAAGATCCCCCCTTTATGTACTCCATCAATATTTTAGACTGTAATACACGACACTCAGGATTGTCGTCAGCTGAAGGAATCCAGTTAGAAGATATCTGATGCCCATACATTTCCACTATGCATGAGTGCTTTAAAGCACCTAAAATTCTTACTTCACCTAAGCATCCATACTCAAAATTTCTAATATCATTTGCTGAAGTCCTGCAGACATCCACAGTACGAACCTGCAGCACCCAACACCATATGCACAACAATCTTCAATTCTTAAATCGATAGAAGTTGATTATAAGTTACATAAAAGAATTAAAAATGAAAAAACGAATTTCCTGATGATCTTAGAAAACGATCATATAAACTATATCTGGGTTCTCACATGTAAATTAACTCCACACGAAAAGAAAGGTAAAAAAAAAAAAAAAGAGTTCTGCAATCAAGAATATGATCAACTTAAGGAAGGATTACAAGATAACATCATATTACTTACCCTCATAACTGAATACAGAAGGCAAGAAAAATTGCTAGAAAAGTGTTAAATAGTCAAAATAAAAGCATAATCAGTTTCCAAAGAACATACCTTTGCTGCAGCCTCTACTGCTCCATATTTGCACCGTATAAGTGAAGTAGAAGAGGCTTTTAAAATTTCATCTGACAAGGACAATGAAGGAAAGGAACTGTCCTGAACATTCCTGCTTCCAGTAGACAAAGAACCTATGCTGCGACTGAGGGGAATATACCTGTAACAAGCAACAATCAAGGACATGGAGACAGATAAGCAAATAGAAATAGTAAGTAAATACTGCCAGCCCCTGTGGCTGTGGAAAAGCACTAAACCGTCGCAAATAACCAATCTCACAGGTAGAAATTAAATAAGAGACCATAAATAAAGGAATAGCTTAACATATCCTATAAAAAAAGGCAAATAACTCCATTAAGAATTCCCCATAGTCTGTGAAACAATGCATTGGCGCCCTATTTTTAATCAGACAGAAAACCATCGAGCAATCCAACCCTCCAAGTTGAAAACTTTTCACCATAATTCACTATTTCAAAACACAAGAAAGAATGCCTTAAAAATATATAGCTCATTAAGGAAAATAGACCAACAAGCATTCCACACACACCCACACCCCCTCTTCTCTCATCCACACACACAAATGTAAAGAGAGAAAAACAAGCATTCTACCCCCCCCCCCTCTCTCTCTCTCTCTCTCTCTCTCTCTCTCTCTCTCTCCCCCACACACAAACATAGGGAGAGAAAACCAGAAGACCAACCTGCAATAATACTCTGGATCTGTTTCTTCTCTTATATCATGTGGATGACAAGCATCAACTACCATGCGAACCCATGAATCACCCCTCTTAAGTACAATAATGTTCCACGCATGTGGCATAAAATCCAGGTAACCCCTTACAAGCTCGCAAAGAATTGGAGGCTCCATTCGGTCACATAGATACTGTACAGTTACAGATTCATTAAGAATGATATTAAAACAGATATATCTACGCAAACAGATTCATAAGACGAATGTAGTAAAGGAATCACCTTCACTAGCAATGCTCTATGCCTGCAAACACCAAAATTTATAGTTCCTAAAGGAACTATGATAGAATTCCGTCTTTCTTTGATAGCACGGAGTGATTTTTCACAGATATCAGAAAAGCCAATATCTTCGACGGATTCTGCAGTTGGCTTAGTTGGTGTGTTAACAGTTTTACTGTTTCCAGTTGAGCAGGTGCAAACAAAAGGTTTCCGGTAGTTTGAACCGGATACAGCTTTTCGAGTCCTTTCAATGATTGCGCCTTTATCACTGCCACCAAAATGATCAGAAACAAAAAGAGCAAGCAATGATACAATCTGAAACTCATTGACGCAAGCCGCATCTCTTGTTAAACAATTCAACTGCTTCAGACGAGATAACAGTGCTTGAGCAGAGATTACAATTGCATCTAACTCTTCATCCTTTTCCCTGAAGGTAAGAACAAATGACCAAGTCATTAAAAGTTGAGAACCAGTATGCCAACCAAGTTGGGACAAATGATGTCTATATATCACCACAAAGTACAAGTATAAAATAACCTGTCTAAAAGAATAACTTCACGAGAGTCAAGATGGAAACTTTGCTCATAATTCGTCAAAGGCATGAAGGGTCGGTCACGTCCAGCATCATAAAAGCCATCTGGAAGAAAATCCTCAATGCTACAAAACGAAGTACTACTATATTTTCGAGATAAACTAGCACTATCATCAATAGCTCTACGGGACTTGCACGGTTTGGGATTATCAAGATCCTTATCGCAATGCCTCTTAGACTTTGAATAAGTCTGTAGCATTTCCGAAAATGAATCTTCATCCTCACGGGCTTGATTCTGAACTGAGGCCAAAGATTCATTATTCTCAGAACTCTCATATTTATCCCCTTTGTTTCCTGCAGAAGATTCAACACTGACGCACAAGTGATTTTCTGCATAAATCCCCTTTTTCAAGTTGATATCATCACCCTCACCACAGTTGGGAAGATTTTCACCTTCATCGCCTCCGGGAAGTATTTCTTTATCATCATCATCCAGACCAATAACTTCAGATGTCCCTTCTACAGAAGTATCAGGAGCGAGAACATCCAGACTGCTAGGTTTAATGTTCCGATTGTCCTTCAAGGATAACAACTTGTTATGATCTATACCTTTCCACTTTCTGCTGTTGTTTAAACGTTCTTGACGAGCTCTCTGCTGTAAATAATACCTCCGCTTCCACCTTTTACCTGACTTCCTAGCTGAAAAACATCTACTGTTTGATGCAGATGCAGTTATTAGACCTGGAAGGACATGATGAGAGCCTGTATGAATAAGTTATGACACTATTACATCAGTCTCATAAAAGGAGACAGATATAATAAGAAATCAATTACCAGAATTAATTTCTCAGTCCTCACCTTTACGAGAGAGACTTCCATCGTATTCCTGAATGGCATTGTCATATAAATCCATTTCAACAGATGAACTGACGAAGTTGTCAACGGGTTCTCTACCACTTCCTTCGAAATTGCAACATATCCAGGAGGGTATTTCACAATGGGCAAGAAGCTTATTACACTGAACCATAGACAACAACAAATTCTCAACAAGTTGGATAAACTTGAAAATAAACAGTAAACTATATCAACAACCAAGAAAGTGAGCTGGAATGTGTCAATGCAGACTATACAATAGCTTGTAACTCAAAGGGAACACTTGACACTGAACTAAATTGCAGATAAAAGTGAGTACCTGAAGATTTAAATTCTGAAGGTTCTGCATCAAGCTGAGTTCGAGAGAACCCAACGATGTCAACTTATTATTTGACAGGTCTAAGTTCTCCAACCTTTGTAGGGAAGACAAAGACGGGGGTAGTTCCACCAATTTATTATTAGCAACTTTCAATGATATTAAAACACTTAAGTTACTAATCTCTTTTGGCAAACTCTTCAACTTATTAAATGAAAGATCAAGGTACTCCAAATTCTTCAAGCACCCAATTTCTGAAGGAAGATATCTGCAAAGAAAATCCAAACACATCCCTAAATAAAACCAGTCAAAACAAGTGTCTGCTAACTCCATCCACATAGAATTAACAAGGCAGTTCAAACAAAAGTTCTCTAGCCCTAGAACTCCAATTCACAAAGTACAAAAATCCCAAATTTCGATTATTTCTTCTTCCTAAACATTCCTTTAAATAAAAAAAGGCCACACTGGACACCAACCTTATTGAGAAGTGACAAATAGAGAGCTTGGTGAGGCAACTGAGCCCAGAAATCTCACTCAATATTGGAAAAGCCGAAGGCCGAGGGGGCACTCTGGAAAGTTCAAGCTCTTTCAAGCCCTTCAGCTTGTGCAAGGGCAAGCCGCCAAAACCCGGGGACGATATCTTAACCTGCAAGTGCTCCAAACCCACCATGCTCCCAATTTCCGAGGGAAACAAATTAATCTCGTTTCCAAAAAACTTTAACGTCCTCAAACGCCCAAGAGTTCCCACCTCTTTGGGTATCAAATTGAACACATTTTTGTAAAGATACAAGCCCTGTACCGCCTCATCGGGACTCTCCACAACCGAAAACTCCATGCTTTTCCCGGAAACGTCAAGGACCGATTCATCGTCGCCGCCATTGCTACAATCACCATCAACCGAATACGAATTCGAATTACAACTAGAGGGCTTCGCTTTCTCCGCCCCATCGGAGGTTTTGGCAGAGTCAGGGCAAGTTTCGTCCGAATCGGCGACCAGCATTGGGGGGTTTCAGGGCTAAATTCGAAAAAAGGGGTCAAAAATTTGGGGGAGAAAAAAATTTGAAGTCTTTGAAGTACAGAATGGAAGATCTGTTTGGGGAGAAAGAAAATAAATGTGAAACAGCATTGAATAAAGAATGAATGGAAAATTAGGGCGAGAAAGTTAGAGAATGTTAAAAACGGGAGCGGAAGAAGAAGAAGAAGAAGACCGCTCCCTTTGGCGAATGGTAGTCGAAAGAGAAAACCCTAGAATCTATTTGCACAGTACTAGTTCTTTAATTTGAATTTTTTTCTTTATTTGGGGTGGAGGGTGAGGGGGTCTTGGGAACTGATTGGGGCACACGGCACATTCCCGACTTTTTCGCCAAACAGCACTCTGAGTCAAAAGTCCACTTAATTTTTTTTTCTCTTATTTTAATTTAATCGTTGGAAGTTTATTGGTAATTTCAAAAAAATATATATATAAATATATATATATATATATATGGGTGATGTTTCAATGGAGATTTTTGTTTTTACTCCATGGATGAGTACTCTAATTTGGGCCATTGGATTGTAATCTAATGGCTATAATAATATTAGTAGATTTATTAAAAATATTATTATAATTAATAAATATATAAATATAGAAAGTTATTTAAAATAAAAAAGATGGGTAACCTGATGAATTGGTTAATTTATTTTATTTTACTTTATTTTATAAGAAATAAAATTAGTGAAAAATACTTAATAACCCTAAATTACTCTTAACTATCTTATTCGTAGGAAAAAAAAAAAAACAACAACAACAAAAGATGTACAAATTTTAAGCTATTTGACGCATAATTTTTTTTAAAACAAATTTTCTTTCAATGTAGTTGTTTTATTCATTTTTTATTATTTAAAAAAATAACTTATTCATAATATGAAAATTATCCTACCTTAGATTTTACCGATAAAAAAAAAAATTATTAAATATTGAAGATACAATAATACATATAGTTTTAAATTAAAGGTAATTAAAAAATTAAACTTTAAATTAAATTTTCAAAAAAGAAATAAATAAAAAAAATTAGAAATTAATATATTGAATAAGATGACTTATTATTGTAGGTTTGTTTCCAAATTAGTCAAATTTACCCATCCATGGAGCAAAAACAAAAATACCCATTGAAAACTCACCTATATATATATATATATATATATGACTTTTTGGCATCATTGGTCCCTAACGTGGGTGTCTTGGCAAATTTTTAGCATTTAAATCCCCATTTTATAAACCATTAGCAATCAAGTCCTTTTCTATGATTCTATCGAGTTTTCTGTTAAATTTTATGTGCCTATCACATCATGTGTGATACATTCTAAGGACATTTTGGTAAAATTAGTCACCACCCTCTCTCTTTCTTTCTTTACCATACACTTTTTTTTTAAGAGAAAAAAACTTTCATTAAAAAAATAAAAAGATAGTACAATACTTATAAAAAGTTTTTGATTACAAAGCAGATGATCATAAAAAACTGATTAAGGTTTTCAGAGGAAATTTGCGCATTGAGACCTTGGCGAAATCGACTCGGGAGAAGGAAATTTATGCAGATCATCGTTGTTGTGCGCTCCAATAAAGCTCTATGCGTCTGCTATTGGCTTGTTGTGACCCTTCATTCAACATCCATTGTTGGTGTCTCTCGCTTCACATCAAAGAACCATTGGAGAGCAAATACTACTATACACACCGTCCGGACCTGAATAGATCTGAGTGAAAAATATACTAAAATAATCCACATCACGAGATCCATTAGAAACCACCATTGATTAAAATCTAGGTAGACTAAAATAACAATAACATACAACAAACTATACACTACCATAAAAAAAATTTAAAAATCACATAAATCACCATAAATCAGGATCCGGGTGTACTAAAACTACCCTAGATCTAGGTGAAAGACTATCTTTCCAAATGGGAGGTTGATAATAAAACTACAATACAAAAAGAAACTAAGAAAAACTCATACCGGAGAGAGGGAAGACCCCCTCCCCGATAGGGGAAGCACCTATTAGTGGAGGAAGCGAGGAGGAGCTGTGGGAGGAGAAATGGTTGGTGGCAAAAGAAAGGAGAAGACTCGGTTTTAGAGTCTCACTTCTCTCTCTAGAAACTGCGTCCCTTATATAAGTTTTTTCTTTACCATATACTTACCTTATTACTTTAACGTGGAATAACTTTCTAGACCTACTTGGCATAACTTCTAAAGATCTTTTGGGGCTCAAAAATTTTTTTTTAGAGTATTTGGATGAATTGTCAAAAAGTCTTTTTTAAATTAGAATGTATTTTTAATAAAGTATGGACCCACTAACTCTTCAAAAAAGATCTTCTTAGACGTAGTTTCACGAAGTAAAAATTATCACAAACGGTAGAATAGAACAAACAAAAAGAAAATAACTCCATAAACCCCATAACTCCAATAGGGTCAAGGAGCGTCGAAAGCTTATCTCCATAGCACTTTTTACGTTTTCTCATCAAAGAAAAGCCAAAACCACGAACAAGTAATAAACAGGGCTTTCAATTTTAATTTTAATTTTAATTTATATTAGAAGTAAATAATAGACCTTATGATCGTATTAGAAGAATCATGATCAAAACTCTCAAAAAAAAAAGGAAAAGAAAAAGAAAAGATCATGGTAAAAGTTTAAAAACACATGCACATGAAATGGGGATTATTATGTACAAACAATAAACATACCTATAATAATTTCAAAAAAAATAAATAAATAAACATACCTATAATATATAATGTAACCAAGGACTTATCGTGGGTGTTGGAGGTCGCGGGTTCGAACTGGGTGACTCCTTCGGGAGTCTTAAATGTGAGGGTATCTACCTGCCAGCCCATGCCCCCGGCCTCTGTCCCAGGGTGCCGTTCCCGCTAGTTGTTCGGTTGGAGTTCAGGTGACTCACTCCACCGTCTGGTGGTAGCGACCTGGCCGATAGGGTCTTGGGGAACATTCCTGAACGGGGTTGGAGCTCCTATGGTTACGTCCAGGGAGGGTTGCCACACTGGTCGCCCCCTCCTCCCCTTTTAGTTATCAACAAAATAATGCAACTAAGGATCAGATGAATCAAATAAGAGAAACGAAACCCAGAATCTAAAACAAGAAGAAAAAGAAATTGTGCCTATTTCTCCAAAAAGATACTGTAATCAAACCAGCAAACTAACTCAGGGTCTTATTAAATCTTCTTTTACAGGTCTTACCAAAAAAAAATCTTCTTTTACAGGAATGCCTTCTCTCTCAAACCTATTTTTCTTTTCTCCGGTCATTACTCCAACGACATCGTTTGGAGCTAAGAACGATACATGGGATCCGATATTCGTAATAGCCGAGCATGACGCAAGGTTAAAGATAAGAAACGAGTTAATTTATCATGGCTTACGCTTATAATTTCTCAATCCCAATATGACGCCTTTTCGATTAACTACTGGGTTTGGACTTCGATTACAGCTTCAAGGTTTCTATGGGTTTTGGATTTTGTTCGTTCATTTGTGTTGTATTTCCCTATTTTTTATCTTTTACTTTTTCGGAAAAAAAAAATTATTAAGGAATATTATTTGGGTTATTTGGACTTGCAATATTATAAAGGGAGAAAGACGGGGTAAATAGGGAGAGGAATATGGTGATATTGATTTTACAAAAATGTCATAAAAAAAAGTAATATGCGATAGGCACATGGCATTTTAATGGAAAATTAAACAGAATCAAAGAAAATGATTTGATTGCTAATGGTTCGTAAGATTAGGGATTGAAATGCCAAAAATAAAAGGTGGGGGACCAATATGCTAAGACTACCAAATGTTAGGGACTACTGGTGCCAAAAAACCTAAGAAAAATATTTGATTTATAATTATTGGGAAATTCTAGTTTAGGAAGATAAAACAATTATACTAGTAAGAGGGGTTTTCTAATTGAATAATGATTGGGACACCAAAAAGTTATACCGATGATGTGTTATTCAATAAAACTACTATTTTATCTATGAGTGGGACCACACCATTCAAAATTTAGTGATTGATATGAATACCAACTCATGTGGTGTAAATTTTTTGTGTAAGTTATTGGTGTCCCTAGTGTTGCTCTTTCTAATTCAATCCTATCACTAACAAATGATAACAGTTTTAATGTTTGTCTATACCATATACAAAACCACAAGATTTAAAAAAAATGACCTCTAAATAAAAATAAATAAATAAAAAAAAAAGGAAAAACACTTTAGAAATATGGTACAGTAACTTCATTAAAGTTATATTTTTATTTTCTTTGTAGCATGGATTCATCTCAGTATTTTTCGAAAATTTTGATAAAAGTTTCGACCACGATGATATAGGAAATGACAAATATTGATGTTGATAATCCAAAGACACTTTTGCCCAAAACAATACAAGCGTTTCTTTCTTATTTTATTTGAAATCAAAGCTTCTTTTCTCATATGTTGTTTTGTAGGAAAAAAATAAAGAAAAAAAAAATCATACGAAATAAAAGACCCATCTCTAAAGAGAGGAAAAAAGTAGTTGTAAAGATGAGATTTTATGAATTGGATGTGATAATAAGAGAGAAGGAAAGAATGAATTGTAAAAAATGGGTAATTCATAGTGAGTGAAGTTGCTCCAGTCCATGGTTCTGTTCTATTCTTCGAAAAAAAAAATAATAAAACAAAAAAGAAAAGAAATAAAATAAATTGGGGAATAAGATAGGTCGTAATTTGTACCTCCTAGAGTAGTTTTATTTTAACCCAAAAAAAAGAAAAAAAAAACTGATGGATAGAGTTTTAGTATAATAGGCTTTATGTAACATTATATAGGACTACTAATTCTCTATTTGTTGGATACTATCTAACGGATAAAAAAAACACTCCTACACAAAGCCCTCCTACACTAGAATTTTTTTTTTTTTTTTGGGGGCCGATTTTTTAAAAAATTAGGTGAAATAGATCATTTTCGAAAATATATTTTGGAAAATAGACTACTCTTAAAAGTTATTTGCAAAATAGACCATTTAATGGTATAACGAGCATGTCTAGTAGCAGCATCTCGTGGCAAGTTATAAAATGGGTTATTTTTTAAAACATACTATCAAAATGGTCTATTTTGAAGACCTTTTTTTTTCTTGTTTCTTTTTATTTGTCGAGATATGAAGCTTCCAAGATCTATATCTTTTCTTTTCTACTTTGGAAAAAGAGGAAAAAGGAAAAAAAAAAAAAAAAAAAAAAAAAGATCAGTGAAGTCCTCATGCTACCAAGTTCGTCATTTTTAGGAGTCTACTAGAACCATAAGTGGAATGTTACTTTCACTCTCAGCCCAAAGCCCAGACAAATCTCTATCATGCAGTATTTCAGCTGGGTTTTAGGTTGGACTTTTAACACCTATTAAGGAACTAGGTGCCCAAACTTCTGGTGTGGAGCTTGATCTTTATTTGGAAGAGTTTGTACTGTTAAATATCACTCTTTGCAGAAGATCAATTATTGTATTACTTAAGGCCACGTTTGGTGCGCTGTATTGTATTGTATTGTGATGTATTGTATTAGATTGTATTGTATTGTATTGTATTATTCTATTACAGTACTATGTTTGGTGTTGCATTTGTATTAAGATGTTGTATTAAAAATTTAATTTTAAAAAATACCATTTTTAAAATTTATTTAGAAAAATACCATTTTAAAAAAATATTTAGGAAAATACCACATGTAAAATTACCACTTTTTAAAAAATTATTTACAAAAAAATCACTTTTTAGATATAAATTTAGAAAAATACCACTTTTAAAAATTTATTTAGAAAAATACCACTTTTGAAAAGAATAAAGTGACGTGAGAGAGAAATTAAGAACAGAAAAAGTGAGGAGAATGAGTATTGTACAATACTACGTTAAAGTTAAAATTATGTAATACAGTGTAATACAGACATTTTATTCTGTATTAGATAATACTCTCTATATTGTGTTAAATTTTAATGTCGTATTAAATAATACAATACAAAGGCACAACCAAACACAGCATTATGTTTAATTAATACAATACAGAGTCCTTATACAGTGTACGAAACATGACCTAAAGAGTGAACTTAAGTGGCGAATAATGATTAAAATGAAAGGAAAAAGATTTTTCTAGTTGAGCTTTAATTGTATCCATTGCGGATTTGCGTACACGTTATATATCTTACATGCAGTTTTTTTCCACCTTGGACATCAGCTAAATACTATGTTAAATTAAATGTTCGATAAATTAATACGATGATTTAACTGTAGTACATTCTTTATGTTGTATTAATTATTAAAGTAAATGAAAATATTTACTTATAAGATTTGTTATAAAAGAGTGTTAAGATTATGCTTCAAAATTTTGAAGTGGTTTCGATGTGATTTTACTAATATAATTTTTTTTGGGCGCGTCTACAGTAGGGGCGCCCCTACGTAGGGCCCTGTCTATTCACCGTTGGATGAGAATCTGTATATAAAAAGATTCTCCACAGATTCCTGTTATTCCCTACAGATTCTCATCCAACGGTAATTAAGACATGACCCTACGTAGGGACGCCCCTACCGTAGTCATCCCCATTTTTTTTTAATTTGAAATCTCTTACAGATATGTTTATGTATTAAAAGTTTGCAATTCTCTCTCTTATTTTCCTTTCTTTCTCTCTATTCTTGAAGAGTTTAAAAGGTGTCTTCATGGGTTCTTTTCATTTATTTTTCACGTGTTTGTTTTTTATATATATATATAATTTATCAACTTGTAAAGGTAATTATTTACTTAGATTTAGATCTATAGTCTTTTTAGCCCACCCAGATCTAGATATGTGGTGATCTTAGTTTTTGTGAATGTTTTTTTTTTTTTTGGTTTAATTAATAAAGGTTATCATTCATATTTATATCATTTATGATTCACAACTGGAGAGTTTGTTACTAGTACAGATTGAATTAGAAATTCTTCTGATGAATCAATTAGAAGTTCCAATTCAGATAGTGAAGAATCAAAACGAGCCATTGAAGAGCTCTAATACATTATTCGTTGAGCTTTTCTCAAAGATCATTGATAGTAATAGCCTTTGATCTAAGATCTTTGATGATTTTTTTGTCTCAAGTTTATGAATCAGTTTCTTGATTCTTATTGTAAAAAAAGAAATTATCACTAAAATACCATCTATTTTAAAAAAATGTAAAAAAAAAAACTTGTGTTTTTGGAAATTCAAAAAAAAAATATCTTCTATTTAACAAAAATTATCACTAAACTACCCTCTATTTTTAAAAAATATGAAAAAACCCTTGTATTATTAAAAATTCAAAATAAATACCTTTAATTTGAATTATCATATCATTTGCTATCTTTGACTGGTCAAAGACTTCAAAGAAATTAGTAAAATTAATATTTTGCTCATATTATATTATTTTAAAAACACACCACACTTGAAAATAAAAGGAGAGAAAATACACATAATCTCAAACCTCTTAAAAAAAACTCTTCTCTCCATTGTTGTGGTACAAATCTAGAAAAAAAATCTAAAATTTTTGAAAATTTCTCAAATAGAAGGTATTTATTTTGAATTTTTAATAATACAAGAGTTTTTTTCACACTTTTTTAAAACAAAGTGTATTTTAGTGATAATTTTCGTTAAATAGAAGGTACTTATTTTAAATTTCTAAAAACACAAGGTTTTTTTTCGCAATTTTTCAAAATAGAGGGTATTTTAGTGATAATTACCCTTGTAAAAACTTTTATTTAATTTGATTTCATAATATAACTCTTATTTGAGTTTAATGAAATTACTTCACTCCAATATATATATATATCTTATAGATTGAAAAAAAAAATTATAGGAATAAAAAAAGTTAAGTGAGTAACTTTCTTATTGGGATTCATTTATTTATTTGTTGAAACGTGCTTATTAAGTTTTAGATGTATATGATGTATTAGTGGACAATTCAGTTTCTAATTAAAAATAAACAACTACTATCACTTGCTTATTTTATTCCAACAAATTATTTTATCATATCTAAGAATGCAATATAAATGGATGAGGCATAGCTTGGTTTTCGATTTCTTATCCTCGTTCTACCGCCGTCTTTTCATTGAAAAAAACGATTATGCATTATATATATTAGGATAGTGCTAAGGAGTTTAGCTTATTTATTACCTTTTTAATACACCTGACATAATAAATAAGTTATTTCAGTATAATCGGTGATTTGAAATTCACCAATTGTATGATAACACATCACATGCTAGTAAATCACACGTTATTGAAAATATGAGATAAAAGGTGGGATACTTACCATTATTCCATATATTAACTACTTATTTATATTGTGTAATTTTTTTGGGAAATCCTATCAAGATAGTACTGAGACCAAGAGTTTGACTTCATTATTAGGCATCTCGGAATAAAATAGTTTTATATAAAATGGGATTATATATCATCCTAACCACTAGATAGAAGGCTCTCAACTACTACGCCATCCACTCACTGATATATATTTTGACACTTCATATATATCATTACAGGTTTTGTACGGGATTGAAAAGTCTTTGAAAGTTCTTCATTCTCCAACTTAGTAGAGATTTGTAAGGAATTCATTATTGATGGATAAAAAATGAGAAAAATTTGCAAAATTTGTACCGGTATGAATTTATAGTTTACCTGAGAAACTGTGTTTATAATACATTGAGTTTATTAGTGACAGTATTAATTTCTAGTCCATCATAAATTCTAAATTCAATTAGAATAAGAAAAACCAATTGATATAATAGAAGAATCACCGGTGGCTATCATAATTAGAGTGAATTACACATGATGCATGTAATCTTTTTGTTGTTGAATTAATTTATTAAGGTGTATGAGTATCCCACAGTTAATGAATGCTGACTCTTTTAAATACGATAAAGTTCAAGTTTAGAAAAATTAACAATTGTTCTATAAATGTTTCCTACCACAAAATTAGGGATAATTACACTAAAAACCCCTATTTTATGTCATCACAATGACACCCCTAAGTAAAACATAATTATAATGACCCTATAAAATATTTTAGGATAATGCTAGGTATCTAACTGGTTTTCCAAAATTTTGATCAATGAAATATTCACCACTTAACTATGAAATTATTTTTAATTTTAATAATTAGGTGTTGTTTTAATAGAAATGGTTTAGATTAAGTAAAAATTTGACGTTCAAAACTAGAATTTGTAGTCAAATTTAACTAGGAAATACTTTTTTTTTATTTTCCTCGAATTTTTGAGGCATTGATGTAAATATTTTTCACTCAGGAGTGTCAATTATGGTTTTGATATATATCACCCAGTGTCAGTATAATGTTTCCCTAAAATCATGTAAAAACTTTCATATTTCTTCTTCGATTGAGTGAAATAAGAGCACCACTTCATACGGGTTTTAAAAATGTCAAAATTAACCCTTAAAATCTGACAAACGTAGCCATAGCACGGTCATTTTACCATTCACCCTTCACTATTCACTATTTCACGTTTTATATCAAAAAAAAAAAAATCAATATTCACGATGAGAATAATTGATTTCTAATTTGAGCCTAATTATTTAATTGCAAAATTATAAAACTAATTCACACTTTTAAACTCGGGATTAAATAAAAAGAAAAGAAAAGAAGGAACAGAAACAAAATTCAGTCGTAGAAGGGATCAAAGATAAAATGACGTGGCAAAATCGGAACCATCGATGATGCACCAGTTTCAAAATTTTTGGCAAGAACACGCGAAAAGGGCCCTCGGTCTCAGCTTAACGAACTTCGTCATTTCGTTTCCCGCCCAATATAAATACCGCTCTCCTCTCACACATTCCACAACGAAAAACACTCTCTGAGATCTGAGACGTCTGTACAAATCCAATTCCGGAGAATTCTTAAGCTCAAACGAAGAAGAAGAAGAAGATGATCGCCTCTCTCAAGTAAGTCGTCTTCGATCTCAAGACTCCTCTCACTACTACTACTTCTACTCGTTTCGATCTCATTTCCATGGCGGCCATCTAATCCTCTTTGTATGGTGATCAGAGCCGAAGAACAGAGCCAGTTACAGCTCGTTGAACGGGAAGACATTGATGATGAAGAAGACCTCTTTGAAGCGATCGATAAGCGTAAGCCTCTCTCTAGCTTTCTTCGCTTAGATTTTGTGTTCTTTGAGTTCAAAAGCTAACTTCAAATCTCTATTTTACTTCATTATTTGCACAATTTCGTCAGTTCGGGTAAATTGCAATCGAAATTTGAGATTGTGAGATTGAGTATTTTCTCAATCCATAAGCGTATGCCGTACGTTTCTGTATTTCTGTTTCGGTTTTCTTTCCGTACAAACTCATCGATCTTATATTTCAATATATCTGCGTGTAATTTCCAGTAAATGTCTGGTGCGAACGATCAATTTCTCAAATTCTATGAGAGTGATCGTTTCAAGCTTAGTTCGATTTTATACTCTTTCAGTTCAAACTAGCTTTAAATCTCTAATTTACTTCATTATCTGCACATTTTTGTCCAGTTTTTGTAATCGGAATTCAAATTTTAGCTTCTGCAATTGAGTATTTTCTCAATCCATAGGCGTATGCTGTACGCTTCTATATTTCTGCTTTGTTTTCTTTCCGTACAAACTCATCGGTTTCAAATTTCAGCGTATGAATATCTGGTGCGATCGATTAATTTCTCGGATTTCTATTGTGTGATCGTTTCGAGATTTAGTTGCTCATTGATGTGGATCTAAGTTAATTCAACTCCGTTCTCACTGATTTTGAATTCTATCGATCTTTTTATCTGTTTTAAATCCAATTTTTAGAGAGTTCGAGAATTACATCACTTCGTTTGTGGTTTTTTTTTCACTTAATCGGTAAGAAATGTGGTTTTATATAACCGTAAGCTTCACAAGCTTTATGTAGTTCGATTTTGTATTCTCAGTTCAAACTAGCTCGAAATTTCAAATTCATCTCATTAGCTTCACAATTTTTTCCAGTTTAAGTAATTGGAATTCAAATTTGAGCTTGTGCGATCGAGTATTTTCTCAATCCACAAGCGTACGCGTCTATATTTTCTTCTCGACATCTGCATGTATTTCCAGTAAATAACTAGTGATCGATTAATTTTCTCAAATTCTATAGAGTGTGATCGTTTGAAGCTTAGTTTCTCATTGATGTCGATCTATGTTGATTTAACTCTGTGCTCATTGCTTTCGAATTATGCGGAGTTTTTTTTTTTTGTTGTTTTAAATCCAATTTTTCGCGAGTTTAGGAAATTTTATCGCTTCGTATGTGATTCTTTAACTTGATCGGCAAGAAACGTGGATTATTATGTTTCGTGCAGTGATTGCTCAAGGAATCAATGCCGGAGACGTGAAGAAGCTTCAAGATGCAGGGATCTATACCTGCAATGGCTTGATGATGCATACTAAGAAGGTACAGTTATTCTCGGATCTAATAATTCGAGTTTGTGAGATATTTTTTTTGAGATTTTGCTTATTGTGATCTTTGTTGCAGCATTTGACGGGAATAAAAGGTTTATCTGAGGCTAAAGTCGATAAGATCTGCGAAGCAGCTGAGAAGATAGTGGTTAGTGTTCATCGAAATTTTGTACTATTTATTTTTCACTCTAGTAAAATTTATCGTAGCTCTAGAATCATTTACATATTTCTCTATTTTGGTTTGCCTTTCCAGAATTTCGGCTATATTACAGGAAGTGATGCTCTGTTGAGAGTAAGTTCGGCGTTTTTTCTTCTGACTACATTGTGTTCTCTATATTTTTCAAGGCAATATTTTCAGGTCTAATTATCTGATTCTGTTGGATTAATTATGCTCCACTGAGTGTCTAAAAGAAAACTTTGATTCTTGTTTTTTGGTTACAGAGAAAGTCCGTGATTCGTATTACAACTGGTAGCCAAGCCCTTGATGAACTGTTAGGCGGTAATCTTGCTCTTTTAGTCGTTCCACGACTGTTTATAAGTTCTTGACAAATTTAAGTTTCTCTTTGCAAAAGAAAAGATTAATTGTATTTCCGTCTAAAATTATGAAAGGTGGGATTGAAACGCTATCAATTACAGAAGCCTTTGGGGAATTCCGGTGAGTACATTGCACATTTTTCTTTCCAGGGATTTCTTTTTTGGCTAGAAATTGATTGCTGTTTATTTTTTCTATATGAAAATTGATAGTTTTGGTTTGCATCTTTAACATTGGTTCAGATCTGGGAAAACACAGCTTGCGCATACTCTCTGTGTTTCGACACAGGTACCTCTCTCCCCCTACTCATATCATGGCAAACATTGAAATCATTTGGCACTAGACCTTCGTTCTTATGGTCTTTCAGTAGCTAGTCTTACATTTCTCGCTAAAGAATGTTCTGAAATAAAGCACCCTGCCGAACTCTTCAAACAATGATGCATGGTGTCTCTTGTGCGTAATTGATCATGGTGATAGATGAGTGCTGTAAAAGAAATAAAGCTTTGGTGTAGGTTGATTAACCAGTTAGTTTGAAAAAGCACGCAGTTAAGTTTCAAGCTTTGCTGATTATGCTTCTTTGCAGCTTCCTACTAACATGCATGGAGGAAATGGAAAGGTTGCCTACATTGATACTGAAGGAACTTTGTATCCATATTAGTTGTTAATTCCAGTTGACATTTTAAGTTGCGCGTAATAGTCACTCTTTAGTGAAGAGTTATTTGCAAAGGTCCACAGTGTTGTATGTTTTCTTCTCAACTATATACACCTTCAGCCGACCTGACAGGATTATCCCGATTGCTGAAAGATTCGGTATGGACCCAGGAGCTGTCCTTGACAATGTAAGCCTCAATTTTTGATATACAACCAGTAGCTAGTAGTACAATATCTGAAAATAATTTGTGTGCTCTTTCTCTGAAATAGATCATCTATGCTCGTGCTTATACGTATGAGCATCAGTATAACCTGCTTCTGGGTCTGGCTGCTAAAATGTCTGAAGAACCATTTAGACTTCTGGTGAGACTTTACTAACTGAAGGACGCCTGATGAAAGTTCATGGTGCCTTGAAGACTGAAGTTTGTCTTCATTCTTGCTTTTCAGATCGTTGATTCTGTTATTGCCCTATTTCGGGTGGATTTCACCGGAAGAGGAGAACTTGCAGATCGCCAGGTTAACTCCAAATGTTTCATAAAAGAATTTCTATGTTTCAGAAAAGTTACAGCTTCCCATTCTAGTGCCATTTCTCTTTCATAACTCATGAAGCGGTTTGTTTGCAGCAAAAACTGGCGCAGATGCTGTCACGATTAACAAAGATAGCTGAGGAGTACAATGTGGCAGTATACATGACCAACCAAGGTTGGTTTAATTGTTTAAATAAGTTCAGCTTTCTCAGCCATGAAACTGCTTGCATTGAGGCATTGATCAGCAATTTATGTTCTTGATTCTTCCCTATAGCCCGTGCTACTTTGACGCATGAGATTTTAAGAGCTTATAGATTAATCTCATTATTATACTTTTGGTTGCAGTTATTGCTGATCCAGGTGGAGGAGTATTCATATCAGATCCGAAGAAACCTGCAGGTGGGCACGTTCTTGCTCATGCGGCCACAATAAGGTTGATGTTCAGGAAAGGAAAAGGTGAACAGCGTGTCTGCAAGATTTTTGATGCTCCAAACCTACCAGAGGCTGAAGCAATATCCTTTTCTGCTTATGTGATTAATCCACTTGGGTCATTTTTCCTAGTGTCTGCAGCATCTTAATGAAAGGTTACCTTACTAACTGTTGTCTCCGGGAAAAAAAATGAAAAAAAAAAAACTTCAATTGGAAAAAGGCACATCTATTGTCTTCAATGTCACCGACACTGATTTAAAACCAGCTCCTCATCTTGCAGAAGCTTTAAATTCCAACTTACTGCTGAAACTTCACATTTCACTGGTTACAGTTTCTTCTTGACAAACAAATACGTATTTCAGATAACACCCGGTGGCATTGCAGATGCAAAGGATTGAAGCCAGAAGTTCCTTTGTTTCTTATGGGCTGATCAATTCTGAAGATTCATAAATAATAACGACAGGCAGATACTTAGACTATTGGTAGATGTTTCATTCTTATGTCTACTGCGGTTCACTTCTTGTATGTGTCTTCTAGGTCTGCGAACCTTGTTCGAATAGAAGTGCTTCAGCTACTCTGGCTTACGCCCCGTGTCCTGTATTTAGCAAATATCTTGGACCTAATGCAGCAGTAACTCGCCATAGAAAAAAATTTACGATTAGCGTTGTGTATCACATAGGCTAGAACATTGACAAGCTATCTAATTACCATCGTTGTTGAATGTTTGTTGTGCTTCGTTTCTTTGCTTTAAACAACACATACGCTACTCAAGCTAAAACATTCCCAAATGAACTGGTGCGAAGACAATAAAAGAAAACGTTAACTATGTGGAACAAGCAGTCTATTAGACTACTAAATCAGCATCAACCCTGTACGCAAGGTGTATTATTGGAAATTACAGGCTGAGGTTTTAAGAGTATGTAAGCATATATGGAACCATGTCTTGGTGTTGATACTTCAAAGAAAAAGAGTAAACTACCCTCTAATGAAGTAGTCATCGGCAAGGAAACCGAAGCGAAGGAAAAGACCGCTGAAAAATGAAACAAGGCCCAAAAATAACAAAATCCTTGGTGTGAAGTAGTAGTCTTAGCTCAGAAGTTTGAAGACCAGTTGGCTGCACTTCCGACTCTTGGCATGCCACTGGTTTCCTTGCGCGACCCTTCGTCCACCTTGAAGTTTGCACCACACACGTCACCTGAACTGTCCACCCTTGGCACTGGCTTCAGTTGGTGAAGAGGGTGCTCGAAACTCTTTAAGCCTCCAGAGGTTGTGAAGAAGCAGCCTAATATAAAAGAATAGAAACCAAGAGATGAGACCTAGTCCTAGTGCTGATGAACAAAGTATGAACATATTCAAATAGCCGAAACATCAGGAAAATGTGAAGATAATTTGAGCAAAATGTTGTCAAAACCTTTAGGGAATGGTGCGAAAGATTTGCCACAACCCTTCTTCACAATTTCTACATCATCTGAAAGAACAAGATGGCCTTCAGCGTCCGATCCCCAGAAGAATGGAACACTTCCATCAGCATCCTAAATTGTTAAATAATCAAGATTAGGCTCAATTGTGGAAGCTGGAAAAAGATAGAAAGAGATTGGAGATCCTAACAAGACAAATACAAATGCAGCGACCGGGAAATTTTACTCACAACAGCGATAAAGGTGGCTTTTGAAGCACTGTCGTAGAGAACAAATGTAAACTTCCCTTGGATGTCTCTGACAACCTGATCAGCGGGATAAGGACCTCGGTCTCTCAGAGTCCTGTAAGCTTCTATAACAATGCTTGACTCGTTTGCTGTTTTGTTCAACCCATATTGTTGCTTAAGAGCAGCAACATTCTCTATATGGCCAATAAACAAGCAGAAAATGTCATCCACAACCGCAAACAGCCTGACAACAAGAGAAGAACATGAAGTTTGAATTAATGTGTCCGCATGTGAAACAGAAGTTGTGAAATAAGAATTACAGTACATTCTCGGAAAAAATCCTAAAATCCTCCTTATACATTCAGCACAACGAAGAATATAAAAACAGGAGACAAATATGAACTAAAGAAATTTTAACTAAATTGACATTTGTGGAACAATTTGATCTCCAAAGAGCATTCTTTCTAACTAGTGTTTCCTTCCAATGAACAATAAAACCATGTACAAAAGGTATCAATATGACTAGAAGAATTGTAGCAAGTAATAAATGGAATCTTTAGTTGCCAGTTAACCATATAACAAAACCATAAAATAACTTGTGTCTTTTGTCTTGTATCAGAAGCATCCAAATAAACGATATACGATTAACAGAAGAGAGTAACGGCAAGAAACTCTCAACATTTGCTAATATGCTTAGCACCGCAGCACTAAGAACAGTGAATCGGGGTCTACAATCGGTAAATAATAATAAATAATAATAAAAATAACAATAACAACAACAACAACAACAACAATAATAATAATAATAATAATAATAATAATAATAATAAATAAATAAACTGAGAAATTCGAATACACAAATTAGGCCCCTCAAATTCATATCTTTGTCCCAAAGATTCTATCGACTAAAAAAATGCATTCTATAGCCAAGAAACTCGATGCCGATCTCATATTTCTCGATCTTTCCAGACATTTCTTAAGAAACAAACACAAACGAAATATGGAATTATTCACGACCCACGTAAAGAAAAAGACCATTATTAGAGATCAAATAATGAACAGTCCAAGATCATAAACTCTTCTCAAATTAGTATAAAACAAATCTACCCCTTTCCTTCCAAAAAACAAAAAAAACAAAAAAAAAGAACCCATATATCATCAAGATCATCCAATCCAAAACAAAAATAAATAAAGATAAAAAACAAAGAAATAAACAAAAGGGTATGATTAATTTCTTCATTTCTATTCTGGGTCTTCTTTAATTTTTGCAAATATGCAATAAAAACCGTACCTTGGGAGAAGAGGGTTCTGTCTTTCAAGAGAGTAGGCCATGAACCCAGAAGAGCCAAGGTTGATGGTGACCGCAGAAGGATGAACCGAGGCGAAGTGGCGAGCCAGAAAGCCATCTTTGAGAGCCGAAACCGAGTCAGAGTGAGGGCTCTGAAGAGCGTCGGGGCTCTGAGCCACCGATTTGTCAAAAACAGCCAACATTTTCAGGATCAAAGAAACAAGACAAAGAAGACGAAGATCGAATGTTTATGGCAAAAAGAGGAATGAGGAAAATGGCTGATCGATGAATGAAGATTAATATTTTGGGCAGTTATTAAAGAAAAGA
Organism: Trema orientale; assembly: GCA_002914845.1. Lineage (NCBI taxonomy): Eukaryota > Viridiplantae > Streptophyta > Magnoliopsida > Rosales > Cannabaceae > Trema > Trema orientale. Next base: position 253,581 of record JXTC01000005.1, read on the forward strand.
GAGCTATATATGTGCCTATTATAAATTTATAAGGTTGGAGAAGAGATTTTATTATTGACCAATGGGAGTCCACTTTTTATTCCACTTTTGCCCCTGCTTCTGACAAAAATTTCCGCGGGTTAGCTGGCATCTTATCCGTAATGTCTGTTCTATCCCTTTCCGATTATTATATTTGTTCAAAAAAGGTTCCATTATATTCCGGCAAATATAAATCGTTGATTTCTTTTTTTTTTTTGGCTCAAAAATATAAATCGTTGATTTCGTTTAGATTAGATTTCTTTGCGTTTTATAAAGAATAATGATTGAGACACTAAAATTTTACACCAAAAACTTATACACATGTGTGACATTCATTTCAACTATTATTTTATTTAAAGTGGGATCACACTATTTAAGATTTAATAGTTGAATTATATGCCATATCATGTGGTATAAATTTTTGGTGTAAATTTTTAGTGTCCTTAGCATTACTCTTTTATAAATCTTGCATCATCAGCAAAATGATTACGTGTAATTTTTTTTTCTTGGGCTTGGAACATTATCACATGTATGTTTTGCTAAGAGGTATTTTAGTGTGTTTTTTATTTTTATTTTTTTGACGTATTTTCTTGGATGATTTAGAATTAACTATACATACTACTATTAATTTCTTTTTTCTTAATATGAAGTGTGTTATTACATGAACTTCTTTGATATTGCAATACAGGAAATCCTTTAGGTATGAAATAATATCTTAGTAATGAACTTTTAATTTGGGAATTTTTAATTAGAATCAGAAATTGATTCTGATTTTTTTTGAAGTTCGGAAAAATCAGAATCGATAATTAGCCCCCCTTTAAAAAATTCACATATGAGATATGACGTTATTTATTTATTTTTTAAAGCACGTCCCTAGCTGCTATGTTAAGCCATACTAGTCGAGATGCACTGAACATAGACTTTACATCTACTAGTTAATATAATTAACCTATGTATAAATATATTTGAGAAAATGAATAGAGTATTATACATCATGTACTAACTTTTATAAACATATATTCAGCCAAATGTACATGGTAGGAGCTTAAAGACACACAAAAAAAGAAAAAAAAAAGATAGAAAATATAAAATGAGATAAAATTAGAAAATTCTAGGATTTAAATTACATCTATGTGCTTCTAATTAAAACTTAGACTTATAAAAAGCACCAAACGAACTAAATGAAAAGATTCTTTTTTTTTTTTTGTAATAAAAAAAACGGATGAAAATCCAGTGGTGCTACCCTCATTCGATTGAGTTTCCAAAGATAACATATAAAAAGCACCAAACGAACTAAATAAAAAGATTTTTTTTTGAGTAATAAAAAAGACGGATGAGATCCCGATAGTGGATCACTTACCAGAACCACTCCTATTTAATTAAGCTCCCAAAAACGACGGGAAAACTTGAACCATGACCTTGTGTTTTAAAGGGGTATCACATGATATAAAGGGGTTTGAAAATGGGAACTAAAGAGCTCAAATGCTACCACATTGATCTCATTTTTTGATCTTTTCACTTTTGACCGGAATCATGCTTTTATGTTATTGTTCATATCATGTCGCCGTATTTAATCAGAGTGGCCTTTGTTGCTGATTGGTTGCACCTACCTCTAACCTTTCTCTTTTGGTTGGATATACATACAGAAGTATGCATATATACCTTGGCAAGTTTCTCTTGGTAAAGTAAAAGCAACTCATTTTACACGAGACCAACAATTATTACTATGTTTAGAAGTCTCAAATTTTGTTAGCAATAGAAAACAAAAACATCTTTGGTAATTTGTATTCAAAGGACATGAATTATCCGAAACCATCTACAAGGCTCATCCTGTTTACTAAAACGACACAGACCAACATTGTTAATGCACCTCAAACCCTGTTGTAGGCGACCGACTTGCTGAAGAGGCGGCGGATGTATATAACCTGAAGTGAGCTTACAGCAGCCAGCAAAAGATACTCCCCAACTGTGTATAATACTACACGCTTCCTTGTGCTCTCATTTGCTGCAGCAGGAAAAACGGAAAAAAAAAGGTCAGTAAAGATTGCTTCAGACATTGTTATATTTGTAAATGTTATCTTTTCATAATAGAGAAGTATATGGTCTAAGAAATCAACGGAACTGTGATTCACTAAAAAACAATTTATCTAATTCACATGATAACATACTCAACAGTTCACACCTTAGGAAGAAAGCAAATTGTCAGAAGAAACATGGTTAGTTCATCAGTCTCAAAATCTCCCTCAAATTATGGTACAGGCTGCAATACATGCATTCTTATTACATGAAGACATTAGAAAATCCCTGGACGAGCCTGCTTGTGGAATGTGAATGCAACGAGTAGACATAAGGTTAATCAAGATGACCACCTTGGACCTCGCGTTGCATTCAGTGATTAAGTTTTAGAATCCTTACAGGGGCATTGGGGTTGGGGATATATGAATGCAACAAATGAGGCTTGACATACATCGGACCAAATCAAGGTACTTCTAGAAAATATTTAGCTCGTCATCTCCCAAGTATGGGAGAGGGGGGTGCCAAAGGAAAGAGTATAAGAAAAAAACTGCATCTTTCTTGTGAAGATGTGCTAACTTCAAACTATATGGACAAGGTCTTACACATGCGGAATCAAATAAAGTACAGAAACAGAAGTTCTATTGAAGCTCATGTAGAAACCAAACTCAAACACTAGAACTCTTACATTGAAGTTTTATTGACACTAGAAACTAAGGGTTTTAGCTACAAATTACGTATAGATACCACTTTGGTAAAAAGTAAGAAACAACAGTGAATGGTATCACAAAACAACTCACGACTATCAATTTCAAACTTACTATGACGATGACGAGCATCACGAGCTTTCAGATACTTCTGCTCGGCGGTAACAGACTCCAATGCCTCTCTCAACTCGGCAATTTTAACATTAATAGGGTTCAGATGTTCTGCAACAAATAGAGATAAAATGGGTAAAACAACTAAAGTAGTTAAAACAACAGAGTACAACAAAATAATAAAACAAACACAGGCAAAAACAATGACGCTGAGTTCACGAACCATCTTTAGCAAGGTCATGCTCATTAGGGATATGGCCGACATGTATGTAGAAGGAAACAGTCTCTGGGGTAGAGTAAGGATTGTGAAAACAGAATTTGTACATTCCATTTCGAGGGGCCTTAAACTCAAATTTGTCTCCAGATGTTCCCTTCATAGTGTGCACCGTGTTACCGCCCGGAGCGGTTACCTGTAGAAAATCCCACACTTGTGATATGCAAAACTAATTGCATAATAAACACAAATCACTTATTCCGACAACTAAACCTAGGTTCGTGTAGAAATAGATAGAAAGGGGCTCCAAATGCATCATATCATTAAGGAAAAACACGAGTTTCCATCATAAAGCAATAGTTCATGAAAAAAATTTAGAGAAAGTTTGCTGTGCAGCAAGAAAATCGTCGCTAAGCAAGTGGTACATATAGATTTCTAGGCTCTAGCAGAGAGAGAGGAAAAGAAAAAGGGCGGTGCGAATCGAAACAGGTCTTTTGGCACCCTTTTCTGGGGCAAAATTGCCCTTAATCCATGCTTCTCAGTTCTCACCAATGAAATCACTACTAGCTTTACAAAAACTCCCTATTGCCTCCTCAAAAACTGAAAATTCCCTTTCCGAAAAGCTTCAATCTTGCACAAAATTCTTATAAATGAGTAATAGTTAAGTCATATTCATTACCAGTATCATATCTCAGATCTGGGTTCCCTAACATCTCAATTTGTAGAGAAAGAGATATATTCTCAAATTTTAGTACTACCAAAACTGCAAAATGTTCCGAAACATTCCATAAAAACCAAAGCAAAACCAGATCAATTTACAAAATTAGAAACCAAACCCAGAAACCCCCAAAATCAAATCTTTGAATTCAAACCCAAGGAAAAGCTCATAAATTGAAAAAGAAAAAAGAAAAAAAAACCCTAGAATTAAAAAGGGGAAAACGAGAAAGACTTACAGTGAAATCAATGCCAGGGTGATCGGAGCTCCAGAAAATGTCATGGTCAACCACAACGAAATTCCCAGAAACGGTGTCACCCTCGTAGAGAACGTACTCGTAGACGCATTCAACGTCGTTTACGGTCACCGAAAGCGAAGCGATTCGTCCGATAAAGCTCGTCAGAAGAAGAAGGAGGCTCATCAGCAATCGGGCCATAGAGGACCCATTCCCATATCTCCATTTTCTCTCCATTAATTTTTCTCCGAAGCTCTTTCTCTAATTCCAAATTCTAGGGTTTGAGGAGAAGAAAACTGGTCTCTTTCTTCTCAGAAATCTGAGAAATTGAGAGCCGAATGAGGAGGAAGACGACGACGTCAAGACTCGCCACTCCGTTTTAATTTTTTATGACTTCTGAGATCGAAGCCTTTAAGGTGGATTTTCACACGCTGTTTCACCCACTGGGCTTGGGCTTGGGGGCGTCCTGTGGATTACCTTTATGTTGGGCCGACCATGGCCCAATCTTAAGGGCAGCGTTTTTATGGGCCAAAAAGGGGTTTTTGGATAAATACGGAAAGTTACATATACCTTTTGAAAAATGCGGTAAGGCGTGAAACCTTAAAACAATACGACTTTCACATTAAAAAGTTTGCAAAAATACGGTCTGACGCATTCAAATACAGACAACAATATTACCACATGTGTCAGCGTCTATTTTTTTAATTTGTTTTAGAGAGGTAAGAGACCAAAACACCTAAGTAAGCACTAGCGCGTGAGATCCTCCAGCAGCATTTTTTGTCATTTTTTTTCGTTTATTTAAACAATTTAAAAAAAATAAAACGAAAGGGAAAAAGGGACGCTCATATCTATTTATTTGTTTATTAATGTTTTCAGATATTTATTTGCTCAAAATTTGATTATTTTGCTCTCAATTTAATTTTCTATTTTAATTAAGTGATTATTTTTAGATTTTAACAACTATGAATTTTTAATTGCACTATCACATATTTTTTGATAATTTTTTACATTGAAATATGTAAAAATATTTAATAAATTAATTAGTAAACATTATTTGTTTCCAGCAATAAATAATGCAAATCTATTTCCAGTTTCTTGGTAGTTTCTAGCAATAAAGAATGCAAATCTATTTCCAGTTTCTTGGTAAGTTACTTATGGTAACTTTTTTTTTTCTTTTTAATAAGAAGTGCCTAAAACTCCCATTGTAAGTATGTTTTGTTTTTAGCATAAGGAACGCCAAATCTGCTTCTAGTTTTCTAGATACTATTAGTATGTTGGTAGATTACTTAAGGCTTTTTTTTTTTTTTTTCTAATAAGAAGTGCCCAAAATGCCTCTTCTAAGTTACCGGACCAATACTAGGAGTAACTTGCTATGATACCAATTGTAAACCTTTTAAGTTATACTCCTGATTGTTCTGAATACCTTTGGCTATTCGGCAATATCGTAGGATACTTATGGTAAAATCTTGTTTTTTTTTTCTCTCTTTTTTTCGTAAAAATAAAGAATTCCATAATCTCAACTCTCATTTCATATCTTAGATCCCATAGGTAACGTAGTAAGATACCTGCGATAACTTTTATTTCCTCATAATTCACCCAAAGACTATAGGTATCATTGTAAAATACCTATGGTACCTACAATATTTTGCAACAAGGAACATCCAACACTCCTTCCAATTTGTAGATATAGTTGGTATCTTACAATGATACCTATGGTATCTATATGGATACTTATGGTAAATTTTACAATAAAGAGCACCCATTATGATATCAAAGATAACCTCCTAAGCTGCACTCTCAACTTTTCTGAATACCTTAGATACATATTATAATAGGATACTTATTGTAAAATCCTTTTTTTTTCTTTTATTTTTAATGAAGGACACCCAACTCTCTACCTATTTACTAAAAATCATACCGAAAATCATTGGTAACCTTTTAAGATACCTATGATAATTTTTTTTTAATATAAAAAAAGGTAATAGGATACTCGTAAGCAAAAGTAACTTGTTGAGATACCCACAGTAACCTATTATTTTTTTATTTAAAAGTTTTTTTTCGTCCTTTTCCTTTTCTTGGCCACCTTTTCCCATATTTCATAGGTACATATACCAAGATACTTACAGTAATATTTTATATTTTTTTAAAGAACTTTTTTTTTTCCAATAAAAAAACCTTATTCCATTTTTCAATTTCTCGAAATACCATAAGTAACTATGTAAGATACCAATGATAACATCCTAGATTATTGTTGTTATTTTTCTCGTCAATTCTTTCAAATGCTAGAAGTAAATTAATATAATACATGTGATAACTTCATTTTTTTTCCTAATAAGAAGTGAGAACTCTCCTTTTAATTTTTCCAAACACCACATGTAACTGGATAGGATACCTATAGTAATATCCGAGTTGTTCTTTTTTTTTTTTTCAATAAGAAAAGTCTAACTCTTATTCCAAACTTCCGGATACGAAAAGTAATTATGATACCTAAGTAGCCTCATAATTATTTCTATTCTTTTTTTTTTTTTTAACAATAAGACCATCTGATTTCACAAGGTACCATAAGTAACCTTGTATGATACCTCAAACATAATAGGTAATTTACTATGACGCTTATGTTCTCCCCTCCCCCGAGATATAATAAGTAACCATGTAGGATGCAAATGATAGCATCATGGGTTATTGTCGTTACTGTTTTTCTTTTTAATTCCTTCGGATACCAAAAGTAACTTAGTATGATACTTATGGTACACTTTCTTTTTTTCTAATGAGAAAAGACAGCTCCTCTTTCAATTTCCCCAGATACCAAAGGTGACTAGGTAGAATACCTTGGTAAAATACAAGATTTTCTTTATAAAAAAAAAAAAAGAAACAACCAACTCACATTTCAATATCCAGGATACTAAAAGTAACTTAATATGATACCTATAGTAGCCTCATAAGTATTTTTATTCTCTCTCTCTTTTTTTTTTTTAATAAACAATAAGAATCTCCAATTTCACTAGATACCATACGTAATCTAGTATGATACTTTTTTTTTTTTCATAATTTATCCGAATGTTACATGTATCCTTGTAAAATACTCGTGGTATCTATAAGGATATGTATAGTATCTTTTGCAATAAACAATATCCAAATCTCTTTCAGATAACATAGTTAGCCTAATAGGTGATGTTGGTAAAACCCGTAATTTACATAAATTTTCATAAGATTTCAGAACCTATCAAGAATTGGGTATCTCAAATAGATACATAAAAGCACGTAGGTTTAAAATATATATATATATAACTACCTCTAAATGATAAAAATAACCAAATTAGAATTCTATTTCTAATTGTAAAGAATAGTTAAAGAAAGAAAAAAAAAGAGAAAAAGAAATAATTAAAGAAAAAGCAAAAGAAATAGTTATATATATATATATTTATAGAGAGAGAGAGTAAAAACTAAACGACAAAAAGATAAAAGTAAAAAAAGACAAAAAGGAAAAAAAGAAAAACGAAACAAAGTAATAAAAAAGACCAAAAACAATAATAAAAGGAATCGTACTTGACAGCTACGTGCTACTCATTGCAATTCTGCAAGTAAGGCCACGTGTAAGGCTAACTTTTGTCATACCATAATTTTTTAAATGCAAGACCGTATTTTTCGAAAGTATTCTTCCGTACGCTGTATATATAAAACTCAAAAACTAAATCCCGTACTCCGCCTAATTTCCCCAAAAATGTATGTCACTTTTAAAGCCCAAATTAAAATGAATGACCCAAGCCCGACCCAGTGTCCCTCTGAAATCTCATCCCAAATATACCTCTGACTGCAACGTGAAGGATCATATTCCCCGCCACCCCCCAATCCTCTCATCTTTTTGTCCCTATTTTCTTGCCATCTTTGTCATCTTCTTCGAGAACTTTAGGGCCGAAGCCTCGTTGTCATTAGATTTGACGTCGAACTTTCATCGATGAGCATCTAAAGATTCATCAACGAAGATCAAAGTTCCGTCTAAAAAGATCAAAGCTTCATCGGCAAGCTTTCAAATTTCATCAATGAAATTGCAGAGGTTCAAAGGTAGATCAACTCTGATTACTCATTTATGTGATGCATCAAAATCGCAGCTGCTCTTGAGCTTATTCGAAGCTCGTTCACAAGTGATTAAAGTACACGAGTTGTCCAAAGACAAATCAACTCGTTTGAAGGAACGACAACTCACTTACGAGATAGTTGAGAACGAGAAAGTCGCATGCGATGAATGAGCGAGCAGATCTCTAACTCCGAGATCCTTATTCGAAATATCATTAGATTCGGGAAATTAAGGATAAGATTATTCAAAATAGAATATTATCAGATCTTGAGGGATAAATACGAATTAAATTCTTATTGATTGTAATCTTTCCAAATATTTATTTACCTTATTTTCAATAGGAAACCTAATCTCTATCTCTAAAAATCTATAAATAGAAGGCTCCTGAACAGGAAAAGGATCCCCTGAAGCTCTTTTGTAAACCAGCAAACCCCGAATCTTGACACTGTAGAAATAAGAGTGACTATAATGAACGTATGCACTTTGTTCGAAAGACTGAACTATTTTAAAAATTCTTATCTTTCTTTATTTTGATCCTCTTATTTTCTTATTTTTATAATCCCGTTGTTATACCAAAATCTGGTATCAATAACTTATTTGATTCATTTACATTTTAGGTTTTCAATAAATTTATTTTTGTTATTTGGTTGTTGTTTTTCAATATTTAGATTCATTCACTTTTAGGCTTTAGTTTTTCTTTTGGGATATATTTAATTTAAATTTTAGGGATTTTTGTTTTTAGTTGTTGAATTCTTACTTCAGTACATGGTCATGGTGAAAAAATTTCTTAATTTTAAGATTGGTTCATAAAATTATGAGTTCAGTTTATATACTTTTAAAATTAGTTCATATAATTTTATTATTTGGTTCATAAATTTATGACTCCGATTCATATATTTTTATTGGTTCATATTTTTCTGATTGCTACATATGACTTCAATTCATATACTATTAAAATTAGTTCATATTTTTCTGATTGATGTATATGAAGTATCATATTTAGGAATACAAAGATATGAATTTGCAAAAGAGTTGTTAAAGAAGTGTGAAAACAGATCTGATTAGTAGGGCCTATGTTCTGCTATAAGTATATATAAAGCACACACATATATATATATATATATAGGGCACCAATCCAGTAGGTATTTTTTTTTTACCTATGCATAGGTATCAATTGGGCCAATTAAAAATTTTTTTGCACATTTTTTTATATTAAAAAGTAGGAGAGAGAAAAAGCATTAATAATGCACATCTTTTCATGCATCTTATTTTAGCCGTTAGATCATTGTTAGATGATGATCCAACGGCTAGAAAAAAAATACCTACACATAGGTAAAAAAAAAAATACCTACCGGATTGGCAACCATATATATATATATATATAGGGCACCAATCTAGTAGGTATTTTTTTTTACCTATACATAGGTATTATTTTGGCCAATGAAAATTTGTTATGCATTTTTTTTTATTGTAAAAAGTAGGAGAAAGAAATAATATTAATGATATACGTCTTTTCATGCACCTTATTATAACCGTTGGATTGGCATATATATATATATATATATGAAACATAGGAAAGTTTTAATGGATATGTTTAGTACATTTTGTAAATATGTGTTTGCTTGATATATAGGTTCATTAAACATATGTATAACCTAATACAAATATATAAACTACCATTAACAATTTTTGACATTAGACTTATAAGAAAATTAGGTTTTAATGACTAATTCTCTTATTATAATAGTCATTCTGGTTATATATGCAGTTCATAAGGTAATATATGTATAGTTCATAAATTATGTATTTAGTTCATAAATTATGTATTTAATTCATAAATTATGAATTCTAGCTTGATATATATTAATGTAATTTTTTTTAGTATATATGTAGATTTTAGAGAAAATAGATATATTATTCTAGAAATGCAACGGCCAAAAATCAAGAAAGTCCAAATTTATTCGAAGATCCATATACTTGTATAATCATGTTTATGCTATATTCTATAATCAAAATAAACCTTATTTACATAATATTATGGTACAATGTATATATATTTGAATATATATTCTGTTTGAAAAATATACCTATAATTTTATGATAGTTTATGAACAATAACTCTTAATTGAATAATTATTAGTACATATTACATGACCTATATATGTTATCATATACTATGTATCAAAACAGATGAACCAAAAGTAAAAAACAATATGCCAGTGAGAATAAACATGAAATTGTGGCTATGAGAAATTAATAATTATAAAGTAATAACTCTTGTACATAACCTTATGTAACATGACCAAATTTTTATATACTAATACCAAAGAAAAAAGAAAAAAAGAAAAAGAAATAAGAACAATGAACCAAAAAAGTGAATCAAAACCAAGAACTGGTATACATGTTTTACTTTATGGTATTTATGTTTTTGAACTGGGTATATATCTATTATATGAAAACTTTAAGAAACTGAGCGTTGCGATGCTAATAAGCTGAAACTGTGATGCTGGGAAGCTGGGAAGTAATTCATTTAACTTTCAGAAGCTGAGTGCCGCAACTATGAAGCTGAAGCTGCGATGCTCTAACTTCAGGAACCTGAGCACCGTGGCTGTGAAGTTGAAGCCGCAGTAATGAAAAACTAGAATACCAAATAATAAATCTGGTACATATCTGCATATACCATGACCAAATTTCTAAATACCAAAACAATTAAAGCAATGTACAAAAGAACAAAAATGACAAAATATCTAGATTGAATTTTAAGAAATAAGTCTGGTATATAATGTCATATATTATGACAAAATGTCCATATATCAAGACAAAAAAAATATTGTACTTGAAAATGTAACAACATCATGAAAAAAATGACAAAAATAACTGAAATATAATAATAAATCTGGTACATATCATCTTATACCATGACTAAATTTTCATACCAAATATTGATTAAAATACCAAATATTTGATTTTAGCCGTATTACTTGCATCGACTACACTTTATTTGTTTCTTCTTCTTCAACTCACTATTACAAACATCGTTCATTAGAAACCGCGTTTTGATTGTTCATTTGAGCGAAGACTGAAGTTTCCCAAAAGAAATTTGTACATAATTAGTCTCAAGCGATACCTAGTATAACGTGTAATCTTTGATCCCTTTTTCTATCTACCATCGTGTATAATATTTTGTTTTCTCTTATTTTGATCTAAAACTTTCCAATCTTCTAGCAGTGTCAAGGTACACACGAATTTAAATATGTGGAACTCTCCTATATTAGTATGTGACAAGGTATTATGAGCTCTTTTTCTATTTTTTAAGATAAATAAATATCCTAGAACATTTTTTCAGAAAAATGTGTCGGTCAAAGATTGCATTATATTCTATAGCAATACAATGAAACTATAAATTATTCTATAATGATATTCAAGATAATTCTGAAAAAAAAAATCATCAATATTCTTAAAGTGACAGATTGTATCAGTTTAGAGTTGAATCAGTATATTTTTTGAATTTGATCTAATTTTAAATTTATTTGAACTTAAACCTCCACCGCGAAGATTCTAGTATTTTTTTTTTCCCCAAATTATAGCATCGAATGCATAAGCTATATGCCGTGCCAACTTTTGGAATTTGCGCAAAACAGAAGTTTTCTTTCTTTTTTTTTTTTTTTGGGAGAAAGGTGTTCTAGATAAAAGAAAATTTTATGAGAATTTATCTCAACACTCTTAAACGTGAGTTTTGAGCCATATAAGTGCCTATAGTATTTTCCTGGAAGAGGGTCTTGATTGACAAGCCACACACAATATTTGTGATATTTGTCCTCTTGTCCCCACTTCTTCGTTATGTAATTCCGCGTAAAGTTTAGCAACGTTAAATTACTAGGAACATTGTGCTAGTACGCATAATATACGTTCTCTCCCAATGAGACTAGCATATCAATTTTGTGCAAATCAACCATGTTAATATTCTTATTTAGCTATTTTGTTTAAACGAGAAGGAATTGCGGCTGATGGAAACTTCAGAGGACAAAATTAGAACTTATGGAACTTTATTGAAAAACATGAGTCAATTGACTCAATTCCGTACATATATATATATATATATATATATATATATATATATATATATATATATATATATTCCCGATTGACATTTCTTGCAAACTAGCTAATTGTCATTGTCACAGCAGTTAGACTAATATTTCTTAATAATTGACTTCTATTTCTGACTTTTTAACGCCACGTACGATGTTTGTGCAATATTTGAAGAATGAATCCGGCCATACATAAATGTAGCATGTACGTCGCTAAAGTCAAAACACGGACAAATTAGTCACCCAAAAAAAGAAAAAAAAGGAAAGTAGTAAGAAGTATACCGCTGAATTAGTTCCACCTAATCCTAGCAGCTAAAAAACAAACAGTGTCGGTGAGTCACTAGGGTAACAAAACTCAAGAGGTTTTGTACAATTGCCCTTTTTGGATAAGCAGGAAGATGGGTACATCCACAAACAAGTTTTAAGTGAACTAGCAAAGCATGAAAATAACGACAAAGGGATTCATCATCCAATATTCATTATTTCCATTATTTTCTTGGTTTTTTTGTTGTTGTTGTATATGTGACTATTAATTCCAGGAGTTTAATTCACGAATTATCTAGTTGGAATTATGGAGGAGTTTGCGTAGGACTAGGAATAATTGGGTAGTGCTATATAGGATCTTAATAGAATATGTAAATGTAGAGAACTTAATAGGATTAATATTCCTTTTGTTATTAGGATTAGTCTTATTTTAAACTCTAGAAATATACCTTGTATTCAGTCAAATTATGAGAGAGTGAAAAGGAGCGACAAAGTAACTTGGTGAGAGAGATTTTTGGACTTTGGGATAGTAAAACCGGATAGCGTAATTATGGATTCTTTAAATTTTCAAGTCAGTGATAATATAGAGAATACGTAATCATGATGCATAGATACAAAGGAAAACATATTAATACCAGCAACTACAATTTCTTTGAAACATATTCACCATATTTGTATAATCTTTCCTGAAATCCCAATACTTGAGGAAAATCTAATAATGTCATTAAAACGAAAGAAAAAGAAAAGGGTATTAGCAAGAAGAAGAAACAACAAATAAAAAATCAATCTAAAATCTCATCGCAAAATTAGGACTGCAGCAGCTCAAGTCCATGATTTTTTATTTCTCAATTTCTCTTTTTCTTCCAATTAAAAGATTGCAAACATAGAAGAGTGTATTCTTTGCGAGAAATAATTTCTAGAAGTGATTAAGAAAATCTAAGTCGGGGCAAAATTTTAAAACCTTCTTCGATAGAGATGTAGGCTAATATCTTTTGCGAAAGGAAAATAGAGAAAATAAAAATTAATAAGAAAGTAAAAACGGTGGCACCTTGGATGAGAGGGGAAGATTACCGAATTTAGCAATTAAAACTTAAAAAAGAGTACTAAATTGCTCTTGTTTCACTATTTTATTAACTACTTGATTTGTGGAATTCATTACATTTCCTAATATTTTTGATAGGTGAGATATTATATTAAATAGTGGGACGTGACAATGAGAATAATAAAGAGAATGAGTTTAGCACTCACCCTAGAACTAATTTGATTTGCTGACACGATGGATTGAGGAAGACGGGTAGAAGCCGGATGCGGGGTTAGGGAATTTCAGAAAGTATAATGGGAGGTGACCTTTTTTTTTTTTTTTTTTTTCTTTTGAAAGTGACTTAATCAATGTGGGAGGTGACTCATCAATTTGATTCTTGGTGAAAATGTGGCTTTATTTTTAGTGTTTGAGAGACTTGACCATATGAATAGGGGGGAAATTTCTATACCGTATTATAGAATTCTATTATTCAATATTTAGTATTTTTTTAAGGGAAAAATATTTAGTAATTTAAAGTTGGTAAATTACATATATAACTCTCCTTCGCGTGAACACCGCGTTTCAATCGAAAGTCCCGATGGAGTTTCCCCAGCGAATGTGTGAGTCACTAATCCATTCATAAGCAAATGTGAATGTAAGGAATAAAAGTAACGTACGTAATGTAACTTTTGTGACGGCACCTCTTTCGTCAGCTACTTTGTTTTCTTCTGTTTTTTTCACTATAAAATTCCCCTACTTGTAATCCCTTATTATATTACTGATTGATGTGATATGATAAGAAAACTTCAGAGAAGAATATATAAGAACACATAAGCACACATGACATAATTCCACGTATCTTTCTACTTGGTATTTTTTGCAAACTAGTTGATTGTCATTGTCATTGTCATTACGAGTAATCCTTACCTGTGTTCCATAACCCAAATAAGTTCCCTCCCCTCGACCCTAGACTGGTTTCCTCTCTGGTTTGCTGAATACCACGTTGTCCTTTTTCGTTCAAAACGGTATCCAAATCCCTTTCGCGTATTCCTCTCAATTCAAAATGGTGTCCAGCACTGAGTTTCTAATCGGTGTCAGCCCGGAGAGCCTGAACCCAAACAAACGGAAATGGCACTCCGCTTTTGTTACCATCTACTGCTCTAGAGCTTTGTTGTCCTACTGCAGAACTACACAACCAAGGAAGAGCCACACCAAAATTGCACCCTCTCCCTCGGACATTACTGTCAATGTCAAGCCGCAAAACGGCTTCGAAATCGATCGAAGGAGTCTCTGTCAGCTTGTCAAGGAGAAAAATCTCGTTCAACTTGGAGAGTTTGGAGGGGTTGATGGTGTGGCAAAGGCTCTCAAGACTGATACCGAGAGGGGAATTCTTAGTGATGTCAAAGACGATATTTCCCAACGACGAAAAGCATTTGGCCCAAACACATACGAAAAACCACCTACAAAGAACTTCTTCCATTTCGTGTGGGAAGCTTTCAAGGATCTTACTGTTATCATCCTTTTAGTCTGCGCTGCACTCTCTCTTGGCTTCGGCATGAAAGTGAATGGAGCAAAAGAAGGTTGGGTTGATGGTTTTAGCATTTTCATTAGTGTTTTTCTCGTCATTGGTGTCTCTGCAATCAGCAACTACAGGCAGGACAGACAGTTCAACCAATTATCGAGAATCACCGAAAACATCAAGAATGAGGTTTTTAGAGATGGACGACACCGCCAGATTCCAATATTCGATATTGTAGTGGGAGACATTGTTTACTTAAAGATGGGAGACCAAGTTCCGGCAGACGGTCTGCTCTTAGAAGGGCAGTCTTTACAAGTTGACGAGTCCAGCATGACAGGGGAGAGCGACCACGTAGAAGTTAGCCACAGCCAGAATCCTTTCTTGTTGTCTGGTACAAAAGTGGTTGACAGCTATGGGCGGATGCTCGTAACTTCTGTCGGCATGAATACAATGTGGGGACAGATGATGAGCCAAATCAGTAGTGATTCGAATGGACGGACGCCTTTACAAGCTCGGCTCCACAAGTTAACGTCGTTGATATGTAATGTTGGTCTAACAGTTGCTTTCATAGGTATTGTAATCCTCTTTGTTCGCTACTTCACAGGGAATACAAAAGACGAAAACGGAAACAAAGAATTCAACGGTAGCAAGACAAATATTGACAAAGTAGTGAATACTGCTATTGCAATTATAAGAGCAGCATTCACTGTTCAAGAAGGTTTGATTCTGGCTGTGACGCTTACACTTGCGTATTCAATGAAGAGAATGATAATTCACAAAGTTATGGTGAGGAAGCCCTCTGCTTGCGAGACCATGGGCTCTGCCACCATCATTTGCACGGATAAAACCGGTACTCTCACCACGAACCAGATGGAGGTCACAGAAGTTTGGCTTGGTGAAGAATCTGTGGCTGAAAATTCTCTCTCAAAAATTGGTACATACGTTGTAGAATTATTTCGAGAAGGAACAGCTCTTAATACTACTGGTAGCGTCTACAGGCCTAGTTTGGGATCAGAATTTGAAATTTCAGGTAGTCCAACAGAAAAAGCAATTCTTTCTTGGGCTGTTCTGGAACTGAAAATGGATATGGAGGAAGTAAAGAAAAGTTGTACCATTCTTCACGTTGAGGCCTTTAATTCCCAGAATAAACGAAGTGGGGTTCTGATGAAGAGGAAGGCAGACAACACAATGTGGATGCACTGGAAAGGAGCTGCAGAGATGATTTTAGCCATGTGTTCGAGCTACTATGATGCTTCTGGAATCATTAAGGATCTTGGCGAGAATCCAAGAATGGAATTTGAGAAAATTATTCAAGGGATGGCAGCTAGCAGCCTTAGATGTATTGCTTTTGCACATAAACAAGTCGAAACAATAGAGCTTGAGGATTCAGAAGGACATGACACGTTACAAGAAGATGGTCTGATCCTATTAGGCCTGGTGGGCATTAAGGATCCATGCCGTCCAGGAGCGAAGAAAGCCGTCGAAGCATGTCAATACGCTGGGGTAGACATCAAGATGATGACCGGGGACAACGTCTTCACAGCGAACGCCGTAGCAACAGAGTGTGGAATCCTTAAACCAGGCGAAGATATGTCCGGCGGAGTGGTCATAGAGGGTGAGGAGTTCCGAAACTACACGCCAGAGCAGAGAATGGAGAAGGTTGACAGAATTCGCGTCATGGCCAGGTCTTCTCCTTTTGACAAATTCTTAATGGTACAATGCCTGAAACAGAAAGGCCACGTCGTAGCAGACATTGGAGATGGCATAAGTGATGCCCTGGCATTGAAAGAAGCAGATATTGGGCTCTTCATGGAAACCCACGGCAACGAAGTTGCCAAAGAGAGCTCAGACATTGTCATCGAAAATTTTGCCTCAGTCGTCACAGTTTTGAAGTGGGGTAGATGCATTTACAACAACATGCAGAAGTTCATTCAGTTCCAACTAACGGCAAACCTCTCCGCCCTTGTAATAAACTTCGTGGCCGCTATTTCAGAAAGACAAGTCCCCTTAACGATTCTTCCGTTACTATGGACGAACTTGGTCATGGACACTTTAGCAGCGCTGGCTCTGGCGACCGAGGAGCCCACAGATGAGCTCATGGAAAGGCCACCAGTGGGTCGAGCAGAGCCACTCATAACCAACGTCATGTGGAGAAATCTCTTGTCTCAGGCGTTTTATCAAATAGCTGTGCTGCTAACACTACAGTTCAGAGGCAAATCAATATTCGGCGCTAATGATAAGGTAAAAGACACTTTGATATTCAACACATTCATTCTCTGCCAGGTTTTCAACGAGTTCAACGCTAGGAAGCTAGAGAAGAAGAACGTGTTTAAAGGGAGTCACAGGAACAAACTCTTCCTGGGGATCATCGCTATAACCATACTTCTTCAGGTTTTAATGGTGGAGTTTCTGAAGAAGTTTGCTGATACAGAGAGGTTGAATCTGGGGCAGTGGGTCACATGCGTTGGGCTCGCGGCTGCGTCTTTGCCGATTGATTGGGCTGTCAAGTGCATACCTGTTCCAGACCGACCATTTATCAGCTACTTGAAACACGCGAAACATAAGCTAACTGAAAAGTTTCGGTTTCGGTTTTCAGGTACCTGTAATTGTTGGACTCGCGGAAAACCTTCTCACGTGGGCGTGGAGGGTTCTGTTCTTACACCCGGCCGTGTAAACATTTGTTGATTTTCTTTCCATTTCTTTGTCGAAACTTGTTGACTAAGGTCGAATGACTGTCCAGGTCGAAAATCTCAAACTGTATGGTTCCTTCCTATATTTATGTTAATATGTACTCTACTCCGTGGAGATATATACGTATATATATATATATATATATATATATATATGTATGGTTGCTAATTCATTATGTTTTTTTATTTATTTTATGCCTACTATGGTTGCTAATTCATTATGTTTTTTTATTTATTTTATGTGTAGGCATACAGTGATCCAATGATTATAATAAAATATATGAAAAATATGCATCATTAATATTATTTTTTATTATTATTTTTTTATTTTTTAATATAAAAAAATATTATTTATATATAAATTAAAAAAAAAAAATCTCTACCGATTGGTGCCCTATATGTATTTGTTGGTTCTGCGTTGATCAACGCGCAAGTGGGATGTAACGATTTAAAAAAGTTAACGGCATGTTTGGTGGGTATTTTGACAATTAAATCCCTAAGTTAATTGATCGGTGGTAGTTGTGGTTGTGATGGTGGTGGTTGTTGACTTGTGGAGTCTTTGATTGGTGGTGGGTGTTGGTTGTGTTGTTGATGGTTGTTGATTTGTGGAGTCTTTTACCGCCTCCCTATATTTGACTGTTAAAGAGTTATCAAATACCGCAATAGGCAAGGTATTTTTCTTCGACCGAAAAAAGTGATCGAATAGGTTATTTCATGGATTCTTCTAGAAGATTGATAAAATTGATAATCGACAGCATTTGGATAAAAAGGATAAATATTGCTGATAAAGATATATCATGGTTAAAATGAGGAATATTATCTTTATAATTATAGAATAATTAAATTATTTTTATCTTTAAAAAAAAGATTATTTCAATTATCCTATTCTCATTATAAATAAGGGTTGTTAGTCGTAGTATTATTAATTTACAACATATATCTCGGAACAAAAAACTAAAAATTATAATGTGAAGGTCATCTTTTTTGGCAGAATCACGCTAAATTTTTTAATGCAATTTTAATATTTTTGCGGTTGAATTCCAATTTTGGGATTCGACTAATCTACAATTACTTTTCATCAACACCATTAAATGGCAATAACAAAAGTGCTGTCAATAGTGGCAATTAAGGCTAAAAAGAAAATCAAGTTATATTATTAACGGAAAGTCGTCAGAAAAGAAAATAGAGTTTAGATTATTAATAACAGAATAGTCAAGTGCAGAGCCAAAAACAAAGAAGACAAAAAAAAAAAAAAAGGAGAACCCCAATTAATAAAACATCTTGTTCTGCTTCTCTCTTAAAGACAGAGAATAAGAGGCTAGAAAAGAAAATCCACATAAGCTCTTTAATTAGCTAATTTCTCTATTCAATACTTCATGGCTTATGTTTTAAAGATTTTCATTTGGTTTTGAATTTTTCCATTGGTTTAGTGGGATTTTCTTTTTTTCCTTTTTCTGGGTTCAAGTATTCAATATATGTGCAAGAACCCGATCTTTGTTTTGTTTTTCTTCTTTTTATTTTTTTATTATTGTCAATTAATCGCTTCTTACATTGCACGTGACTTTTCTGTTAACAATTTAATTCCATTTTCTATTGGGCCTTAAAAGATCACCAATCGATAAGTTCAAGAACTTAATTATCAGTATCAGCATCAAGGGACCTCAAATCGTAACAACATATATATGACCAAGGACTAAACGTGAAAGACTAGCAGCTTCCTTTTATTTTATTATATTTTTTTTAGAGAACTTATATATATATATATATATATATCTCTCTCTCTAGTATCTCTTATGTTTAGCTTTTCATTTTACACTTCTTCCTCCTGATACATCTCCCCCATAATACATGACAAATAGGGGTCACAATTCGTGTATTCGGATGGTATTAAATGCTTATATATGATAGTATATATTTCTACCTCATTCAATCTGATCTGATCCGTTTATATGTGTATAATAGAAATGTTTCTTTCTTTCTTTCTTTCTTTTCAACCTCCATCTTTGATTGAATAATAAACGCACTTACTTTTCAATGTTCAAATTTTAAGAAAACTAAGAGAAACTAACAATAATTCGCAATAATTCAACACGTTACCAGATAATCGGATTCTAATAAACCAGTATTGACTAAGGTATCTATCTTTATTTTGTTTGGCCTTTTTGTTTTTGTTTAACTATTATCTTATCTTATCATAGCCTAAACTATAGTATATTATCATATATAGCATAAAGATGTATCTTTTTTATGCATTACACTGGCTAAGGTGTAGTTTCTAATTAAGGCTTGGACGATTTTCGATTTTTGAAGTAACACAAAGGATAGCTTTTGTGGGAGAAATTAACAAGACACCTACTTTAGGATAAGACAAAAAATATATCGATCGTGTTCTTAGTCCGTTGAGTCAAGCCTACAAGACTTAACTGAGTGCTTGGTGTTGAATTGTCAACACCACCTGGACGATGATATGGCGTCAACATCAACATATACCACCTGAAGATATACCTGGAATATGCTTGATGTATCAGCATAGTAAAAAGAATCTTGGGGGTATACGACGGGCATATTCTATTAGGATTAGAATTATCTAAATTTTTTTTCTGTTTTATAATTGTTACTAGTCAACCCTTTACTGTATAACTATATAAATATTGTTGTCATCCTTATCACTTTATTTAAGATATTGAATACAAAAACAGAGTCTATTTTTCAACTTTTTCTCTTTAGTCATTATCTTCAACTTGGTATCAGCGCTATGGCCTCTAGCTCCTCGGCCTCTGGCCCCTCAGTCTCGGCTACATCAGCCACCAGTCAAAATATAAGTTCTTAACCAGCAAAACAAGTTTGCCTTATTTCTTTTAGTATATGTTGATGATATCCTATTGACAGACAATGATGACAAACAAATTAGCACTTGATTGCTGTTCTCAACAAACAATTTGCTCTGAAATCCTTGGAGTCAGTCAACTACTTCCTTGGTTTTGAGATAGCTAGAGGAGAAGAAGGCATGTATCTAACTCAAAGAAAGTATAATTTAGATTTGCTGCAGAAAACTAATATGCTCAATTCTAATAGCAATCATATACTTATGAACCAAAGTGACAAATTAAGCCTTAATGACAGTGTCTTTTTTGAAAATGTTACTCTTTACAGAAGTCTCATTGGAGCATTACAATACCTCACTCTCAGTAGATCAGATATTACTTTTACTGTAAACAAATTGAGTCAGTTCTTATATGCTCTTACAATTAATCACTGGAAAGCTTGCAAGAAGATTCTTAGATATCTAAAAGGGACAACAGATTATGGCTTATTTTTCTCACCTGTACCAGCTTTGAAAATAGAAGGATATGCTGATGCTGACTGGGCTAGTTCTCTTGATGATAGAAAATCAACAACGGGTTATTGTATTTATCTTGGTGGCAATCTTATTGCATGGAGCTCTAAGAAACAAAAGGCAGTGGCACGATCAAGCACAGAATTAGAATATATAGAGCCTTTGCTCAAGCAAGAACTGAGCTCATTTAGCTGAAATCATTGTTCTCTGAGTTGGGAATTAACACTATTGATCAACATATTCTCTGGTGCGACAACATTGGAGCTAAGCAACTTGCATCCAATCTAGTTTATCACTCCAGAACTAAGCATATAGAGATCGATATTCATTTCATCAAGGACAAAGTTTTGAATAAAGAACTGGAGATACAATACATTCCCACTGAAGAGCAGACATCAGATATTCTAACCAAGTCACTCTCAATTTCTCAGTTTGAGTTTCTCAGGACTAAGCTCATTGTTGCTAAATCGTCACAGTCATGCTTGATAGGGCGTATTGGATTGTCAACACTACCTGGATGATGATATAGCGTCAACACCAGTATATACTACCTGAAGATACATCTGGAATATGCTCCAGGTGTCAACGTAATAAAAAGAATCTTGGAGGTGTACGATGGGCAAATTCGATTAGAATTATCTAGAATTCTTTTCTATTTTGTAATTGTTACTAGTCAACCCTTTACTATATAGCTATATAAATATAGTTGTCATCCTTATCAGTTTATTCAAGATAAGAATACAAAAAAAGAGTCTAGTTTTCAACTTTTTCTCTTTAGTCATTTTCTTCAACTGTTGGTTATGCCTCTAAATGGCCACTTCAACTTTATCACGCTTTAGGTCATTGACATATTTTTTCAGGTTGTATACTCAATTCCGTACGTGTTAAATACTTTATACTGCTAAATATGGCTCTAAATCAATCAAAACGCTCTCATAACAAAAATGCATATCATCTACTTAGGACTTGATCAGCTGTTTAGGTAAAGCTCATTCACCTCTTATTCAAACATATTTTGGTTCTACATAAACTCAAAAGACAAAGATAAAGAACATTACTGGAAATACAAAATGACATCCAGATGATACAAACGCAAAGACTCAGCATATCACAATAAACGTCCCCACTTTCCATTATTGAACATAAAGCTCAACAAAGCTAGAGACAGATATCAGGACTAAGATATATAATATATGTGGCATGGCTTTTTTTTCTTGGTTACTAAAATTTAGACGCGAACAATGGTGGGTTTGTAGTCAACCACAATGAATTTCTCCAACTGGGGTAGGAACAAATTTGCAAATTCAATATGGGAGGGATGAACCATGTACTCTGACACACCCTCAATACTCTCAAAGGTACATTCAAATATATGAGTGAATCCTTGATGAAGGTTCTCAATACTCACATCCTTGCCCCTGAAACATAATCAAGTTTATACAAAGTAAATAAAAAAGAAGCCGGTTTTTAACAATTAATAAAATATAAAGAAGGTTAAAGACTCAAGTGAACCTAAGCCACAGTAATAGGGAGTCCATTTAATCATAAATGATATATTTTTTTAAAAAAAAAGAGAAGAAAAAGAGCGGGCATGTGTTTTGTAAAGATTGAATTGGTTTAGAACAAGAGCTAACCAACAATTTGAAAAAAAAAAAAAAAAATCAACATTATGAGAGAGTTCAGATGCTCAACATTGATGACTTAAAAGGAAAACAGTAAAGTGTGAGATAGTAGAAACCACCAGTGGAAGGCCTTCAAGGGTTCGATGAGATCTACTATACTGGCAAAGCTCTTGATAAGGTGGTCAATTTGGTCTTCTGTGGTTCCCTCTTTGAACTTGGCTATTAATACATGCTTCACCACTCCCTTTGCTTCCTCCATATCTTCTCTCTTTTGGGTTTCTTGTTTCTACTCCCCTCAAGTCTCTAGCTCTAGCTACTATCAATGCCACACAGACTTTATCCAATAAACAAGCCACGGTGTTGGTTTAGCTCAAGTGCTTTACAAATTTTTTTTCGAAGTATTTTTGTTTTTTTAATATATATTTTAAAAAGGTATATTCCTCACTTGCTTTTAATTCATCGTGGACAGTCTACTTTCCTTCGTTTTTAATTTTAAATGGACCTACTTTTGTAGCCACTTTCTTCGATCATTACTCCATCAGTATATCTCATGAGGACTTGTGTCTTATTGTTTGTTATTTATTTTTACTATTGCTATTAAAAAGGAATGTTGTTCACATCATTGATTCATTTTCTATTATTTTTTATTTATTTTTTGATAAACATTATCTATTATTCATGCATATTGTTTTTCATGAACTTATTGTATACTAATTAAATGTTTAAAAGAGAGGAGACAGAACATCACATTTTGATTAAAAGTCGACATGGCCTTTAGAATAAGGGCATTACTTGGTGAGAGAAACATGTCATTTACTCAGTGAACGACATTATGTTTTCTATGAGAGAAAATAAATGACGTCTGAATTAAACAACGACATGTTGTTCTCATGTGTGTAATACCATACACAAAATATGAGTAGCTAAAATGACATGTGACATGTAATCTACATATAACTCATATCAAATACATGTCTATTACATGACATGCCTTGTGGATTCGCCAAAAAAAAAAATACAACTTTATTTATTTGTTTATTTAATAAATTAGAAGAGGGTAATACAATAACAGATACAATAACGGAAGGTAGATTATCCACGAACAAAATACATTTATCATCCAACTTAAGAGTATATTGGGCAAGACCATGCAAACGAGGTTAGCCGAAAAGTAAACACTTTTTTTTAATCTTTTATGTGAATGAAATGCATGTCGTGAATAATTCTCTTGGGAAGAAGCATAGCAAAATTTTTAGATTCAGTTAATAAATAAAAGAACGGCCACTGAAAAAATATTATAAAAATAAATAAAGGACCAAGAATTTGATTTTTTTTTTCCATATAAAAAATTAAACCTCTTATAAGAAAGCAATTCTCTATACACAAATTTAATATAAGTTTAGGAGAAACCAAAACTTTCTATCCTGATTTTGATCTATTGTTCTCAGGTTGAGGGAGACTGCAAAATGCTTGTAACGAAAGAAACGCCACTAATAATCATTACGTTGACTAATGATTAAGTAGTAAAAATAAATAAAACTACTATTCTCCAAACGAACCAGAAAAATATTGATATAAATGGTCATTATCAATATAATATTAATCAAGTTGGTGAGAAGAGAATGTGTTACCTGTAAATATAGATTCTTTTTTTTTTTTTTTTTGTGTGTATTTTCTCTCTTTTGATCATAGTTGTAGCTTTTAGCATCTTGACAAGCCCTGAATTCAATAAACCAAGAGAGAAAACTCTGTTTTTATTGAAAATGGAAGACAAGGCCCAAATCCATATCCCAAAAGTCAAACTGGGTAGCCAAGGATTGGAGGTAATACTCGTTTTTCTCCTTCTCCAATTTGGATTTATTAATTAATTTTAGTCTGGGTCTTCTTAATTCTGATCAACCTTGAGTCATCACAGTAGTATTATTATCCCTTCCCCGTGATCATCAATCTCCATATTCATAAACTGTTTAAATTTATACTTCTTTTTATATGGTCATCACACAGTGAACTCTTTAAGTAAGTTCATAAATTTGACCACACAAGTTTACACACATCTGATTTTAAAATGTCACCTTATATAGGAAGTACAGAGAAAATAAGAGACAAAAAATCTGATCTTTAATGGGTTCTTACGTGGGCTTCAGGTATCTAGACTGGGTTTTGGATGTGGGGGACTATCTGGAATATACAATGCTCCTCTCTCTCATGAAGATGGATGTTCAGTTATCAAGGAAGCATTCAATATGGGTATCACCTTCTTTGATACTTCAGATCTTTACGGACTCAACTATGATAATGAGATCATGGTTGGCAAGGTACCCTTTTTAGTTCATCCAATTTAACTATCAAATTCAAAGGTGAACATAACAGATAAATGAAAATTTTACTGTTTGACTGTTTATTATTGGTTGTTAATGAAATATTTGGTGAGAATTTTTCTATACTTGCCTTTTGGTTGTGTCTTTAGGCTCTGAAACAGCTTCCTCGAGAAAAAGTACAATTGGCTACAAAATTTGGTATTGTCAGTTCAACGGGTTTTCAGTTTGGTGTAAAGGGTAACCCAGAATATGTGAGAAAATGCTGTGAAGCTAGTCTTAAGCGCCTTGGCGTTGACTACATCGATCTGTATTATCAGCACCGTGTTGATACTTCAGTGCCAATTGAGGATACTGTAAGCCGAAGTAGACTACGGATCTTTTTCCTTCAATATATTATAAGTTCATGAACTCATGAAGTCTATCTTTTAATGTAACTTTTATGCAACACTATCTTTATGGTTGTTTTTGCATGAAATGAAAGATAGGGGAGCTTAAAATACTGGTAGAGGAAGGTAAGATAAAGTACATTGGTTTATCAGAACCAAGTTTGGATACAATAAGGAGAGCCCATGCTGTTCATCCCATTACTGCCTTAGAAATGGAATATTCTTTATGGACACGAGAAATCGAAGATGGGATCATTCCGCTTTGCAGGTTCGTTGTCAATCTTGATGCCTTTATTCTTAAACCAATGCAACTGCAGAAAATACATCCATTTTGACCAATATATGATTTTCTAAGCAGGGAACTTGGTATTGGGATAGTTGCTTATAGCCCACTTGGTCGCGGTTTTTTTGGAGGAAAAGCTGTCGTGGAAGGCTTGCCAACTGAGAGTTTGTTGGTAAGTATGAATGAGAAGTACTAGAAGCTCCTCTTTTTCATGTATTAGTACTTAAAAAGATGACCTTAGTCTTAGCAGTACACATAAATATGTTTTGCTGACTTAATTTATTTTACTTTTATCAACTTATTTGGTGATTGTGTCACAGTCAATGCATCCCAGATTCAATGGGGAAAATTTAGAAAAGAACAAACTTTTATATAGCAAACTTGCCAATCTTGCTGACAAGCATGCTTGTACCACTCCTCAATTAGCTTTGGCATGGCTTCTCCATCAAGGCAATGACATAATACCAATCCCTGGTATGTTTGACTGCCCCTCATTAGCAGTCTTATCTGTACATACATGTGATCAAGAGTATGTGCTTGTAACCTATAATGAGATTCCGAATTTCCAATAATAAAGCTATGACGAGTGCTTTTGTCTACTAAGCTTGATGTTAAAAATCATGATTAGAGAACATAATTTAAACCAAGATGAGTGTTCTATTAACTGGCGGATCCTTCTCTTTCACAATGATTTTATACAGGGACCACCAAAGTTAAGAACCTGGCTAACAATGTTGGATCTTGGGCTGTGAAGCTTACAGAAGAGGACTTGAAAGAAATTTGTGATGCTCTGCCTAACGATGAAGTTGGTGGTGACCGGGAATATGAAGTTCTATCCAAATATTTATGGCAGTTTGCAGATACTCCATTGAAATAATTCTGGAATATTTCTGTTATCTTGTCTGCGTCATTTCGCCTAATTTCCCTATAATATGTATAAAAGAACAATAAGAAAAAGGGGAGAAAATATCGATTTCTTACAACTAAGTTACAAACAAAAACAGTGGTTGTTAACATTTGTTGTCTGTTTTCTCAACTTTGTTTCTTCTTTCAACGCTTGAT
This sequence comes from Trema orientale, assembly GCA_002914845.1. Classification (NCBI taxonomy): domain Eukaryota; kingdom Viridiplantae; phylum Streptophyta; class Magnoliopsida; order Rosales; family Cannabaceae; genus Trema; species Trema orientale. The sequence continues at coordinate 280,262 of JXTC01000005.1, forward strand.
TAAGGCAATATGCGAAGTACTTTCCTTTGTAAAGAAAATCCTGGCTTGTGAATTTGATGATTTAATTGGCTTCCTTGATGCGTGACATTGCTAGGTAAGACTTAGAACAAAAGGGTTTTTTTTCCCCTTAGACATATATAGATAGATAAGATGACATTAAGGCTATGTTGGTAGAGAGGAAAGAAAGTAGGAGAGAAGAAAAAATTAGGAGGGAAAAAAAATGTGTAAGATGGAAAGGAAAGTGTCTTTCCTCCATTGTTGTTTAGTATGTAGGAAGGAAAGAAAATTAGTATATTTAAAATTGACTATTTTGCCCTTATTGTTCAAATTTTAAAATTAATGTGTAAAGTTATTTTGGTAATTTCACTTTCATACATTAATAAAAATTTTTCCTTCCCCTTTTCTCCTCATTTTTGGGAGGAAATTTTTTGTGTGAGGTCCACTATTCATTTCCCTCCCCTTTTCCTTCTCTTTTTCTCTTCCCTTCCCGTTTCCCCTCCTACCAAACAACCCAATTTTTTTTGTTTCCATCCACTTTTCCCTAAAACTTTTTCTTTCCTCTCCCTTTTCTTTCCTACCAAACATAGCCTAAATACTCTCTTATATTAGAACAAAAGAAAAATAAAAATATAGGAAAACAGACATTTAATGAGAGTAATTTTTTTCCCTTTTTCTCTTTAATTTGTAACTTGGAAAAGCTTTGTACTTTCTCTACAAAGTAACTCTCTTGAATCTTGCATGCTTTCTCTTCTCACCGTGAAACTAAAATGAAAAAAAAGGGTCATTGCAACTTCTAGGCAACATTTTGAAAAGGCATGCAAGAAATATCTAAATACTCCATAACACTTGTGTCTTTATCTCCATTTCCTTTGTCCTTTATGTCTAGCTTATCTCTAATTTTCAAAGAGCCAGGGGCTCTCTGTATATTTCTGTAATCTGCCAACTCACCATGGATCATTCAAAACTGGGCTTCAACAGAAGCTAAAAAGGACAAAAATTCTCGCAAGGCCAAAATTGGATCAGTTGCGCCGTCTTGGAGTTTTGGGTTGCTTAACATGTTATGATAAGCATGTTAGCATCAACACACGCATGTGGTCATTTTCACCTTCTAGAGTGGACATCGCAAAATATGTGACGTCAGTTTCCATATCCATATCCATATCATATCCATATCCATATCAGTAGGATAGTTGCTAATAGTAATCAGAGCCAAAAAATATATATATCTTTTACCGAAGAGCAGCATGTATTAATGAAAGAGTCTTCATCTATATTCTGTGGAATCTGTTGGTCACCATTTGTGAGCGGCACACTTTGGTCCATTATTGAAGGTATGAAACCAACCAAGGTGCCACTATTGACCAAAAAAAAATAATAATAAAAATAAATGTATAAAGGAGAGGGTTCAACTATAAATATCCCTCTCCACGTACTCATTTTTCATTCCATTCTCAACATCTCTTCTTGAGAATTCAAGCTTAGAAATTTCTCTTACTATCCCACTTACTTTCTTCTAAATTAATTGGAGAGTGTTTTCTCCTATTTTAAGAGAGAAGTTCTTTTGTTCTCTTTTGTATTTAGAAAGAAGTGAGTTGTAATCTCTTTTTTATAGTAAAATTCTTCACAGCTTCATCACGTAGCCTAAATTGTATGAACCACATTAATTCTTTTGTGTGCCTTATCTTTTTTATTTTATCCAAATTTTCTCAGTGTATATTTTAACTACATATTATCATTTTTCTCAACTCGTATTTTAATTATTTGTTGTCGTTTCCGCAAAGTCGATCTCCTAACAGAATCTTCAAACTAATTAAGCTGTAGTTTGTTTGAAAATGGAGGTGAAGTCCCAAATCCAGATTCCAAGAGTGAAGCTGGGCAGTCAAGGATTGGAGGTAGGCTTGTTCTTTTTCTTCTCCAAACCGGATTTTGTATGTACTGCTTAGATGGGCACTCTCAGCTTTGCTAAATATAATATATTAGTAAAAGCATGCTTGCAACATTGATAGAAATCATTGATCAAAACCCAGATGAATTTACTTCTGAACTTTAAGGTTGTAGAAAAATATAACAATCATCTCGAAAACTGTATGAATACAAAATTAATCATATTTATACTAATTTAGCCTTAAAGTGTTAATTTCCTTATCATGTCATCGACTTTTTTGATCAATTTCACTACTGGAACATAGGTCTGTCTCAATTGGGATGAAACCTTTTTATTATCATCGACCTTGGTACTCGAGACTTTGGGATTGAACTCAGGAAACTGAGAGACTTAATTTAGGAAAAACTGGTTTTTAGACACTGATTTGATTACAAAGCAAAACATAGCCATCAGTCTTTACTCGCATATGGCTACTTTTGCAGGTTTCTGCATTGGGTTTTGGCTGTGTAGGACTCTCTGGAACATTTAATGCTCCTCTGTCTCATGAAGCTGGATGTAACATTATGAAGGAAGCTTACAATAGGGGCATAACCTTCTTTGATACGGCCAATATTTATGGTGACAAACACGACAACGAGATTATGATTGGCAAGGTACTAAAGTTTTTTATTTTGCAATTTTCTGCATGGTATTTACCATGATCAATGTGGTTGAATTACAAATTGATTTATGCCGAAAAATGCTCTACAAGTTACTTTACATTCCAAAATATTGACAAATAGGTACTTTTCTTGGGATTTCAGGCTTTAAAGCAGCTTCCACGAGAGAAAATCCAGTTAGCAACTAAATTTGGTATTATTGTATCAGGGCATTTTGAAATTGGGGTGAAGGGTACCCCTGAATATGTGAGAGAATGCTGTGAAGCTAGTCTTAAGAGGCTAGACATTGAGTACATTGATTTGTATTATCAACATCGTGTCGATTCTTCGGTGCCAATAGAAGATACAGTAAGGACTTGGTAAAAAATTCTCGTGACTTTTTTAAGACACTTAAAAGTCTAATCTATTTTCTTTTTAAATGCCTTGTTATGGTAGATTGGGGAACTCAAGAAGCTGGTAGAGGAAGGGAAAATCAAGTACATTGGGTTGTCAGAAGCTAGTGCGGACACAATAAGAAGAGCTCATAAAGTTCATCCCATCACTGCCCTGCAAATGGAATACTCTCTTTGGACTCGTGAAATCGAAGAAGAAATAATTCCACTTTGCCGGTTTGTTTAACATTAAGCTTCAACATTGTTCTGCCTAATTTGATTAGAACTTCCATTACTATCTCCTTAGTTTTTTACCTTTATACCTCACCAAGCTTTTGGTTGTTCTCCTGAATTCATTCATAGTGAGCTTGGTATTGGAATAGTGGCATATAGCCCCCTGGGTCTCGGGTTCTTTGGTGGGAAAGCGATGGTGGAGAGCTTGCCGACTGAGACTTTCTTGGTACTTGACCTCAAACACAATAATAATAATAATAATAATAATAGTAGTTCCAGTTTTCCTTTTCTGTAGCTCTAGAATTTGATACTTTTCATATACAACATGCTAATACATACATAACATAGATATCCTGATTGCTTTACAAGTCGGAACATAGAATCATGTTGATGTTCCTGGGTACAGGGTAGCCATCCAAGGTTCAAAAGGGAAAGTTTAGAGAAGAACAAGGTTATATATACTCGACTCGCCGAGCTGGCTGCAAAACATGGTTGCACCCCTCCTCAACTAGCTCTAGCATGGCTTCTTCATCAGGGCAAAGATATAATCCCAATTCCCGGTACTTACAATATTTCAATGCTTTTTCACGTGTGATCTACATGTTTAGTAAAACATAATTGTTATTCTCATGAGCATGGTTTAATTTGTCACTTGGTGGTGTTTTTACAGGGACAACTAAAGTTGAAAATCTAGATACCAATGTTGGATCTGTAGCAGTGCAGCTTACAACTGATGATCTGAAAGAAATATGTGACTCTGTGCCAACAGATGAAGTGGCTGGAGAAAGAGAGCACTCTGCTCTGTCTAAATATGCCTGGAAGTTTGCAAATACTCCACCAAAAATATAGTTCTAAAATGCTTACTCCTGCTTTTAAACGAGCTCAAGTCGGGAGCTTTTGCCCTTTATATGTTGGTTCATGTATTAGTTTGGCATCTTATGATGTTGTGAGATGTAATGAACTATATTTTCTTTATATTTTAGCTGTATTTAGTGTGTTTTCATACTATGTAATCGGGCGTGATCAAGTTTGTTTTGATAATTCTTCGTGAGAAGCAACTGAAGACGTTATTATTCTGGAAGTATTGTGTCAGGTGTATTACATGTTTAGTCGAGATGAGTTATCAAGATGTATAAAAATCACTGCATTACTTGTCTACTTTCCACAAGCTTGCATGTTTAGTCTGTCTTTGGAACAGTCGTGATATTCACAGTTTCAACTAGTTTATTTTTAAGTTTGTCTTATCAATTGTCTAACTTGTCTAGTCAAGATGGCACATTTAAGTTTGATTTTGTTTGTCTCGTACATATTGTTTTTATCAAGATATCAACTTTAGATTTGACTTAGTCTATCTCATCAGTGTAACATATTATTTTGTCAAGATGGTATCTTTAAATTTGAATTTATCTGTCTCATGTCTATTTGTGATTGTTTATAAATTGTATTTTTCACTTGTCCTTTTATGTGTTGAGTCATTCTGTACTTTTATCATGTATATCTGTGATTGTTTAGAAATTACATTTGTCACTTGTCCTTTTATGTGCTGAGTCATTCTGTACTTTTCTATATGACTTTTTTTCATGGGACTACACTTCTGTGTACTTTTGATGAGATATTTTCAAAGACTCACTTGTTCTTGAGGCAAGTAGAATTTTCTTAGAGTTCTTGTGTATTTAGCTCTAGGTTTCATTTTTCATAGTCAATCATTGAATCTAGTGATTGGTGGTGGTGCTCAATGGTAACCTGAATACTAGAGTCTTATGTGTTGAAGCTGGAGTTGGAAAGCTCATCAACAGCAATTGAATGGAGTTTAGCAACATGTTGAAGAAGCATTCTTCACAAAGGAAATTAAAGTTTAAATTGGCGGCAACTAGAAGGGATTTCTAGAATATATTACATAAGAATTGTATTTGTTTTTTTTACATATTTCTAGTAGATTGTTGCATATTGGACAAGGTATCATGGACGTAGGCACAATCTAATTTTGCTAAACCACGATAAAATTCGTATGTCTCTGTTTTTAAGTTTTCTCGCTTATTGTTCTAAGTTCTGCAATTTTGGAATTATGATTGAATAATAAAGTAATCTGAGTTAGCATTATATAACTCAAACATTCTCAGATGAAAAAGAACAACTACACTGAAGTTTTTGCTTAAAATTACGATGTCTTTTCTCCTTGACCCAAAATTGAAGTCCATATTAATTGGGTTTCCATGAAGAAATTTAGTTAGTTCTTTTTTTTTTTTTTTTGGAAAGGAAATTAAGTTAGTTCTTATGCTTACAAGATAGAGCAATTATGAAGCCATGGTTTCTGGCCTTTCCCACACCCCAAAAAATAAAAAAAAATTAATGAAGCCATGATTTTTGCTTATGAGGTGCCCACTTGTCTGTACCTGTCCTGTTTGCAATCACATATTTAGTAAAGGAAAACCACATCTATACAGAAAATTCGAACCTTTTCCAGAAAAATAGGAACAGAACAGATCACAGGAAAAACATCAACAGCACGTGTAATTTGTTTGTTTTTAACCTTTGAGCTAATACAACATAGACTTTTAACAGAACTCTCTTAATTTAGTTATAGAGTACTAATGCTACTCAAGACACCCACTGAAAATTATCGCTAACATTTAACCAGTTATAGACTCAAATATAGATTAATTATGCCAAAAGAGAGGATTTGACAAAATGACAACATGAAAAAAGTGAAATTAGCAAATTGACTCGCCTCTTTATTTAAATTGTGCGACCATAAACATATTTGTTCGGTGTAAAAGATGGTCAACTCAGTGTAATTTTTGGTTCGCTCAAAAAGATCGTTTTGCAGATTAAAAAAGTCATTTTGCTAATAAGACTCCGTCTTAAAGTCATTTCGTAAAAAGCCACTGCCACAGATTATCACAAAAGTTTTATAGGTGAAACTTCAATTGCCCGAAAATTTAATGATATTCATCATTATTTCAAGTGGCAGTTTTCTTAAGGTTAATAATCCTAATGGCCTCTAAATTATATTAATTGTATCATTTTAGCCTATAAACTTTCAACTAACATAGTAATAATTTATAAGTTATACAATTATTATAACAATAGTCTATTTGTTAGTTTTTCAATAAAAAATAGTCATTGACAAAGCGTATAATTGAGCATTATTTATTACTGAGTCAGAATTCAGTTCTCAGTCATAGATACCAAATTGTATGCCTTACACATGACTTTGTGAAAAAAAAAAAAAAAAAATTGGCATTACTGCAATAATTGCATAGGTCTTGGTAGTTTACTATGTAAATTAAAAATTCATGTAGTCTCATTCTCGATCACAAGTATCAAACTGTATACTTTATAATGGTATATTTCTGTTAAATATTTAACAGTATATGACAAAAGAATCATTGTTGCAACAATTATATAATTCATGAACTATTACTGTATAAGTTAAAAATACAAAAACCAAAATAGTACAATAGGTATAATTTAGAGGCTATTAATATTATTAATCTTTTTTCTTAGGGCGCGTCTACAGTAGGGGCGCCCCTACGTAGGGCCCTGTCTATTCACCGTTGGATGGGAATCTGTATATAAATAGATTCTCCACAGATTCCCGTTATTCCCCACAGATTCCCGTTATTCCCCATAGATTCCCATCCAACGATAATTAAGGCATGACCCTACGTAGGGATGCCCCTACCATAGCCATCTCCTTTTTCTTAAGTGCATATATGTGTCTCAAATAAATAAGTTGAGAAGTCACTTCTTTCCATCATAATAATCGGTTTTAATCTTCTACTCCTAGGTTATGTTTGCTAAGACGGAAAATAGAAAGGAATGATAGAGTGTGAGGGAAAAGTGAAGAAAAAAAAAAGGAAAATATCATGGTTTGGTCGGAGAAAAAAAGGGATAGAAAAAGAAAATAGATGGAAAAATTTAATGTGGGACTTGCTTGATATTTTCTCCCCAAAAAATAGAGAGAAAATGGAAGCAAAAAAGGTTTTGATAGTTAATTTAATGAGTGCGTTGAATTACTTAACTATTTTTACGCACTAAACTTTAAATAATAAATAAAATAAAATTAGGGGACGGCTACAGTAGGGGCGCCCTTACGTAGGGCCACCCTTTATATATCGTTTGATGGGAATCTGTAGGGAATAACGGAAATCTGTGGGGAATCATAGATTCCCATCAAACGGTGAATAGACAAAGCCCTACGCAGGGACGCCCCTACTGTAGGCGCGCCCAATTAATTAATAAAAATATTTTCTTCTATAGTACACATTTTCTCTCCACTTCATATTTTTCCTTCCATTCTATTTTATTTCTTCCCGACCGAACATAGCCATTAACCAAAGTTTTCTAGAATTTCAAATTCACACGTAACGAATTCATATGCGAGAGTAATGGTCACTTTTCATCCAGAACGTTCCAACCAAACCAATCATACTCATACTGGAAACTGCCACTTGACCTAACCCCACTAGTGAAACATAAAACCTCGACCATTTTATGGCCTCAGAAACTCTGAAAGTTACCACTGGTGAACTTAGGGGCCACGTCTCTCCAAACCCCCCGTGAGTCGTGACCCATTTCCCTCCGGAGAAAACTTATCAATGACGTGGTTCCAAAATATCCATCACTTTCCTTCCACTTCATCTGCTATATAAATCCAACCAAGCTCAACAACTTTACATATAGAAAGAGCATCGTCGCTTGCTTAGGTCATAAATTTTGTATACTACACGTTCATAATACTTTGCAACGTTCTTTGTTTTTGCCTTTGAATATTATTTTTTGGGCACTAAACTAATTGATTAAAGAGAAAAATGGCCGCATCAGCCACCATGCAATCCGTTATGTCAAGCTCTCTTACATATGCTACTACCAAGAACAGAGCCACCAGCCATTTTCGTCCTAGTACTCTAGATTTGCCTAGGTTGTACCGGTGTAACACCCATTTGACCATGAGATCAGTTAGATGCATGGCCACGGTATAAATATTTATTATCTCCTTACATATATATGTACATACATATATACATCTTAAATATGTAACATATATATGTACATACTAATCTTAACCATTTTGGGGTTTTCTTTATTTTTCAGGATGGCGATCAGAAGGAGCAGTCAACACCTGTTACAGAGTCGCCACCACAACCAAAGCCTGCATCTAAGGTATTAGTCTCCAAACTTACTCCTTTAACCTTCATAATCAGGAGATAGCATAGTTAAAAAAATCGTCATAAACTAGGAAACGTCTGATTATTTTATTATCTAAATAAGATGAGCATTGTCGGTAAAAATATTAACAATAAGACATTATTTTGTCTAATCAAACTAATTATGTGTGTGCAACACTACTTATCTATTAATATGGCACGAAGCACAGTTGGTATGAGTGTGTATTATTCACGTGGTTATTTGGTTGGTGACAGGTCAGCACGAAGTTTTCGGACGTGTTAGCGTTCAGTGGGCCAGCCCCGGAGAGGATCAACGGTAGGCTGGCGATGGTCGGGTTCGTGGCAGCAATGGCGGTGGAGCTATCCAAGGGTCAGGATGTGTTTGCTCAGATCAGCAACGGTGGGATCTCGTGGTTCGTGGGGACTAGCATAGTGCTCACACTGGCTTCCCTGGTTCCGCTGTTCAAAGGGGTTAGCGTGGAGTCCAAGTCCAATGGGCTCATGACCTCAGACGCTGAGCTTTGGAACGGTAGATTCGCCATGTTGGGCTTGGTTGCCTTGGCCTTCACTGAATATGTCAAGGGTGGAACCCTTGTCTAGGTCTTTTTGGTCTTGGAAGCTTGTGTAAGATTTATGTAAACTGTAAAGTTTTCATGTAATTCCAAAATTCGCAATATATAATTTCAATGGTGCACTGTTACTTGGGATGTGCTGTCCCACATGACTTAAATAATATAATGGAAGACAACAAATGTGGGATACTAAACCATTTTCATAAATAACTGACCTCTTTAATGAGTAGGAATATATGATGGTGCAGTAGTACTAATATATGCCAAAATCTCTTTTTTTGGGGAAGAGTTTTATCTACCAACTGTGGAGTGTGTAATATTAAGCAAATTAAGCTTTAATTTCTTGGAAATGGAGGTGTGAAGTCCCAAATTTAGATTCCAGGAATGAATTATTGTGTCCGCTGAAGCACAAATTACCCAGTTAATTGTTTGTCACAAATTATCAATTTATTGTGAAAAATGCCAAATTTATAAATAGAATTTCTTTGAAGTATAAATTACAGAAAATTATAAGTGACATGAGGATTATTCGTGGTTAAATTTTGTTAGATTGCGGAAGTGTTAACAAATTTTCTTCATTTCCAAATCTCAAACAAAAGTGTAATTTTTTTCATATCCAAATCTCAAATAAAAGTGTTAAAGACCGCAAAGAAAATGCTTAAATTAGTAACAATTTTGACACTAATATCAAAAAGGAACAACTAAATAACCTACCAAGAAAAAAAATCCTAAAAAAAATAAAATTTAAAAACTTATTGAAACCAAATTCTTAAAAACTAAGAGAGAAACATCATAAATGGAGATATTAAATTCGGTTACCTTATCGAGTGTATGGCTGCTTCTAACCCAAGCGGTAAGCCAATACTAAAGTAGTGTGGCTGCCTATTCCAAAGGTTGCTCCAATACGTGGTAGACTCACACACTCCAACGGCGGCATAACAACATAGAAGCATATATATGTCCTAGTATCAAGGTCGACACCAACTAAACGAAAGGGTAACTACGGCTTAGTTCATTTAGGTAACTTGCCTTCATCTAATTGACTTGACCAAATGAGCTTAGTTCATTTAGGTAACTTGCCTTCATCTAATTGACTTGACCAAATGGGAATCAAATTGGACCTAAAGCCCAAATTAATGGCTTATTCAAGGATTTTTTTTAGCTAAATAGCTGAATTTTGGATCACAATTTATAAAATGATTGTTTGTCAAATACTATAAAAAAATGGTTAAATTTTAAAAATTAGTTAAAAAATAACCGTTTTTCATATTTAGTATATCAAAATATATTGATTTATTTTTTTAAAATTGATTTATTTTTCAAAAAATTGATTTACTTTTTTAAAAATTGATTTAATTTATAAAAAATATATCAACTAAAAAATGGCCATTTATTAAAATAAAGTTATAAAATAATTTATTTATTAAATATGTATAAAAAACAGCTATGTTTTAAATTTATCTGAAAAAAATGTCATTTCTTATAAATTCTCTAATTTTATAGCCACGACTCCAACATGAAGCTGGGCAGTCAACCACTGGAGGTTAAACCCATTTTTGTACGTCCTATTATTAAAATGAGCACTCGCGGTTTTGCTATTTCTTCCCTTCTTTTTTTTCAATAAAAAAAGGTAGCAGTATAGGCCTACTTGCAATAGTCATTAGAGATATCTATTCTAGAGAGCTACCTTATATAGCAATCATCTGTACCTATATGAATACAAAACTAATCGTGTTTTATAATAATTTAGCCTAAAAAGTTTTCGTTTGATATATGCTGAGGGTTTTGCTTAATTGGGATGAAGACTTTTCATTATCATCGATCGACCTTGGTACTTATCCAGACACTGATTTCATTGTCACAAAGCAATAAACAGTGGCTATCAGTCCTTCTTCCCATGGCTACTTTGACAGGTTTCTGTGATGGGTTTTGGTTGTGGAGGACTCTCCAATATAATTTAAAACGCTCGTACGTCTCATGAAGTTGGATGTAACATTATAAAGGATATAAGTGCATAACCTTCTTTGATACCGCGGATATATATATATATATATGTGGCCATGAACATGACAACGAGATTATGATTGGCAAGGTGTACTCAAGTTTTTTTATTTTTCACTTTTCTGCATGGTATTTATACCATTATTAATATGTTGAATTACATTTGTATATGCAGAAAAATGCTCTAGAAACTTTATATTCCGAATTATTGACAAAGTGATACTTTTTCTTGTGATTCCAGGCTCTAAAGCAGCTTCCACGAGAGAAAAACCAGTCGGCAACAAAATTTGGTATTACTCCATCGGAGGATTTTAAATTTGGGGGTGAAGGTGTGAGGGAATGCTGTGAAGCTAGTCTTAAGGGGCTGGACTTTGAGTGCACTGATTTTGTATTGTCAACATCGTGTCGATACTTCAGTGCCTATAGAAGATAGTACAGTAAGGACATAGTCATCAAAAACTTCTAAATTTTTTAATGACTTCAAGACTAAATGCTACTTTAATTGATATGCCTTGCTATGGTAGATGGGAGAGCTCAAGAAGCTGATAGAGGAAGGAAAAATCAAGGACATTGGGCTATCAGAAGCTAATATAGACACAATGAGAAGAGCTGATCATAGAGTTCATCCCGTCACTGCTCTACAAATGGAAGGCTCTCTTTGGACTCGTGAAATCGAAGATGAAATAATTCCACTTTGCCGGTTCGTCCTAGTACTCTAGATTTGCCTAGGGGCTAGGTCGTACAGGTGTAACACCAATTTGACCATGAGAGTTCGATGCATGGCCGAGGTATGCAGGTCTCCCTAAGTACTTATATATATCTATATATATACGTACATACATTTTACTTATGTATATACACATATTTGTACGTATGTATTGTTCCCATTTGGGCTTGCATTAATTTTCAGGATGGTGATCAGGAGGAGCAATCAACACCTGTTAAAGAGTTGGCACGCACCACAATCCAATCATGCGCCTTCTCCTCCAACACCTAGGGTAATAGTCTTAAAACTTTTTCCTTTCCTATAAGTTTCATAATTAGTAGCTAGCATAGTTTGTCTGTTTCCCTGTTCCCTTTTCCCTTTTTTTTTTTTTCCTTTTTTTCTTTTGTTTCAATTATATAAAACTAAAAATTCATCATGTCCTAAGAAAATTGTTCTCTTTCTCTTCTTTTTTTTTTTTTTAACTGAAAGATAGCATGATGAAGAATAATATTTGCTTTTTTGATTGTCGGTCAGAAAACTTGTGTCTATTTAAACTAAAAACAAGTTAAAAGAGGAGTACTACCCTCTTTCTACTCTTCACGATTCTATTATGGTTTGTTATATTATTAAAATATAAGATATCTTAGCTTGAGAGTAGAGAGTGAAAATAATAATAATAATAATAATAATCTCTGCATTTCTAATTTAAAAAACGCCAAAAGAGATCAGTGACATGCAATGGCGGAGTCTAAAATCAACGTCAGAGTGAGCATAAATAAAAATTAAATTGTTACGCAACAGAACCCTATCCCATATTAACGAAGCACTTTCAACACGAAGCACTTTCAGTTTTTCAACTGAAAGTCGGTGTACAAAATTTGAATACCCTTCAGGAAACTATATTATAATAAGGGATTTGTGAATCACGTTCGTCTCTTATTTATTATATTGGACATTCGAAATATATCTTTGAGAAAGGCCTCTACAGTGTTTTTTCAAGCATATAAACAGAAAAGAATGAGAAGAATACATTTTTCTACTATTTTTATGTATTTACATATTCACGAATCACTATGAAGCATGAACATCTTTCTTTGGTGCCAACTTCTGCAGATGCTATGCATCCAAGAAGACCGCACGCTCCAACTCGCCATTGGCATGACTGTTCGGAACCATATCATAGTTGCTTTGTCTCTGCGGAGGTTTGGAAATAGTTTAAATTGAATATGAATGAAGAAATTGATAAAGAAGGAACTTGAATGAATGGAAATTTGAAGTTCTAAACAGCGATCCAACACTTACTTCGGACGGTGAATCAGCCGGAAACAAATTTATGGCTCCAGGATTGAAACTGAGTGCACTGAAGGACATAGAATAGATAATTGAGCAGAATGAGTATTATATAAAAACGTTCAACGTATAGAAATAATAATGATGATGATTAAGTGAATCGAATGCCCGGATACGAAAGGCTGTATAGATCTAAATTTCATAATGATCATAATATGGACAGCAACACTAGACAAATAACATGCTCAATTTAGACAACTAATTTCAAATAGCATGTCCATATAATGAAAGAATGACTGAAACTTTTTCTTCTCTCTCCTTTTTCAATTTCTTTTTTCTTGAAGAGGAAGATGCAGAAAGAATACCCGCGTGATAGAACTAGCTGCCACACATAGGGGATAAAGAACTCCTCGGGATGACTCTCTTGTTCATACGTGAACCGTAATTGAGTGAACATCTGATAAAATGGGATTGTCAAGATTTTTAACAAAATACGCTGTCAAGATTTTTAACAAAGTATTCCAGAAAGCATTGCTAAATTTAGACTAGATATAAAATCCTTTCTTACCTTCATCCCTTCACCACGCCAAGATCGACAGTTCACAATTATAACTTGGAGGACTTTCTCTACAGACCATTCTCCATCCATTGTCTGGGCATCCATGCGACTATTGAAAAAATCCAATACCTACGAAGAAAAAGGATTGTATAACTCGACTACACTTAACTATAGCATAACATTAACATTATGACATCAAAAAAGAAAGACAGGATGTCAAATTAGCCTTGAGACTTTCCAAATGAAAAATTGCAAGATCTAAAATATATGACTTCGTCAAAAAGTACCATAGTCTTGAGCACAAGAGAGAAGAAATTTTAAGAAAAGATCTGGGACATACAGTATAGATGTTTTCAAGGAGCTCATTGAAGCGTGGATGATTTTTGAAAGGCTGGAAAACCTCCTGCCTGTGCATTATTGCATATACAACCTGCACGTTGCATAAATCAAGGAACTCAGAAAACATAAAAAGGTGACCATGTGAATTGTGAATTTATTGTGAGAATTGAATAGGGTCACTCCAAAACCATATAACGGTACCTCGGGATTTCGTGGCAAGGCATAAGTCAAAATTGCATTTAATATTTCAAGGACAAGTCTCAGAAAGTCTGTATAAATATGCATCTCCGTTGACTGCCAATAACAAAGATCCATCTTAGTAAACAAAAGCAGACATCTTTAGGCAATCAAATGGAATAAAATTATCTATTTTAAAAACCGTCACAGCTACAGGATAATATGGTCTACAGTCATCACCGTATCATCTGCAAGGCCATTTTCTTCTATTGAGTTTCCTTTTGCTAAATGCGAATTATTACCTCGTAGCTCTGCCAATTTGTTATACCTATATTGGAAATCATGCCAAAATGCATATTTCAGTAAAATCACAGCAAACAGAATGTGATCTAGGATAAAAATTAAAACTATATAATTATTAAAGATTTATAAAAGACAAAGCTCATCTTCAGTACAGGACATACTTCCGTGAAAGCATATCAAAAAGGCTGACCAGTCTTTGTGATGCATATGAACTCAAGCGATGAACATGAGGTGCCATGTTTGCTAAAGTTGCTAAACAAGTAGTATGGAGATAAACATCCTGTTACAATAACACAAGTGGAAACTGAAAATTAGAAAAAAGTAGCAAACACAAGTGGATCAATTCGGCAACATATCACTAAATCCAATCACACACAAATTTTCAACTGCATTTTTCGAAACATCAAAATCTATAATGGAAAAGATTCAATATACCAACAATTTATTAAGCTCATGGACATTTTTTTTAATATGATACATATACGGGGACTTGAACCCCGGACCACCCTCACACACCCTCACCCTCCCTCCCAACCACTTGTTTTAACACAAGTAAAATATCAAATTGCATGGGACTAAATCTGACAAGTGACAAAGAATTCATTGTGTTTTTAAAATTACAAACCACACTAGGATTTCTTGCATAATTAAGCTGCATAAGAATTCCTGTGGTAGTTCCCCCCGTTCCTCTCTCCCCCTTCCCGAAAAAAAAAAAAAAAACCCTATATATATTTATAGATGAATTCTTGTGGTAGTTTTTAAATTCTTTTAGGAGATGAATTGCAGTGGTAGTTTTTAAACTTTTTTGTCCTACTATTTCCACATAAGTTGATAGGTCTAGAATTCCTGTGGTAGTTTTCAAATTCTTTTATCCTGCTATTTCCATACAAGTTGATAGCTATATTAGTCTACAAGCATAATGTGTAAAAACATACTGTAGTCTACAAGCATACAGTATGCCACACCCTTGTGCATTTTAGACAACACACCAACTACTTTTCAGAGAGGGAGGGGGGAATTTCATCAGATTTGAGTACGGTTCAGAAAATATTAAAACTTGCGGAGACAGTGACTTTCAATCAGGTAAGTTTCACTTGAGACAATTCCACCCCAAAACTAGTGTGAAATGTCATAGCTAATTGACATCAATTCAAAGAAACTCTCATACCCTGATATCTAAAACATGACAAGTATAGAATCTCACAAGCATTATTTTAGTATAAGTATAGAGCTGTTGTTGATTAAGTCAAAATTTACATGATCAATCTGATGTATCACACTCATGAAGTTAAAAGAAATATGGCAGACTCTATGAAAGATTGTCGATGTTTCAAGTCATACCCGCAGTTTTGACAGGTTATACTGCACAGTCCTTATCAAGATTATTACCAACAAGGAACCAAGAGATGTCTGATGGAGGAGACGTTCTTTATACCAGGGAACATTAGGGAGTATCTGTCCATGCACAAAACTTATCAATATGATCCTTATCTAAAAAGTCATACTTCAGGCATCAATAGGCAGAGGAAGTCATACCAATTTGTGAATGCTTGCATTAAAAGATGAATCTTGACTGAGCATGAGAAGTATAATCAACAACATGTAAATTTGATTAGACGACCTCTTTGGAGCATTGTATAAAGCTTCCAGAAGGGGCATCAACTGTCAATTTCATACAGAAACCAATGTCAGAATTAGCCTGCAGTAAAGTCAAGCCAGAGTAACCAGCTACATGCATAAAACTTGAGTATTAGGTGCTGGAAACATTAAAAAGGCACAAAATTTTTTTAAAACGTTCTGCAGTGAGAGAAATGTCAAATTCTTCATTCATGAAAAATATAAGTTGCAGTTGCATACCAATGTATCCAAATCAGTCCGCACCAAGACATATTCCAGAAAGTCAGAGTTGCCTTGCAATAAAGAGTAAAGCAACAGTACAGCAGCCTCATCTGCCAAGCATCTGCAAAGGCAAAACCAATGAAACAAAGCTATCAAAACAGCAAGTAATCTGATAACCTAGAGATCATCCGAATTCACTCCACATTATTTCCAGGTAAGAAGGAAAAAAACACAAGGTTAACTTTGCACACCAAGCATTGCTAAAAACGAAAGGGAAAAACAAAAAATTCTAGTTAACTATGTTTTACATTTAGATTTAGTAATTACTCAGAAAAAATATTATATCCTTACTTTAATCTCTTGTCCAGGCTCCAGACATATTTAGCCAATCATAGGGTAATTTTACGGGATCATGCATAGCACGAGGTAACAATTTTTCACGAGTCATTGTCAACCTTGCAATATTTTACTTCATTTCAGGAACGAGAAAAATGTAAGTAACAAAGCGTATGCTAATCCAGTCAAAGATAAATAGAAGTTGCAAAGAATCAGCAAGATTTCATATACTTCTGCACGCTAGGTGTAACCTTCAAATTAATATAAAAGGAGAAGAAAACTTACATTCCAAGAGTGTCAAAAAGAGAAGCAAAAGGTAACCTCAAAACTGGACCATTGTGCACATTTGCTTCAGTATCTAAACGATCAACTGCAAGCAAGGGTAGAAGTCTCACCATTCATGAATTTTTCTTTTAGTTTGTAAAAAAAAGAAAAAAAAGATAAAAAGAAGAGGAAATGGATAATTGAGATAGATGGATATCATACATTCAACATCTGTTGCATTCACTAGGGCTTTGCAGAAAGGATTATCCGAAAAACACGTATTTTGTTTCAAATTGGAATCTGAAGCAGCAGTGTCATCACTTTGGTCTGTTATCAACTCATTCTCCACTACGCATTTACGATAATGAATAAGAATAAGTAGTACATGAAGACTGCAGTCTGCCAGTGGACTTCTTGAGCCTTCACCACTTGAACTGACCAGATAATTGAATGGTAATAATACAATATTTGCTGCAAGCCAAACATTTAATATAACTACCAGAATTCAGTTTACAAGCTTCAAAATAGTGAAAAATGTAAAACATCTTCAACAGTAACAGACTTGGGATGATGGAAGATGATAAACTAGAGAAGAAAATTAAAATCATATTTTCCACTGAAATCACTTTTGTTTTATAAAAGGGAGCATGAAATTCTAATGTAGTCTTGCATTATGATATTAAATAGGCAACCAAAATCTACGTACCAGCTGCAGACCCCACTTTTTGTAGAACACCAGGTTGACTTCCCTCTGGAAATATAGAATAAGGGGCAGTGTTCAAGGGAGAGCGTGCAATGTAACTGAGTAGCAGTTTGCGCACAACCAAGATAACCAAAGAGCTTTCCTGAAGAATAAAGTAGTGACGTAAGACACAATGAAAAGAAAAAATCTATGAAGTTGAATTGATAATAAAACCAAAATTTGCTTACAACCTGAGCCATTGCTGCATCAATGAAGGGGTTCACATCTTTCAGTCCAGGAGATGGCCCAGAAAGAAGTTGAGTTGACATTGCAATCAGCATGAAGTTAAGCAGCTCCAAATGCAGGACGTATGTATCGGGACTACAGATAAGACAGAGACAGCATAGAATCAGGAAGACGGTGTCAATAATCACAATAGAAATAAACAAATGAATACTTCAGGACGTACCTTACATCTATTGAACCAATGAACCTAAGCACAGCATGCATAAAAAAATCCTCAACTGTTTGACCTGCAAAATAACAATAACAATGACAAGAAGAATATAGATTCTACAATGCGTTTCTAGAAGAATAGCAGAGAGAAAATTACAATAAAACCCAACTATTACAGGAAAGATGACATAGAGATAGAAGCAAGCCAATTCAGCAAGCACACAGTAGGCAGCTTGTATCAGGTAGCAAGCTCAACTCAAATGTCTAGAAGTGATAACTAAATCCTAAAGTGGTGCAATTTAATACAGGCTAAGGGGATTCCTGAGGAAAAAACAAGGAAGAAAGAATAAAAGAAACAGAGTGAAAAATATAAGTATCACATACAGCCAACCAGCTGTTACAATATGAGTAAATTACCTTGTGTAACATCTGCTGGCATTGGTTCACTTTCATCTAGGGAGAGAAACAACTCCTCAATCTTGTTAGTTTTTGCATTTTCAACCAAGTACTTTAAAAAGATAGATGAGATGTACAATGCATTTAGAGCTTTCCCATAAACAACAGATGGTGCACCAGGAGTTGAAAGAGACTCTTGCAAACACCACGCCAGATGGATTAGAATCTTTGCAAGGTGTCTGGTGTCATAGTTATTCCGTGCTGCACAAAGAGAATGTGAAACTAAGAAGCAGAAAAAAATAAAACAGAAAAATGGATAAGCAAGTCATAGCTATATAAAGCAATTTCTAATATGATATAATATATAATTTTTCACGACACTATAGAGTCATTCCACCATGGAAGTGTAAAGTTCTGCCCGAAACAAACACAAATAGAATTTTGATTCTTATTGGAGCTTTTGGGCTCTTCTGTCTGGCAACGGCATCAACGTTAATGAAGATTCAGCATTGACCCCAATAAATCATTATATG
The DNA here is from genome assembly GCA_002914845.1 of Trema orientale. Taxonomy (NCBI): domain Eukaryota; kingdom Viridiplantae; phylum Streptophyta; class Magnoliopsida; order Rosales; family Cannabaceae; genus Trema; species Trema orientale. The sequence goes on from JXTC01000005.1 coordinate 299,035, forward strand.
TGAAGTGTTTGACGAGAAATTCTATTGTCAGATTTCAGATTGCTAAAATTTCCACCAGCACCTAATTTCCTTAATGCAGTTGCGTTTCTTAGACATTGAAAGTCTTGACTGAATTGAATTCTTAAAGCTCAAGTGAAGTATGCACCATACATTGGCTAAGGATTTACGTTCCCCCAAAGATCTTCATGAGTATCCAACCGAAAAAAATGTTCAAGAAAGTTTAGGGGAATATCTGTAAATCCTCCAATGAAAAATGGTGTCTTCATCCAAATATCGAATAGCATCTATTAGTTCCAACAGTTTTGTTTACAACTTATAACTCTTTTCATTTCCAAAGTAGACAATAAATTCCACAATGGAGATGGAAATCTATTTTGTTTGGTAGTTGCCTCGTGTTGCTTAGGAAAGAACTTCAAACTTGTAAGACGCACTCTAATTGCAAAGCTACTATGTCTACATTATTACCAAAAGCAAAGCTCCTAAGTTTCAATCTTTGGCTGCAATACCATACGTTTGAAAGAACTATGGCCATAACTCATTCTAATGAATTTAAACACCAACTAATACAAAATGCTAGTCCAGTTCTCAAATTCCATCACATATTAGGGAAACTTTTAGCTTCTATAAATTTAGTGTATACAATATCCAACACGACTTTATAATCAAGCAAAGAGTTATTCATTACAAAAGACTATTTTTTTTCGGCATATCGTAATCGCAACCCGAAATTCAGACTCCTAATTCATTCAACTACACAAATAAACACTCCAAAATGTGAAAATTTATCGAGATCACGCAACATGATCAAACAAAAACAAAGAATAGATAGATAGATAGAGAGAGATAAGCGAAACGAACCGAAAAGCTCGCAAGCTTGGCGAACACGGTGAGGCGGCCATTGAAGATTGAGAGGAAGCTCGAGCAATTTCTGCCAGAAATCGGAGGAGACAGGGAAGGACTTCTCCCCGACGAAGGTAGCGATCAGGTACTCCGCCGTGTCCTGTGGCCGCGCGCCGCTCCATCGCGGGGTAGAAGGCACGGCCCCCATTGGTGGCTGAGGCGACTCGACTGGGTCAATGCGGTGAGTCGACTGTGATCGGAGCGCCCGAGTCGAAGGATCTAACGACGAGTCGCTCGCTCGCGGTTGATTATTCACGTTAATGGCATTACATTAGAGAAAAGAAAACAAAGCTAGAGAGAGAGAGAGAGAGATCGGTAAGGCTGGATCGGATGGCTTCAATGGAGATTGAAACTGAAGCTAAGCTCGTGAAACACACACCTATGGCTATGGAGATATAGAGAGAAGGTGAGAGAAAGAGAGAGAGAGAGAGAGAGAGAGAGAGAGAGAGGGGGGGGGGGGGGGACAAAAGGAGCTTCTCTGAGAAGGTTTTTGGAGAAAACTTTTAGAGAGAGAAAGTAATGACTTGGTTAGCAGTATTTTTTTGGGGGGGTTTTGGAACCAATAATACGTCATTACTAAGTTTTCTTGACCATTTTGTCCTCTTCCTTCTTCAAAGTCTTGGGTGTTTTTATGTCGAAAGTCTTGGTTATACCTTAAAGATTGATTTTGATACATTAATAGTTTTTTTGAGGGGTGACATATTAATACTTTTGTGAAGAGTACATTTGTCATTTTGTATGAATCTCATAGATTGTTAAATTAGAAGGTTTTGTTATATTAAAATAAAACATATGATTTTAGGGTCGGCTAGTATTTTCAAAAGGTGAGTTTTTTTTTTTCAAACAAAATTTAGCAAAATACAAAGTTTTTATAATAATTTTCAGATTCATTTATTAAGGAGGGCGGGGGGGTGGTTTTGGGAAGAAAATTTATACTCAAGTCTCTTTACATTAAAAAAATATGATTACCACTAGACTATTACCACTAGACTATGCATGTCACGACTAATTATTAAGCTTTTTACTTAAGAGAATCAATTTTGTATTTTTGAAAAAATAATAAAACAAAAGAACAAACAAATAACACATATTAAGTAATTGAGTTGATGAAGGAAATTACGAGTGTGATTAAGTAAAGGCGTTTTTAGTCTTTGGACAAGTTTGGAAGGTGGAGTTTCTCTATTGAGTGTAGCTTTCTTGTCATTTTGCAAACTTATTTGACTCTTCTCTTCCTCACCAAAATGGCATAAATCAATATGTAAGCTGAAGTGAGTAAATAGCAAAATGGCAAATGGCGTAACAAATAAGTACATGAAAAGTTCTTAAGTATCAACAATCAAAACTTCATCCCAAATCGAGGACAATCCTCTAAAAAGGACCCCAAAAGAAATTCCTTTTAAAAAGGCAACTAGCAATTAATGCCACACGCGCCTTCACGCGTTTTTGGATCGGGTGCTCCGAGTGCTACTAAAACTTAACGTGCATCATGGGTTTCATCATCCTTGACTTTCGAGTTCTGAGTTTTAAGTGTCTAATTGACTAAAACCCTTCTTGACGAGGTTTATTGGAATAAACGTATTGCTAATTAAAAATGGGTTTTTGTAGTAAGCATTGTGGTATTTTTATTTTTTCTTTTGGCTGGAGTAAGCATTGTAGTATTGTAGTATCTTTATTTGATGGTAAATGAAGCTAATAGTTTTTAGTTTTTGGTCAATGATCTTTGATTGGTCCGTTGAGTTTTAATTACGTTTATGCGTATCCACTTGAGGTTATGGTGGAATTTCATTGGAGGCCAAAGGTGCTGCCTATTGATTGATTGGCTAGTTCTTCTGGTTTAGAGAATATGGAATCGATGGTTCAGATAAGCCTCAAGAGTGTCTAAGATTTTAATGGACGGTAGAGATCTAGAGGGGAACAAAGATTTGTGTCTAGCAGCATAGAGTAGTATTTCAAAAATGGATAAAGGTGAAAGTTGGGCTGTCGGTGGATATAGATAAGGCTTTGGAGCCGAGTTAATTTTAAGGTCCATTTTTTTGGCTTTTATGGGGCTTGTTTGGGATTTGGTAGTATTGCAATCAATCATATACCCTTGACATTCAAATTTTGAATTTGGGTGAATTACGACCTCCTACCCACACAAAAAATAACCAAAAAAAAAAAAAAATCATGGCCTACAATAGAAAATTAGAAATATATATCATGAGAAATAAATCATATTTTGATATTGTCCCAGCCATAAAAAAAAAAATCATATCTCGATATTTAAAAAAAAAGGTACTTTGTTGGTTTGGCCAGCTGACAATAATATGACAAAGTATTGGAAAACCTTCTATTGCAGGTAAAAAAGAAAATAAATGAGAATAAGAAAGCTTCAAATTGGTTTGGGTTTTTAAAACCTAGGTGCCTACGTAGATTTAGATTTAAGCAGTTTTCTAACTTCAAAAGTTTGTGATCAAAGAAATGAACCAGTCATTATCCTTGATGACAAATCAAGTCAGCTATAGATAGAATGAGTAATGATTGTGATTTTAGGCTTCTTAGCATTTAGGGAAATGCAATGAGTGCTCATGGTTCTAACATTAATTTTGTATTTTATCTATTTATTGCTAGATATGTTATTGCTTGGCAATTAGCACTACTTTTCATAAAAATTGATCTAATGCTGGGTATAATTAGATGGTTTTATTTTTTTTTTTATTTTTTTTAAAAGAGTCTAAAATAAATAGAGCAAATGTTTTTGTGATCCAATAACTACTACTCTGAGTACATAAAATTAAGGAACTAACCTTATAAACAACTTCAGAAACTTGTGAAGTTGAAGATTATTATTGACTTTTCATCAATAAAAAAAGTGCTAGATTTCATCTAAACTAAATAGACCTGCAAAAAATCACAAATCTCCCAAAAGAAGTTGCTAGCTGATCCACAAGGCAGAAACTCGTTTTGGATCAAACAGTTGGGCCTGTTCAAACTGAGCTCAAAAGATTAAGTTGGACTGAAATTGTTTGACAAGTTGTCTGCTGTCTAGGCTTGCTGAGTCAATAAGCATGATTGTCTTTTTTGAAAAGCCCATTGAATTTGAAAGTGGGCATTGTCTTTCGTTTTTTATTTGTTCCTTTTTTTTTTTTTCAGCCAAAAAAACTACATACAATCCGAGTTGAACACATCACATACACAGCAAGCAATCCCTGCTGCCACTTTGACTCTCCCATATATTGACCAAGATTTTCTGCAGCCATTCATAAAATGTCTAAGGCGTACCAATGTTACAGCTGAATCATCTAATCACGACACACGGTGTTTTATTTCTACTGAGAGTACTTATAACAACAAAATGCCTTTAGTAGCAAATTAGCAATGACCTTCTAAGGAGCATTAATCGGCTGAAATTTTTAATATACGCACTTAGTGATTAATCATCAAAGATAATTGGTAATTGTAGGACACATTTACTGTTGTAAAATAATAAGCAATATATAAGGTTGAATATAAATAAACGTTTATAATAAACTTTAAAATAAAAATTAAAGTTGCCAAAACTTTGTTCCAACAAAACATGCTATGAAATTGGATTAGTCCATGGATAAAGAAATCCTGCAAAAACAGTAACAACGTTAACGGTCGAGGCTTGTGTTCGCACAGTTTCCTTAAAATTGATTCGTCCCCTCCACCATAGTGCTTGAGGACTATAATAATATTAGTCTCTTAAGATGCAATGACGATGAGCAGTAAAGGCAAGCACTTAACTTCTGCTCAGGTAAATTGGAATGCTCTAAACTCTATCATACTTAAAACTCTAGTTATAAACTTTCTAACACTTGAAGAGCTAAAGCTAGAAACTAAGGATGCAAGAACACAAGAAGAACCAGAGAGAGGGTGCTAGAAAGAATAAAAGGAGAATTCGAATTTTTGGTGTGTGGAATGAGAAGGAGGAACTCTCCTTTTATAGTCACTGAAATGGGAGGTTACACCTATGCTCTTAATAGACATAATGTTCATAAAGCCAAGCATAGAAAAAAAAAAAAGAATATAACAAAAGGTTGGGCTTATAATGGTCCAAATTTCAGCCCGACATTCGTGTTTGCAGGCATGGAGACACACGAGCCTGTGCAAATCAGGCCCAAACCTGATGATTAATTTGCACCCCTATATGCATGCCTGATAGAGCATCTATAGTAATCAAGCTTACCGCATGAAGTTTTTTATTTTAAAATTACAATGAATCCTCAATAACTCATTATCCATATTAATAACATATCATTCGAATACTAGAAGGCAATTGTAAGCATAAACTCAGAGAATATCGTGATAGAGGTGGAGAGTAATTTTCCATCATATTCCTTGAATTCTCGCCCGAGATGGATCTGAATTTTCACTGATACTGCATTTATTAATGGCAGAGGAGCTACATGAGCTGTGGTTTAGAATGAGGCAAATCAAATACTCAATCTATCGACTATTTGCTTCTCAGCAGATTCTCCATTCGAGGCAAAATTGCGGGTTTTGAATTTGGGTGTAGAGTCATGTCCTCTACTTAACTCATCGGATATAGAAATTTACTCTGATTGTCTTACATGTGTTAATGCCACCTCTGGCCTCTTGCCCCCAAATTGGAGACTTTTGCATCTGTGTCTTTCTATTAAGTCTTTATTTGTTAACTCCGGTATCAAGATATTATAGATTTCTAGAACAAAAAACAAGTCTGCTCATGTTCTAGCATCTTGGGCTTTACAGTGGAACAAGACTGGTTCTATTAGTTTATGAGAGGCTGCCCCCTTTGTGGAAACCACTTTAATTTTTGATCGTTAATAAAATTTTATTTCCAAAGCAAAATAAAAGCTTACCGCCATCTCAAAATATGAGCCTATATATGCTATTAAGATCAAGCTTCTCCTACCAATATAGGACTTATGCATTTTCTTTCATTTTTCCAATTCCAATAGTACACTTTTGAACAACAATTTTTCATTCATTTGTGTACCATTTTGAATGTGTGAGTATACGAAATCGATGTTCTCGCGGAAGAAAATAAAAATTCACCATAACTTTTCACCAATAAGATGTGGGTCCCACTCAATCTCTAGCTGCAAAATAGTTCATAAAAATGAGAGCTATAACGTGTTTAGACTTTACAATGCACTTGAGCTTCCAAACTCAATAACTTAACCCATTTTCTAACATTTACTTGATTATAGTTGTAGTTAGAATTACTTGGAGGATAAATGAACAAGAGCACAAGATATTAGAAAGAGAATCATAATTTATGTTAAGTTAATTGTATACTTCACTTTTATGAATTGGAATAAGAATTATTAAGAATTCCATTAATGTAATGCTTATTTAAAAAGAATAGTAATGTAATGTGTTGAAGTTAATCACTAAACTGCCTTTATCTGTAAATATATAATGATAATGTGTTTTTTATTCGGACAAAATAATCTATAAGAATTTGATAGTACAAGAAATGATAATTGAGTCATCACGGTTAATTATTAGATTCTTTGGGGGCTGTTTAGTATTGGGAATTATCGGGCATGAGAATGAGAACCTTTCAGATTCACATATTTGTTATGAGTTTGCGTTCTTTGACCCACAGGAATGTAAAATTCTAAGAATTGAGTTAGCCATGATTTGGGTAATATAAAATCCATCCAAATAGGTGGTTTTTACATTAACCCCTATCTGAATCCGTGTACCTTACAATAAAAGCACAATCTTTTAACTCTATTTTTTTTTTCCAAATTTCTATTTCATGCGCAAACACAGTTTTTTAATATTCCAAGGAAACTTGAAAAAAAAAATTCAATGCACAACCAAATACTGTTGAATTTTATGTTTCTAAACAATCATATCACATTTTAGAATGCAAATAATTTCTCATTCCAAAATTTTAGTAAACATTAGTATTCAGCTATGAAATGAAAACTAAAATAATAATAGCAATTGTAATAGACTATTGAAATTGGAAAATGAATAACAATGTATTAATAAAATATAATGGAATGCAAATATATATATATATTACATGGACAAAAAAATTTTTACTTTCAGATGTTTTGGAAAAAAAAATTGAGTATTTTAAAATTTGATCAATTAGGATAGAACGGTTAATCTTTATGTGTGGAGAGAAATTCCATCATTTAATGGAATTATGACTCTATTAATTAGAATAGTGATTCTTTTGCCAAAATTTTAACCAAAACATAGAATGTTCCATTCCAAAGTTAAAACTTTGAACCGAACATGCTTAATATTGAAATGAAAACCACACAACTATTTCTCATATTTGAGGTGAAATAAACATTCTATTATTGTTTTCATGCATGTAGAGTCTGGAGAAAAATGAAGTGAGCATCCAACTGTGTTGAAACTCATGGATGGTCCTATACACTCGTTACTCGATCGTATATATGTGGAGTGTTCAGTATTTGATATATACAAATTTATATGAGTTTGTTTTAATTTGAACACCTTCGTGCAGTCAAAATATAGTAGTTAGGGTTCTCCTACATATTATTGCAGCGAAAGTGAAATATGAGATATATGCCACCTTCGTTGCTGATTACATAGTACTCTTTTTTCAAGACTAATTAAGCTACGGAATTTTAGGCTACTGATCATTTAGCTACATGAATTGACGTTTTCTTAGGTGGTGTTTGTTTGATCATGTCATGGAATTGGAATGGAATACATAAATATGAAAGGAATTACAACCTATATATGTATAGAATAAACAAATGTTCAACTCTAATCAAATCAATGTTTGGATGAAAGTTACTTTGTTTTGGCTGAGTAATTTTGGAAAGGAACGAATTATTAATACATATTTATTTCGACAAAAAATGTCTCTCTCTAACTTTAATATAGCTTTCAATATAATTATAAAATGCAAATTTACTTGTAATGCATTGCTATTTCTTGAGGTATAGTCAAGGAATGTTGATCTATTCATGATCATACGAGTTCTTAAAATGCTGAATTAAGGAATGGCCATTTCACTGAACCAATAATATCGTTACCTCAGTTTTGTCTAAAATGATAGTATTAATTGGTCCAAATTTTTTTGTACAAATATACACATTTTAAACAAAATTCGGTTGTAATTTAAATCAATTAATTTTACTGAATTCAATAGTAATGTAGTTTGTCTTATTTCGAACCACGTAAGCCACAATTTAGGTTATAAATCGATTATAAAAAAAAAGGAAAAAATGTCAAGATGTTCAGATATAGCATATTCCAACTTAATCATGCAATTGGTTTGGGTTTTTCTATATGCTCATATAAATAGTTGTAATTTCCAGGACTTGCTATAGACTAGCAACCCCATAAACCCTAATAACTTCATCTAGAAAACTAGTGGCCGTTCTCGTAAATAGAGCTGCTAGAACAAAAACACAATAATAAATTATTAATTAGTAGACATTTGACAAACTTCGGCGGATGAGACAATAATTAATATATGTATTTATACACATATATAACCATATAATATATACAAATATATAACCATATAATATAGGGCATGGATGTAGTCCGCTCACGGGACCAGTCCCGTTCATATTTTGACCAACACAGGTCATGTTTTGGCCAACACAAATTGGTCAAAATATAACATGTGTTGGCCAAAATATGTACGGGACTGGTCCTCTCGAGGGGACTACATCCGTGGCCTATAATATATATATATAGACATATATATACTGACACATGATTGCCAGCTAAACTGCTCATGCAGGCCATGTGCAACCTATCACTTCAGCAGACAAAATTTGCAAAGCTTCACTCTATGAGCCAACTTTCTGTGACTTAAGGAAGCTCTTCTTCATATATATATATATATATAGCTTTTTCCCTTTTGCCCATACAGTGAATTAAAAAACCAAAAAGAAAAAAAGAAAAGAAGAGAAAAAAGATTATACATATAAAAAAAAGAGTTGCCATTTATTGCCAACCCTTATTTAAGACCTGTACAATATGTATAACAATGCATCAGTCTCCTTATCTATATGGGTCTTAAAAAGCGATGCTAGATATAATGTTTGATGAATTAATTAGATGTAAAGATGTAAATAGTTAAAACTAATAATTGAAGATCATTACAATACAAAATTTGTAACTCCACTAAAAATCTAGAAACATTTAGAATGAAACATGAATTTAGCAATAATTAAAGTGTTTTAGCTAGAATTAAAAGGGTCCCCTTTTGATTGGTGTAAAATAAACGATATGCCGGGCCTAGCTACAACCCTTTAATTTTGCAGATACATTAATTTATTCAGGAATGTGCTAGATTGTAAAAGAACAATTTTGTCTTTGGAAAGCACGAACCAATCTAACACACTTCACAAGATCTGCCATTTATATATTCAATGCGTACTCAGTAGCAAACACACATATCTCAAAACCATATGCTCACTTTGATGGCTTTCAAGACGCAAGTATGAGTATTTTTAATCATCTTCGTGATGACAAAGAGTCCAAAGAGTACCATTATATAACAATTAATATATATGTTTCAATTATATAAATCTCTCTCTCTCTCTATATATATATACTTATGTATATATTTATGTGTTACCGACAAGGCAACCTGAGACAATATATACAGTAAGAATACTACTGCCAACGGTTTTATAAGGTTAAAGCTAACCCTCTTTATGTCCAGCTGCATATAAGATTAAGTAGCAGCTAGAATTGTATATCTTTAATTGCACGTAAGATATTAGGATATATATAGATTCTATCAGTACATGTATAGATTGCAACCAAACAATATATGCATAAAATATTAGAAATGAAGCAAAATAGCGCATGCAGTTTGAGAGAAATACATTAAATCAGAACATATATTTGAATTGCTAAAGGAGATAGAGAGCTATATATAATTCAACGCAATTAATAACAATCTGAAAGAAAATCACGAGAAAAATTAGTAAGTGGAGCTGAATTCTAACCAGTTTCCATTCACATGAAATTTTGGTGCTTAAATCCATTAATGGTGTAATGTTATAAATGCATTAATTTCTGAGAGAATAAACCAGAAGAAAAGCTGCATATTTAAGAAACCAAAGTGGTGGTGAACTCCTACATCAAAGAGATTAGCACTAAAACAAACAAGAGAATAAGAGTCAGATATATATATGACGAATTAAATCAAATAGTCTCCTACCAGCTCCTTGAAGAAAGGCGCATATGCATCAATATGTCATGTACTAAAATAAACTGATGATCATGATATACAATCTTCTTTACTTGGGGCTAGAAGCCAAGTAACCAAGCTGCTCAACCAAAACATCTACATCTTCCTCATCTTCTTCTTCATTAATATCCATATTAATCCCTTCTTCCATACTCTCATTCAACAAATTTTTCCAGAAGCCTTCATCAATAAGGTCTTTATCGGTACTACTTCCCTGTTCCTCACCAATCTGATCCACCTGTACTGGTACTTCTGCTTCTGTATTAATCATCTTTTGACTTACCCCACTCAAACTCTCCATGTCAATGGCAAGTTCATCCAACTCCTCAACATCGAACTCGGACATATTGCTATAATCTTGGGGTTCCATTTTCACAAAAATCCCGGCTGAAGATGATGATACTCCACTAATTTGGCCTATACCATCAACAATTACATCATGATCATCCACTTGATCATCAACATTAACATTATCGCTAGGCTGGCCTTGTTCGATGGGTCGCCGCCTTCTCTTCTTACAAATCGCTTCCTCGAGTTCTTTCCTCCTGTTCTTCTGTTGAACTAACTGTTGTACAAAGTTGGGATTCTGCATTGCTCTTGCCAAGAAATTCATCATCTGTTGTTGTTTAAGCTCGGTCCTCTTAAGTCTATCTTCCATTGTTTGGAGATGAGTTTTAGTATTCTGCTGTTGTTGTCTAAGCTTGACCAGTTCCACCATCAGGACCTGCTTGTCACGCTTTAATCGATCGACTTCGCCATCCAATCCAAATCTTCCCACTTCAACACAAGGGTCAAAAGAAGCTTGATGGGATGAAGACTGAGGTGGTTGAACTCCTTTTCTTCTTCTAATATTCCTTAGAAGATTCTTTTGTCCTCTTAGAAACCCCTCATTTGCAAACTCCCACCTATCTGGGTCAACTTTTCTAAATCCCTACAAATAATATTGATCATATATATCCAAATTACTTCTTCATCATCACGTTCATCCAACAATAATATATAAGTACTATATATACTAATCAAACTCTAAACAGTACATAACATAAAATACATATAAACTCAGTTATCGAACATATATATCTAAATTTACGGCCAAATTATATAATTTGAATATGTATAATCAGGGGTGGCTCGACTATTAAGGCAATCGTCTTAGGCCTCACTTCGAGTTAAGGTCTCAAATTACTAATTTCCTTTAAAGATTTCACATATTCGAAAGTTTTTACTCTCTATGTGTAGGCTTAAAAAATATAAATAATATATAGTGATTTCAATATACTACGAAAATCTTAATCTCAATTCAATAGATCAATGTATTTTTCTAAAATTCATAAATTTTTTTATTTATTGCAAAAAAAAAAAAAATTGGTAGGCATCTTGCTTTATTTCCAAAATTGGAATAAATTTTTATTTTTATTTCGTTGTATTTTGTTATAAAGCTTATTTCTTCCAAAATTTTTAAATGTCATTAATTTCTTATTTAACGTCTATTCTTTCAGTTGTTAAGTTAATTTTTCTACCAAATTGGCTATTGATATATTTAATAAAGTCAAAATACATTATAGTTTACATTTTTTATTACTCGGACAATATATCTAAAAAAATTTATCTTCTATCTTCAAAAATAATATTAAATTTTTTTCAAAAAAACTAGTCTAAAAGTTTCTCATGAGTACAATTTAATTCCAAAATATATATTTTTTTTAAAATTTTGCCTTAGGCCCCAAAATTTATTGAGGCGACCATGTGTATAATTTCACTTTTCTTTTTCAAGCCATTAATCAAACAAAATGTAAATACAAAAGTAAAACTCTTAAACCAAAATACAAAAAGAAACAGCTAAATATCTCTCACAAAAGGGGGAATAATGATTTTTCTTTATAAGATGAGCTAGATGTTTCATGAACATGAATGAACAAACACTGAAAATGTGACATCCAGACAACCTAATATATAAATATACATATATATATATTATACACATAAATAACTTTAATCTCGATTTTGAATGCGTACTCGACGAGTTGTCTAAATCAATCTCAAAAAGAAGAAAAAAAAATAGTCACATACACAAATATTGAGCTGCCTCGCAAAGCTTGAGGTTGTGCTTTAAATTATAAAGTACCATAGCAATTAACTTTTAAAAGAGTAATATTACATAAAATAAATCTCAAACATCTAAAATCTGTGATCAAATTTTAGGCATTTCATGTATTTATTCTTTTTCTCAAGCCATTACGCATCAGATGAACGTCAAAATGTCTACATATAAAAAGAACCCATTAATCAAAATCGAAAGAGGAACAGTTATATATTAAATCTCTCATATAATATAAACGAAATGTTTTTCTGTATCATAAGAGCTAGATGTTTCATGAACATGAATTAAAATAATGTCACATCCAAAAAAAAAAAAAGAAAAACACCACTACTGAAAAGCAGTTTTATTCTCACTCTTGAGTCTTGAATGACTTGTCTAAATCTCAAAAAAGTAAAAAATTAAAAAAAAATGAAAAACGAAAAAATGATTACTGACTCACATAAGTGTTGAGCTGCCTCACAAAGCTAGAGAAATTGTTGTGCTTGAAATATCTGGGCAGAAGAGTCATGGCGAAGTTCTGGGGATCCCAAACGACAAAGCTGTTGTTCCCTCTGCTCCATGAAACGACGTCGTTGGTCGCCGGGTCTTCCACGATCTCATAAGTCTTGTTCAGAAACGGCGGTGGGCCCGCGTCGTGGAGTGCCTCCATTGGCTGAGGTGCCGGATCCGCCGCCGCCGCCGCTCCCGCTCCCGCAATGAACTCCTCCTTCACTCGCCTCCCTTGATGACGATTCATACTCATTCTAGCTTGCATATACAAATCAATATATACACATATACATATATGTATATATGTTCCTAGTGGCCAACTGGGTATGAAGGAAAAGCTTTCGTTAACAAAGACTACTTACTATTCATATTAGGGGAGATTAGACCCTTTTCTTAGGGGCTAACAAATGAATATATTGAGAAACATGTTAGAGAAAATAAAGTGTATAAATTTTATATGTGTATCTATACAAATATATATATATATATATATATGAATAAAGGTAGGTAGGAGGAGGAGTAGGAGGAGGCGAGTTTGGGTTGCTATATGGGGAGCTTAGAGGAAGAGTTGCTGAAAGAGACGTTGGGTTGAAAGAACCAAAGAGAAACAAGCATATGGAAGGTGGCCTTCAATTATTTATATACCTCAAATGTGTGTGTGTATATATTTTTATTTATTTGTTGTTCTTTTTCACTTTAAACATGATAAGGTGGTGACGATGCTCAATGGGATTGAGATATTTTTCTCACNTGCTATAGGAAATATATGTTGGGAAAATTAGAAAAAAAAATTACTAAAACAAGGATTCTCATTGTAAAATATATGTACATTAAAAAAGACACTATAGAGTAAAAATCATTTCAGTTGAAATCACAAATCTTGTTGATCCGTTTTATTATTATTTGAGATATGCTATGCTTAAACGCATATGAGGGATCTAAACTGTTCATTGGGTGGGCGTGGATCAATGGAGCGCTAAGATCCCTAGACACGTATGAAATAACACTACTCTCATTAAATTATATTATAATTATATACTCTTTACCTTGGATACAATTCTAATATGATTTAGCATTTTTGCTATTTAGGAAAAAAAAAAAAAGAATTTTGTTTAGTTAGTATTTTGTGAAATTATGCAGAAGAATATTCTAGAGCATGAGAGGATATTTTTTTTAATATCCGAGTACTGGATTTGGGAGCGTTAGAAGGTTCTGGAACGTTCATGAAGTTGTGGTACAGGTATGGTGCTGTGGAACCCGCTGTAGCTGATGAAGAATGGTATTTTTTTTTTAAAGAAAATGAAGAATGGTACTTTTGCAAACAAATTTGGTTATCTAGCAGTAACAGTGTTATTACTATTAGTGGCTTCTAATAGTTCTGAATTCTCAAATCTTTTTGGGGCCCCACTTTTTTTTTTTCGGAATCAAAATTGTTAAATGAAAAAAAAAATATGTATATATTAGAGAGAGAAGAATACTTTAATTAAAGTCAGGCCAGCTACAGACCCAAGATATGGGATGGAGCTTTGTAGAACCTGAGCTCAAGTGGCCTTTATTTGGTGGGGTAGATATAAGGAACTAAAAAGTTTTATGACATGTATAAATGTCTTCAATGCTAAACATTATTGTAATACATGTATTGTGACACACAATGCAATATGTCATCAAAAAGCTTATGTGAAAGTCTGGAAGATATTTGTAACTACTTCTTTTATCAGTATAAGTGAAGATGGATAAACATTACCTCCAATATCACTCCTTTGAATATAGTAACTACGTTAAGCGTATATGAATATCAGAACTTGGATCTTAAAAAAGTACTGAAATATCATCCTGTGAATCAATACCGTGAAAAGCATTATTCACACAAAGTTGAAATTGAAATTAATGTCGGCCATTTTGAGGAAGATTTACTGTTGGTGTAGTTAAGATAGACTGGCACCTCATTCCATCAAGTTTCTTTTTCGGGGTGGCAATAAAGTTTGAATGCCAAGTTTGCCATAACTTCATTAGCAAAAAGAGGAAAGTGTCACATGTTCATTGGCAGGTAAATGTTACCCAATGGAGTCATTTGATGGACAACAAGAAGCAGACAAAATAACACATTATTCCAAAGGCATATTTTAAGTCCAAATATATATATGTGCCTTGTCATTCACTAACGCTTTAGATGTGCTTGTGCAATTAGATGGTCATCATAATAAGATCCATCGTGATGGACAGTATTGATATAATAGACCCCGTTTATCATAATAAGATCCATTACAATAGACGGTTTTGATGCAATAGACTCGTACATTATTAGCAAAGTAGTTTTAGATAGTTTTTGAGGTAGATAGTCAACTAGACATTAACTAAGAATCTCAAATGGAATAAATAACCTTTGGAATCTAACTAAAAGAGGTAAAGGGGAAATCATTCTAAAAGATAGTTTATCAAAGAAGACCACATCAGGCCACAGAGCAATGCCCACCTCAGACCCCCAGAAAAAAGAATTGGATCTTTCTCATTTTCTATATTTGATTAAATGTTTAACTATAATATTTGTCTACTCTCGTGCAAATAGGCTAATTTTATTGGTACAAAGAAAAGAAAAAGGGGTATCCGAAGGAGGGGTTTTTAATTCATCCTGGCCCTTAGAATAGTGTCAAGGCCGGACACGTGTAAGATAAAAAGAGTGACACGATAGAGAGTCTACTTAGGGTTGAAAACTGAAATCATCTACAGATCAAGGAAGGTGCAGGAAGAGTGGAAGACAGAGCCATTGATAGCAAATACAAACAAACATTAATTATTATTAATAAATAAGTGCTTTTAGAGGAGGGTAGAACCGCACCTAATATACCCGACAGAAGCAATTTTCAAAAGGCAACACCAATGGGATTGAAAAGGGTAGCGTGGGTCCAAACCTAACTTCAGGGCAGACTTTGTATTTTTTATTTTTATTTGTTTATTTATTTTTTGGTTGTCTATTACTTCTTTTAAAGGGAATTATTGCAATAAGGATCCATTAAACCATAATGAGATCTGGCTACTTTGTCACCCAAAATGGGACTTTCAAACCCACAAAGTGATTACCAGCGCCTTCCAGCCAGCGAACGAACACTCACGAAGCTGACTGTTGGCAGTTTTCTTTATTATTTTTTTCCTTCTAAATTTTTTTATTTAGGCAATGAATGTAAGAATGCGAGTCTGTGACTAACGAATACAAGTTCCACGGACTCGTTTCCAAAACTGTGCTACGAGACACACCACAACTATCTATTTTATCCTCATGGTCCCACGTAGATCTTACATGAGACTGTAATGCTAGCAACATACTGAATAGACATCTTTCATGTGATCCGTAAGTCCCAAAATAATAGATTGAAACCAGGTCATTACTTGAAATACTACCGCCTTTCAGAACTCAAAACTAGGTCATTACGTGAAACATTACCGCCCATCTTTGAAAACAAATTCTGTAACCCTACAATCTTCGAGGAAAGAGGAACTCGAACATATTGTCAAGTCTTGTGAGATGGAATCCGATACCTGATGGCATGGCCTGCCTCTCAAGGGTGTCTTCTTTTTTACCAGAGGACTACCACTACCACACCACTTATGCCAAAAGTTTTGACTCTTGGCATTAATCAGAAAGATCAACTAAGTCTGTGACCATGGGGTATAAAGTTGTTGGGTCTTTTTGTTTTCGTTCCATTTTAAATACAAGAGTGAAAATCAAACAATATTCCAAATACTTTGCGTCTGGCTAGGATTTTTACCACTACCAGTTACCAGAAATGTCGTAAGCTGGAGCGTAATATATAAAAGCACAGAAATCATTAACTATAGATAAGCCAAGGTACCCAGAATTCATAAAAGATCATACAAACATGGATACTTTTCACTAATTCCATCACGTTATTTTTGGGGTAAGTAGAGAATACTGCATAAACACCAAACAAGTAATACAGATAAACCAAAGGTACCCAATACAAGCATGCGACCACACATAGGTAGCTATGTCAATTTCATGACATTATTTATATTCCAACAGACCCAGAGAAAGGCAGATTTATGCTGCAGCATCAATAGCGTGATCACCACCTTTGTTTTGCACAAAATGTTCAACATACTCCTTCCTGCAAAGAAGATTGTTTTATGAGGATCGGGAAAGCATGTTGAATAAGAGGTAGATAACATAGAAACAAGTAGGGAAGTTCGAAACACAGAAAGTAAAGAGGAATGTGAGGCATACCTTGCAGGAAGATGATCGTGGGGACGATTAAATGGAGTCCAAACTGGGTCCCCAACGAAAAGCCTCAAGGCCTACAGAATGTATTTTGTGATCCTTTAGTACACATTAACACAATTTGTTAAAGATATTGCTACATGCTGCACTGAGCCATATATAACTTTTGGAAGTGCCTGTGCCACAAAGATATCCTACCATAACAGTCTACTTGGGACATTTGATGACAAAAATATGGACCACTCTTTATGGAGTGGCATAACAAAGTACATGGGTTATGGGTACTTCCAAATCTGGTATACACTGTCATCAACTTATATACTATTTTCTCATCTTTCTAAAATGCCTATTGATACTTTATGCTCATGTTCTCCAAATTTTTGAAGGTAACAAGTAGCAACATAACCAATGCCTAGCAGTTAGCATAAGGAAAAAGTGCCCAGACTTTTTCAGGTATGTCTATGGATGGAAAGGAGTTTGAACTCAGCATGTACCAATTGCTGTTTTTATTCATGCAACACAAAAGTACCTTGATGTAGTTGTTTGTGTCCAGAGTAAAACGGTGATAAATTCCAGCAGGCAAAACAATCATTCCACCTTTCTTCACCCAGACACGGATCCAGCGGTCATTCCGATCTCTCACATCAAAATAACCTTCAAGAAAAAGGTAAACAATCAACAACTAGAACTAGCTGGTGAATTGAGGATAATAATCAAACCTAAGAATAACCAATCCTACCACTTCCTGCCACAGCGTAGCGGATCTCCTCATCAGTGTGAAGATGTTCCTCAAAAAAATTTTTGATCTTCTCTTCATAATTTGGCAGCGTCTCTGGGGAAACTTCACAGAAATCCTAAATGAAGGAAAGGCTAATCTAGTCAAAAGTTATGAAGCAATTGTCCATAGAGAGACATTGTCATGTTGCAAATACTCGGTTATGAATTCTAGATCTCAATGAGCAAAAAGAAAGTGCGTTTCAACCTGCTATTTTAAGTTACTAATAACAACAACTACAAATAATAACTATAATAATAGTGAAATTTATAATAAAAACAATAACAATAACAAGAGTACTAGAACAACAATAAAAATAACAAGTTTTGCAACAATAATAATAACAATCTACTAATCACTCATTTTAACTGTCAATAACAAGATTAGTAGAAAACGAATAAAAATAACAAGTTAAAAACCATAGCAATAAAATCACTTATTTTAACTGACTGTTGGTAACCTAACCTGAAAAAAGATAACTATCAAGATAAGGACATGTCCCAATAACATTTTTTGGAAAAATAAAACCAAAAATTGCATAAAATGGTTGGACAAACCATGTAGGAGTATCCACGTTCAGAACGAATCTTCTTCAGCTCCTCATCTGTTTCATAATTATCAGCATCCAATCTCCAGCTTAGCACTCCAAGCTCTACAAGATCAGCAGAATAGCTCCAAATGTTCAAACACTATACAAATCAATAAATTCATTACGCAATATATTATGAAGAAATTCTCACCAGCAAGTTGGTCCAAAGATACAAATTCCTTTGGTTCCCGATGATGAGGAAGTCTTTGGTCTTCAACACTATCATCCATATACCATGCTTGAAGAACTTCCTCTCTAGGATCCTGTATAACTTACTAGTATCAGAAACCTGATGCTCCCCCAATTCCCAACCCCAAAAAGGTTCCTTCTATCATTTTTGGCTGGGAATGGAAAAAAATAAACCTAAACAAGAAATCTTAAGGTTCAAGTATTCTATATTGGAACCCGCTCATGCGTACTGCAATAAACAGGGGGGAAAAAAGAAAAGAAAACAGATAATTGTCCAACATCTCATTGCATGAGTGTCTATATCAGCTCACTCCTTAACAAACTACACCTCAAAATATGTTACCGACCTAAAATATCAACTAATTTAGAGCATGCAAGCACACATCCAACAATGATGCATTTTGAACCAGATATTCAAGTGTTAAAATAATGACTTAAGACGGAAACCCTGCAATGCAACATCTAATTTAATAATCAAACGTAAAATAACACACTAATTATCTTTACCACATCAACACATCATTTCTCGAGTCCTAACACATGATGCCCCCTCTCTATGGTGCAGTCAAAAAGGTGTCTTACAATAATGAACTTGATATTACACTTCTAACCAGGTTGTAACAAGTGAAAGTAAACTACTGAAAATCCAAAAATGTAATAGACAGTTTACGGGTAATAAAACAATATATTAATTTTAACCTTGGAGAAAAGGTAAAAAACAAATCACAAAAATGGCTTGTGATTTGTAGCCTTCCAAACTCGGTTGAGCAAGTTTAAACATTAACACTTTTTTTAACTTAACAACAAAAAGGATAAGAAATTTACAAAAAAATAAACTGTATCCCAACCTAAAATATACTACATGAAAATCACATCCTGCAATTTATGTTAAATGAGAAGAAACCCACTACTCACTCCAAATAATAAACCAACTTTTGAAGATGTAGAGGTAGTCCTTTAAACTTTATACTACTCCCAAGTAATATTACATGAATAGTAATACTTATTTGCAGCAAATCTTATCAAAAACTAATCCTTGGTAACCAAAAAATTCATAGGTTCCCCTACCACTAAAGCACCATCATCCCTCAGCTATCACCACTCAATTTTCAACCAAAAATTTCAGGAAATATTACTGGGCAAACTTGTTATTCATTCTCCGATTTATTTAAACATAGATATATATATATATATACACACACACACACACACAACATATATCTATTTAGATATGACTGAACTCATACAAGTGAAAGCAGCTTCCAATTCAATTGGACTAAATTCCAAATTTTTATTTATTAAAAAAAAAATAAATCCTACAAACTATATGCATCCAAATCATATACAGCAAATAACAAATCGATAAACCCAATAATCATGTCTCAACAAATCCCTAAACAAACCCAGAAAAAAAAAAAAAAAAAACCCCCAAAAAAAAAAAGTTTTAAAAGCAAAAATTTTCTCGACAAACAAACAGAAAGAGAAGAAAAAAATTGGGAAGGGGTTTTGATAGTACCTTCTCCGGGGCTACCATTGTTACGGAGCTATTCGGGCAAAGACAACAATATCTTTTCAATAGCTTATAAGCAACGCGTGCAGATTTAGGGGCCTAATTTTCCAATGGCCATTTTTTTATAGGTGCTGAAAATTAAGCAAAATGACCAAAATGCCCGTACGATGATTAAGGTAAAATTACAATAGTAGACGCGTCCAGGTTCATTTTAAAATGCCGGCTGGGGCCCTTTTTTCTCTGTGGGCAATCGATTACGTAGTTGAGGATATAAAAGTCAAAACAACGCCAGCTATGCGGCCGGCCCTGGACTTCAACGTTAAACGGTTTTTGGTAATTTTACGTAATTTCTTCCGTCCAGTGGTTTTATTTTTTCTTGTAATTTTGGAGGAAGAAAAAACCGAGTTAAAATCATCTATTGATTTTTCTTTTTTTCAAATGAATAAAAGTCGGGAAATTAGCCCCAGTACGATTTTTGAGCCTAAGTTTACTAAAATACGGCCCGCTTTTTCTTATTTTACATTTATACGATATTTGTTTGGGTTTTTACCGCACTTACAAATCTATGTTATTTTAAATATTTTTAGCGTGCATTAGAAAAAAGATAGTGTAAAAAGGGTTGTTAGTTGTCTGAATATTTAAAGGATAGAATATTTAAATGAAATTATGGGAAAAAAAGGTATATTTGCAGGTGCTGATCATTCAACTGATGCACCCACGCTGACATTAGTACCTTGTGTTCCTTATGCAAACAACGTTCCCTTAATTTTTTTTTTAAAAAATGGGAAATTGTGGATAACATCAGCCTTTCCGTATTTTTCCAACTTTCTGTACGTAATGTCGTATTTTTTTAAGAATTTCATCCGTACCGTATTTTTTAAAAGTGCACTACTTTTTTCCGTATTTGTATAAATTCCCCAAAGTCAAAGAAGAATGGTGCTCATAGTGATGGCCCAGCCCAGCATGACCAATTTATAGTCCTTTATAATTTTCATTAGCACCTGAAACCTTTTTAATTGCATTAAAAAGGGTTTTGGCATGATCCAATCTGAATTAGGAAAATGACAAAACATTTCTTTTGCAAATACTACTTACTAGATGGAACTTTTTTTTAAAAAAAATAAAAAAATACCAAAGTTTAAAATTTTAACAAGGAGCAATGAAAATGCCTCAACTATCATATTCCAACTGGCTCGAAGGAAAAGAAAAACCAGTGGGTGAAAATGAAAATCTAGTCATTTGAATTGACTAGGGGTAGAAACTAGTGAATGACAGTTTATTGTTTGATTCTAGAAGTAATCGAAGAGTAACCCTGGTCCTGATCTAATCGGCATCCATTCCACACTATTTTCATCGGTGAGAATTATAACGGCGACAAGATGTATCATGTCATGCTAACCTAATCAAATTGTGTTTATATTGTTAATGGGATAATATAACCCAAAAAAAAAAAAAAAACTCCTGAGTTTTAGCCTTTAGCCAAAGAAAACTCACACTTTTTTACTAATATCAGATAAAACTTTTTATTTATGTTTTTCTATCAAATCTTACCAGATCCATATGTATAGTCAAAATTAAAATTAAAATTGTTAAAAATGAATATTTGTAACTTTTGAAATCAAATAACAGAATTCAAAAAAATATTTTTTTTACTTGTTTTAAAACTATTACTCTAGATTCCTAAGAGATTACGTATTATTTTTTAGTCTAGATGATAGCCTTTTAACTGTTTATGTAGATGCCTGTAGGCAATTTAGAGTATTGAAAATTAGAATCAAAATTATTAAAAATGAATGTTTGTAACTTTTGAAATCAGATAATAGAATTCAAAAAAAAATATTTTTTTACTTGTTTTAAAACTACTACTCTAGATTCCTAAGAGATTATATATTATTTTTCAGTCTAGTTGATAGCCTTCTAACTGTTTATGTAGATGCCAATAGGTAATTTTAAAGAATAAAATCGTTTCTGTAACAATTTAATATCTTAATTTTGGCTGTATACATAAATCCGATTAGATTTAATAGAAAAACACAAATAAAAGATTTTAATTGATATTAATGAAAATGCATGGATTTTTTTTTTCTTTTGCTAAAATGCTAAAAATAATGGATTTTTTATGATATTATCCCTTATTTTTAATTTATCTAAATAAAATATTTTACAAGAAATAATTTTATTTAATTTTTCATGATCAATTTCGTCTTATTCAACTAAATATGCGTTTTGAGTAATAATAGTCTTATTATATTCCGAATTGCCACCAAGAAAATCCACGCACATGGACACATAAATTTGCGAAATATTTATTGAACAACTCCACACCATATCGTGAGATTTATGTCAACCAACGGTTTTAATTGCACCCATCTATGTTTAGCAAACCACTTTGAAGATCAAATCGATGTAGGAATGGCAATGCGGTGGATCGGGAACAGTTTTTCAATTATCATATCTATTTTCGAAAGCCAATCACAATATCATACCCACTCCATTAATCATTCTTTTGGATACGGGGATGGTTTGGGTATTAACCAACGGATAACGGAAAAAATCATAGTTACCATTACCCATTCATAATAATAAAATATTAAAAAAATTAAGATGAAAATACTAAATCCTTTTCATAATTAATAAAATACTAAATACAATAATAAATTAATAATTTTTAAATTCTAAAATTTAAATATATAAATACATATAACTTTCCAAATTCATTATTTTATCAAAGATATAAGAATATAGATAGTGTAAAATTAAATAGATACTTATATGTATAATAATTTTTCTATGTAAATATATATCTTGGAGGGGTATAGTGCGGATGCTAATACCATTCTAGCACCGTACCCGCATATTAACAGTGCAGTTATTCCCCGTCTCGGTCATTTTCCCCGTTTGAGCGATTTTTTTCCTCCCTGTTCGGATCGGATAACTACGGATACCCGTAACCATGGGTTATATTGCCATCCCTAGGTCGATGTGTACCACAGAAATAATATAGGATTAATTATATTTTTTTATATTACGTTTTGACTATTCAATTTATACTATATATTTTGGTTATTACCAATATTATTTTTTAAATTTGAAACTTGTAACATATTCATATTTTCTTTAAGTCAAACATCAATATTCACCATTGAGTTTTGCCAAGGTACCTTTTAAACTTTAAAGATATATATTTAATTAATTTAAAACTAAAACTAATTAAAATTAATAGCTAAAGGAACAAATAATAAAAAATAATTTAAAAATGCTAAAACTTGTATAAATTGAATAAACATCAAAATATAAGATTTAAAAATGTAATTATCCTAATAATCTAAAATGATCTAGAGGATATAATAAAAAAAACGAAAGGTGGAGTTCTAACACTCAATTCACATGAACAGCAAACCGAAAATGTTTTTGTAACACCACATTTCATGTACAAGGCATCATAATGAAAACTTCCAGAAAGCACTTCAAACTCTCACTCTGCTCATCCCTTTTTCATAAAAATCATGAAGTATTACTTTGCTCATCTTATTCAGAATCTACATGACTCCGAAACAAATCTCATGCTCTGCAATTGATTGATATCCCCAGTCCGCTAAGCTCCAATTTAAAATAATAGTTCACAACAAATTATACCATCCATATATCATCATACACAACCCAACAAAGGATAAAGGGTCATACCAAATATGCTTTATCATCGGTTCAAAATGTTCATCAATTACAAGTAGACAACATAAATGGACTCAGTTTTTATATATTAATTACCTAGAAGTAGACAACAACATACATAGACTCATTCAGTTCTAGTCAAGAAAGACCCATTAATGAGCTTCCAATGGCAGTCCGACTTTCTCAGTCAAACTCTTTATGTAGTCCTTCCTTGCTGGATGATCTTCCTGTGGCCTATTATATGCTGTCCAAACAGGCTCACCAATAAACAATCTCATCAACTGCACATCACCAAAACAAAAGAAAATCAATTGGTAAGTCCATAATCACTGTGTTCTTAGATACCCTAAATCAAACAAAAACTTTTTTGTATGCCGAATGCTTGATAAATTCATTCATAATCCGGATGCCAGTTTCTTTTTGTGAACGATTGTGAGAATTTAATAATAGTCGTCTGAAATTAGTTAGCAACAACGAAAGCTAGTTCACAATGATGAGAATCTGACATGTGGATAGCGAGATATATGGCACTGTTCCATCATCAAAAAGTACTTACTCTAATGTAGTTGCTGGTGTCTAAGGTGAACCTGTGGTAAATCCCAGCCGGCAAGATTATAAGATCACCAGCCTTAATCCAGATGCGAATCCAACGGTCATTCTTGTCCCTGACATCAAAGTACCCACTTCCTTCCAAACAATACCGGATTTCTTCATCACCGTGTATGTGTTCTGTGTAAAAGTTTTTGAGCTTCTCTTCATAATTGTCCAACTTTTCTGGGCATATATCAAGCAAATCCTACAATATATACAAAGATATTTATCACAAATAAGAGATGTTGTCTAACATGGAGAACCAAAAAAAGCCCACATGAACTTCTCTTCTTCTTCCCCCCCAACCCCCCAAAATTGGTATTTTTAAAATTTTATTTTTCAAACGACATGTATTAGTTTGTTGGATTGAATTGAACAACCATAATTGAGGAATTAAACGATGGAATAAGTTTGTACCATGTAATTGTAACCCCTGGTTTCTCTAATGTTGCGTAGCTCCTCATCGTTCTCGTAATCATTCGAGTTCAGGTGCCAATACAGTACTCCCAATTCTGTAACATCACCAAAATATTAGCATTAAATCTATAGTTCTATGCAATGCATATATACATGTACATATATATATATATATAGAGAGAGAGACCTGCCAATTGGTCCAATGGAACAAGGTCTTTGGGGTTGGGACGGTGAGGGAGCCTTGGATCTTCATTGGTGTCGTCCATGAACCAAGCCTGCTTCCATATCCAATATTGAAAAATGCGAAGGTTAAGATTTGAATAAAGCTAAGTCCAATGTTGGACAGGACTCACCAGAACTCGGTCATACAACTCACCTCGATCGCCATGGCTGATAGTTGTTGTCTCTGGCTTTTGACTATCGATCCAATTGCGAAATGCGAACCCGCACAACGCCACACACACGAGAGGTTTTATATTATAAAGTAAAGGGCAGTCAATGTGTTGTTATATTGTCATTACTCTCGATATTTTTAACGTTAAGATTAGTCCCAAGCGCCATTCTCGCCACATGTATATATAGTTCCCGTAATTATTCAAAAATAGACATTTAATTCATCATTTTTGTGGCTGCTTCCTTTTTCTTTTTTTTCTTTGTCGTGTGTATTTCTTGCCAATAGAGAACTAACTCAAGATCTCTCTAGAAGAAGCCTTGCAACCTCACCCAATGAATTTCGAAGAGTGTTTCGATTACGACCACTCTTTTCTTTATTCTCTGTCTCATTGCTTAATTGGTAAATTCCACTAAAATATCTTACATTTTAATACTATTAAAGAATAGAAAAACATAATAAAATCCATATGTTATATAATGAGATAGATAATATTATTAAAGAACACAAAAGATAATAATAATAAAGTTCATACATTGGAGAATAGTTCTAACACTTTACTTTTGAGCCCTATTCCTCTGTTTTTACTTTCCACTACTAACCATCTTCTCTCCTGAATATGTGACACGTGTAAATTTTGCATAAACCTAGACTTAATATTCTAAAATTAACCACACTTGCGAATTGGGATTCTACAGTTCTCACACCTATGTTATAATAATATGGCATTGATACCACATGTATGCATAGTAATGTTCAAAACTAGCGTCTATGATCAAGATTTAAAAAAAGAGAGAAAAAAAAAAGAGAGAGAGAGAAAGAGAGAGACTAAAAGATATGGGGTTCAAGAAAGCAACCAGGCCTCAGCGATATATACACATATACTCTTGAACCAAACTTCAATAGCCTAAAATCAAGTTTCAATTTTACAGAGGCGGTTAAATAATAATAATAGAAATAATAAAAACAAAGGAGATGGAATGCGGTTGTTAACGAAGAGGACTAACAATATAGTTAAGAGACTAGAAAATCTAAATCAGCAACCTAGTTATATAAGGGCAGATTAGATAATGTACAAGGCCATCGTCTGTAGCTACTTCATATATAGACAAGAGAAGTAGCCATTTCAACTTGAATGATCAAAAAGCTTTTGGCATGACAAATGGTGGTAGCATACAGTTAGGTACATACTAGAACTTTTGAGGAAATGGCTGCTGCTTCCAGCTTCTTATCTCAACCTCAGATAGACAAGCCTTAACATAAGAAATAAATAATTCCTACCATGACCATATCATCCTACAAATACAAAATTGATCATGTAAGCCTAAAACTAATGTCGCTCCTAGAAGAGAACTAACTCTCACAGACAAAAGTCAGTAGAAAAACTTTCACGGTAGAATAAGCAGCCGAAAGTACGCCAAAAGGCACGTCTTTGGGAGTCGCTTGGTTCCTTCTCTCCCATCCTCTTCATGGTACAGTGATTATACAGAAGATTTCCCTATTTAATTCCCGATTCCACGACTCTCAAGTTCAGCATTCCAGGTTATCTGCATAATAGCCAACAAAAGATACAAGAATCATTACTAGTTACTACTGTTATTCTGAACCACATTTACCCTGGTTAGTTGAGAAAAGAGGAATTTCATCTAGTGTGGATTGATGAAATAGCTGTGTTTCTAGTGGCCTGTTTGAAACTGATCGAAATGCATTGGAGATGAAGAATACAAAAAAATGTTTACTGATGGGGCGTGTGTATACTTACTATAAACCGGAGACGATATTACAAGTCAAGATAAGATCAGTCAGTAATGGCCAAAAATAAAAGGAGCATGCAAGCTAACTCATGTCATGCTAATGTAGGTGGATGAACTTAAGAGACTAGGTTTACAAAGAAGCTGTACCTAAGTAGTAAGTAACAAAGAAAACATCTTTTCTAGCTTACCTTTTTCATTGAGATCAACAGGAAGACATGCAATCTTTGGCTGATTGTCAACTGTGTTACACAATGCTTGTGGGAGCCCGGGCTGAGTAGGAGAGCTCGTGCTACTCCGGCTTGAACTACCATTTGGTATATGGGTCCTTACTTGGTGGTTGAAGTAGACCTCCAAGCTAGAAGAATTAAATCCCGGGTTTCTTTTGCTCTTCAACCTTCCCCTTGCAGGATCAAGAAAGCAGGGAGATAAGATAAATGGGTTAAAACCAAAGGCATAAAAACAACAACGTCAAATAAAACAGTAAGTATTAGGACAAACAAGAGTTCTATCTCTTAAGATACCTGTCCTTTCGCTTTTCAAGGTATCTCTGCAGTGACACTTTTCTGCTTGCCTGACCATCTGCATCTGGAGAAAAAGCACCAAACATTTCAGAGACACTTAACATCAGATCAAAGTGTAAAAGCTTCCTCAAATGGCTAAGCCTCTACTATCTTTCATCGTTCATCAACATCCCACAAAATGCACATAGTTTTGTTAAAGGCATTGTTTAAACCAGGCACTAAGTTTAAGTATTTATCTTTATAGAAATAAGTCAACAGGCTGTTTTTCACTGAACTAGGAGTTGGAGTTGGAGTTGGAGTTGGTGTTCACTGAGTGATGGAACTCATACATCAGAAATGGAGGGAAGATGGTGCTGGAAATAGTGCTAGCAGAAGTAGCAGTTTGGTAACTTTATATGCGAAGCTTGCAAAGCTGGAGGTGAAGCAAAGGATAAATTGATTAGAGGTTAGATGGTTAATAATCGATGTAGAAGGTATTTCATTTATCCATCAATGCTAACCATTTGTGTTCTTTGCATTTCAGATGTGGTGATGACGTGATGCAACAAATGAGTGAAAATTCTAATACGCTTCTTCCTATTTTGTACATGCATTCATAAATTTATGCTATCTCCTAAGTTAAATGTTCATAAGCACTGGAAAAGCAGCAGCACATATGCATGTTCATTGATTTTTAATCGTCCTCTTACTTGTTTTCAAATTGTGAAAAATAGTTTTGAAAAAACTATATGTGACAAATATATATATATATATATTATTAGTTTCCAAAGATCATATTTCATTTCAGGAAAAATAACTCCGTACGA
The DNA here is from genome assembly GCA_002914845.1 of Trema orientale. Lineage (NCBI taxonomy): Eukaryota > Viridiplantae > Streptophyta > Magnoliopsida > Rosales > Cannabaceae > Trema > Trema orientale. The sequence goes on from JXTC01000005.1 coordinate 327,176, forward strand.
CAACCCATTCAATTGCTTCACAAAAACAGCAGATATTCGGTAAATGATTTTCTCCAATAAGAAACAAAGGGAAAAAGATCAACATGCAAATTCTGCACGGTACAAATCTCAGTAAACGTCCTTAAGAGAATTTTAAGTACCATTTTCTTTCTCCCAGCACTGCTGGCTATATGCGGCAATCTTATCTGCAAAATTGAATAAAGCTATTCAATCACCCCGCTCCACATACTTAAGTAGAAGCTAATAACCTATTACTGGATTTACATTTCTGTTTACTAAATATTATTGTGTCTCTAGTACAAACAAAAGTGCAGCACCCAAAATGTCAAATTCCATCAAATGATGAGCTAGAAAAACAACTTTCCGATAAAGATACCTGTCTGCATGGGTTGTGAGATTGTGGCACTAGGAGGAAGAAGGCCACCCTTATCACTCGTAGAATTTAAATGCCATGGAAAGGACCTAGGTGCTGCAGGGCCACCAAACATATTTTCCTGAGATAAAGGGATTGGATTTGCTGCTAGGTGCATGATTGCCTGTGCCTGCAAAACCATTTATGGCTGCATTGGAAGGAGGCTAACCTCAAGATATCAATGAGTAGAGGAAGCTTCATTACCTTCTCAGGTGCAACTCCTTCATATACATTCACTTTGCCACAATAGAAAATTGTCATTTGCCCAACCGATGCATCAGTTGCACAATGACTTCTGCAGCCACATATACAAGTACTTGGGGTTAGAACTTTATAGGAATAGTCTAAAAGAAAACGGCACTGCATAACGATATTGCCTGGATTCTCCAATCAGAAAAGATTATTCTTTCCCAACAAAACAATCATATATATAAAATATACTCATTCCAGCAATGTTCTTCAGAGCATAATGTTCATTCCATAAAGTGAAAAGAGAAAGGCATTGGTTCGTAATCAGCAAAGTAATACTGCAATGCATACAAGCTAAAAAATGCATGACAGGAGTATTTGATCTTTTCTCTCTAATTCCTCAACCCAAGAACGGGAATAAACAAACAGAGACATTTCTCTGCTGTCCACTCTATATTACCACCCACCATTAATTCTAACGAGGTACAACTTACAGCAAAGTCGTTGCATTTCGTTTCTGTTAACTAAATATGTTATACTGCCAGTAATTGTCTCACAAAATCTTAAACGGACAAAGACATAATCAGCATTGTTCACCAACACCTCCTTTTGTTCAGTCTTTAAGCTAAAATGTCAGTAGATCCTAGTAAATTACTTGCATTGATAGCCAACCAATTTTCCAAGCTCAAATGGTTAGAGTAAACACCTCTTGAACACCTCTGATAGCGCAACCAACCCTAAGTATATTACATGCGGAAAAATTCAGCATAACTCACCACCCTATTTTTTGTTCAACCAAAATGAAGTAATGAACTTGCCAAAAGCAGCTTCCGGCCTCCAGGCGACACTTGATAATTACACGCTTAACCAACGTGTGCACATTCACAAAAGGGGTTCTTAGAAAATTAGAAAGGAAGAAAAATTAGACCTTGGACTTGGCCTCTCATCTGCATCAACGGGTCTTTCTCCCGGCTCCGGAGCCGATATCGCCTGTTCCTTTCTCGGACCCGGAACCGATTCTTCAGCGGAGACTGAAACCTGGACATCAGCACTTGCTTCCTTAGTTGAATCAGCTGAATTCGAAGTCACCTACAGTACCAATTATCCCGAGAATCAGCCTATATACCCCCAATAAAAATAACACAAAATAGAAGACATAAAAAGAGGAAAACGCTCGGTTTGGTAGCCGAGAAAATGTTAATACCCAGTCAAATAGTATTTTCAACAAGTATGTCAAAACTTAACCGACCTGTGCGACTAAATACATCACTTTTCTTCGTCAAAACCAAAAAATAAAAAATACCCATCTCCACATTATACTCCCTCTTACTTTCCCTCCAATTTTCTCGGCAACCAAACAAATATACGTAACATATCCGTATATATACACACAAACGTACACTGAAAGTGGCGACCCGGGGCGTATTTGGCGGCGGCGAAGCGACAATCTTTCTGAGAGCACCGGCGCCGGAGTCGTCGCTAGGCTCCAACAAAGCCTTGAGCGAAATCACCTGCTGAATCGCCTGCGATTTGTTCCACGAAGGCCTTCGCATCCCTGTACGGACACGTGTTACTCCACATATATACAAATATGTATAGAATAATTCAATCACATTTTTTTTAATATTCCAAGAGAAGAACAACTAATCAAATCCGCCATTAAAAAAATCCCAAAAGCTAAAAACCCAAAAACTAAAACAAAACCAAATCAAAAAGAAAAAAAAAAAAGAAAGAAAGAAAAGAAAAGACCTTTTTCTTTGAGGTATTTGCGGCAATCTTCACGGGTGAGCTGAGAAATGTCATCCTCGGTAAGCTGGTTTAGGGGTTTGTCCAGAATGGACCGAAACGTCGTCGTTCCAGCGCTCATGGCGGGAATCTCGCCGGAGCTCGGCGGCGGAGACGGAGGAGGAGGTGGAGGTCAGTGGCAGTGATCTGTACTGAATTGTAAATTGGTGGTAATATGGGGGGTAGAAATGTGCAAAAGAAAAAGGGTAAAGTGTGAGAAAGAGAGTGTGGGTGTGAGTGAGAGAAGAGGGAGAGAGAGAGAGAGAGAGAGAGAAGAGAGAGAGAGAGTCTTCTTTGTTTTACTTTTGGAAGGTAGGGGGTAACATTTTAGCAGCGGCATTGCACCCTAGACTGCCACGTAAGCGTTGTCTGAATTATTGTGGACTTAAAAAGAAACTAATTCATTATTTTATTCTGTTTTATTTCTTTTTTAACTTTTTTTTTCCAAAAAAAAAAATTATTGATTACCGTACTTATGTTTAAGGATGTACTAAGTTGCCGGTTGTCCTATCGATTAGGATATAATAGGATAGGAATAGAATTCATTGTTTACGGATCGTCTTCGTGTCAAAATTGTTGGTTTTTATTTTTCATTTTCCTTTTCATGTTCCCTCTGATTGTTTAACATGTGATATATACCGTTTAATAATACTTCATAATTAGTTATGCTATGTAATACACTTAACGGTTTTAAGACGGAATGAAATCACTTGTCCTAATTATCTATTTCAAAAGTCATTTCACTCACTCATATGTTGATAAATTAACAATAATTATTTTTTAAAAAAAATTTAAAAAAGTAACTAACTATTGAATTAGATTTTTTTTTTATTTTTGCTGATTTGTCAATAAGGTAATAATACGAACAAATTAGACAATCTTTTGGGACTGTAGATCTCAGTCCCAAAATGTCTTGTTAATTTGCCTTTTTAATTAATTTTAACATTTTAATTAAAAGGTAAATTTTGCGCCATTGATCTCCTATCTTATTTTGTTAATTTGCCTTTTTAATATTTTAATAAAAAAAAAAATTTTACATCATTGACCTCCTATCTTATTTCTTTGTTATATTGGCCTTGATCATTTTCAATTTAATAAATTGGTACCCAATGTTTGTATATTTTTGTATAATTGGTTCTTGTATACAAAGGTACCATTATTCATGCACTTGCTAAGAATCACCATCTAGGAGAAATTTAGGTGAATGATTAATATTTTAAATTTGATAAAATAGATGTCTATTTTTAAAATTTTATAGCTAAATATTTTAGTATATATATTTTGACACTTGGTAGATAGGTATATCTACTAATTTTAATTAATATACTAAATATATAAATTTTTATGCTTGGTATATAAAATTTTACACTTGGTATATAAACATATGTACCGGATATTTTACTATAATATTTGAAAAATAGACATTTACTTAAATTGGATCCAAAATTCGATCATTTTGCTATAAGACCCATAAATTAATAGATATAACGAAAGAAAAATACTCATATCCTACATCAAAATAGACCGTGAAAAGCTTCACTTTGGATGATATTCTTTTTTTTTTTTTTTTCAGAAGAACATAAAAAAAAATGAATTAACACACATCTAAATTCAACGAATAAACTATTGATAGTCGTTCAACTTCTATGAACTTCTACAAATACCGATCATTATTCACAGGTCATGAGTCTTCTTGTTGAGTTATGAGATGTCTATCTTGTCTTCATAATCATGACTATGGGTTTGGCTCACCTACAAGTATTCTTCTCCATTTTCTCATGGTTTTTGGCGCAAAAATAGAGATGTACTAGGATCACATATCATATTTGGGTTGATACAATAATACTACAATCTAAACATAACACGATTAATATACATATCAAAAACTTAAATTCAAATACAACACGACATATTTAACTCGTTAATAAATATATTATATATTTTATTGTAATCTATTTGACACGATTTCCCATATTTAATACGATTATGCACTAAGTAATTAAAGTAAACACATTTAAATACTTTTAGAATTAATCAAAATCATATTTAAAATCTTAGAATATTAATAAATGTGTTATATTTGTATCATATTGTATTGACATGCAAACAACACATGTAATTAAACATGTTACACAAGTCATTTTTGAGTTAAGCGGGTTAACCCGTAATCCATCTAATAATTATGTGTTGACCCAAAATTCATATAAAAATTAAGTATGTTATCCAAATTCATTTATTCCGAGTCATATCGTCGTATCATATAGAAAATTATCAACCTCATTACTCACTTTGATCCAATAAAATTATAAAAGAGCATGTTACTGTTAAAATACCATCCATTGGCTATTCCCACGAAAATGATGTTAGAGGGAAAAAAAATCGAAATTAATGAACAAAAAAGACCTACATTTGAGTTGTAACTACAGGGGTATGAAGCGGGGACCAACAATGCAAAAAATCTGAAAATAATATTTAACTCTTGAAAATATATCAACTATTCGAGTTGATTATTTTGAAGTATCATTAATTCAAGAGATAGTTACAAAACCTTCTTGCCTAAATTAAACAATCTACTTTGAATTATGAAAAAGAAACAAAAAATGTCCTGCCCTAGAATTTTAGTTTATCAACAAACACATCATTGAGTCAAAAACTAAAACAACAATAACAACAAAATTGGGGGTTAATTTAAATTCAATGTTTTACTAATGGTATTTTTGTTTTCCTAGTTTTTTAATTTTGACTTAGTTGCTGAGTTGGTTAAAAATTAAATCCAAAAGGAGAATTTTGTTAGATTCACAAACCAAAGGTGGATTTTTTTTTTTTTGCTCTGGACAAACCAAAGGTGGATTGAAACTCTATGTTTGGTAAGAGGGAAAAGAGAGATGAAGAAAATGGTAGGAGGAAAAAAGGGAAAGAAAAGAGAAAAATTGGTTATTTGGTAGAAGGAAAAGGGAGAGGAAGAGAAAACAGAGGAGAAAAGGTGAGGGAAAAAAATGAGGTGGGATCCACAAAAATTTTTCAATTCAAATTGGAGAGAAAATAGAAGAAAAAACACTTTAACCAATCACAAAAATAAATTTATCATATTAACCTTGCATATTGATTTTTAAAATCACTATATTGAAGATAAAATAATCATTTTCAAATAATGTAGTTTTTTTTTCCTCTCTTCATACCAAACAAATATGAAGGAAAGACTCTTTTCTTTCCATCTTACATATTTTCTTTCTCTCTATTAATTTTTCCTTCTCTCTTATTTTCTTTCTTCTCTACCAAACAAAGCAAGGTAGATTGTCTTGGTCCCAAAGAAAAAAAAAATGAGAGAAGGATTTTGTAATAATTCTTTAATTTATTGCTGTAGATTGTCTCGGTCCCAAAGAAAAAAAAATGAGAGAAGGATTTTGTAATAATTCTTTAATTTATTGCTGACCTATTATGTATTTAGGCGACTTGAAAAGTTGCTACATACAATTATAAATGAGATTTAGTGTTAGTTATGTTTGGTTGAGAAATGTAATGTGTTCCAGCTGGAATTGGCTTTAGTTTAGTGATCAGGACAAAGAATTTTTATTTAAAAGCGATAAAGATGAGAAAATCCGTATAAAGTTTGGTTTATCAGTGCTAAGGGCTCATGAAGACATGATAATAAAATTTGGAACATTATGGTACACAAGTACATGTTAATGTTAATTATAGTTTTATCCGATTTAGGGTAAATATAGCTATTAGTAGTTTCAATATTACCGAATTGGAAGAATGAGCAGTTTCAACACTTATCACTTTCTTTGTTACTCATCTGCCATTTATTCTTGATAAGTGTACGATATTAATTTTGCAGTTTAATAAGTAATAATTATGTCTCACTCTCAAAAGTGATCGAAATGGCAAGACGCTCTACTTTACGGCCTTCTCTCACTTAGGGAATGTGTGGTCAAATGTTCGAGTCCTCACGTCACCCTTGGGAGCCCAACCGAATGAGAGTGGCTATGGAAAATGACCTATCATCGGGATCTCATCCACTATTTTTTATTATTAAAAAAACTATGCCTCCAAACTATTCATCAAATATATATATATATAAATTTTTCCCGACTCTTCCTTCGAATTTACATGTTTGGTATAAAAAGAATAATACACTAATTGCTGCAAAAAGTGTAGCTGAAAAATCAAACCAAAAGAAACTAACATGGTCAGTTTTGTACGTAGTTCAACAAAAATTTTACATTTTCAAGTGCTCACGTATAAAATTAGATCAGAATTTACGAAACTATATATAGCATATGTTGGTTAGGTTTGTTGCATTGTGGCTTAATTTTTTTTTGAACTGGATACCAAATCAAGAAAGCTGGTTTGGTTTAGTTTGGTGTAACATATTTTTCATTTTGCTTGGTATGTTTCTTCGCAATAAACTATTGTGGTTTCGCTCAATTTGTTATTTTTTTTTTCGATTTAATCGGTATCAATTATTTTAAGCCATATTTACTAATCCGTAAAGAGAATCAGTGGAAATAGAATGAAGATAATAAGAAACAATGAGTAAAGAAAGATATGATTCATTTTTATATGTTTACATAGTAATTAGTTATATATAAAAGAGATAATGGCCCCATTTGTTTCAACAATTTCATTCCATTGGAATAGAAAATCCATTTGAATGTGTGTTTGTTTCAATAATTCAGTTTTTTCATTCAAATGGTCTATCCAAAAAGTTAACCATTGGAATAGTTTTTTTGTGTCTTGAATGAGAATGGAAGGGGAGAGGTATTTTTGAATGGTCCATTCCAATGCTCCCATTCTAATTACAACACATTCCACTATTTTTTCCATTCAAATGTCTCCCATTCTAATTATAACACATTCCACAATTTCTATTCAAATACACACATTCAAATAGGCGAACCAAACGGGTCCAATATCATTTTCATTCCATTTCTTTTTCTTCTCCATTGCGGATTAGTAAACATGCCGAATGCATAGTCCATTAGTTTACTTCCATTTGATCTGGTTAGCTCAAAAAGTTGAGACTAATCCACCAGAGAGGTATAAGATTGGAAATTAATTATGCAAACGAGACTTATTTTTCGGTTATTAAAATAATAATCGTTCCTAACATTTCTACCATATATATCTCAGCTTTAACCTCGTAATTGAAAACTTCGTAGTTTAATAAGCCTCTAATTTTACAGTTTGGTCCCCATCTACGTGAGTTTGGGGTCATTTGCAAGTCACCGGAGCTTTGCATTTTGGGATCAATTGGTATATGTTTTTGGTCTTATTTAAGCGACAATGTATTGGCTATGATAAGGATACCATAAACTTGCCTAAATTAATGTGAATGAAACCACATAGAAAAAGTATAGCTAAAAATGATTTCACTTGTGTGGTTTCTGCACAATTTTTTTTTTTTATTTTTTTTATTTCTAGCATTATTCGGCAAAGATAATGTTTTATTATATTCAGTTAACCACATTTATGTTTTATTATTTTATATTTTTGTTTGTTTATTTATTTATTTTGTATGAATGGCGTTTATTCTTTCTTTTTTTCTTTTTTTTACTTTGTGGAGTGTAAATAAATAATCCGAATCATCCGATCCCAACTTCCAAGATAATGTTCCTTTCGTCACCAACATATTTATTTATTCTAAGGGGACAACATTTAATTTAGTTGCTAAAACATTTTCTTTCCTTGCAACATGCATTTTGTCAATCGGTCCCACATTTGATGTAACTCACCCAATTGGACTTTCTTCTTTTGTGCAAGGTATTCCTTTTACTTTCCATTAGCTTTTGTTGATAGTAGAAAGAAAATCTTGAATGAACAGAAATAATAACAATCAATCCTCATGATAATGTAATGAAGATTAATTTTGAAATATAAATTCTTCAGTTTCAAAAATAATTATACTTCATCATTAAAAGAACTAAACTCACTAAATTGTAATTCTCAAAAAAAAAAAAAATCACTAAATTGTAATAATTAGTACCAATATTTGGACGAAAGGAACAATATTTGTAAAAGTTAGAAAAAATGGGTAAAAAGAAACATAGAGATTTAACATGGACTAAAGTAACTTTTTTAGGAGTGCATTGAATAATATTTTTTCTAGTAATATCATGATATTTAGTAATGAATATCACACTACTATAATCATAAAATTTTGATTTTTATAGGACCAATCAATGATCACAAACTGTGTGACATACATCACAATACTGTGACACTAGTAGAACAAATAATTTTTCAAATTATTTATAGAAAAAATATTTTAGTCGAAAATACTCTTAGGTAGATATTTTCCAAAAAGAATACTTACAAAATGGTTATTCATCTAATCAGGTGAACTTTATAAAAAATATCCTGAACTTTGAGTGTTCTGTAATTTAAACCTTGAAATTTAGAATATGTCAAATAATACCTTGATATTAAGAATTTTTAAAATTAATATCTTGAACTGACTTTTTGAACAGTTTTAGTAACAAAAAAATAATAATATCTTCCATTAAAACTACATTAGTCCTTATTATTCTCATTAATTTTGACGATATTATTGTCTTTTTACCAGTTAAAGTTATTTTAAAATTTAACTCAGTGTTTTAATTTTCAGAAATTCTTGATCACATGGTCTTATTTTATAGAGTCCAAATTTTATGATTTAAATTATAGAACACCAATTGTGAGGATATTTTTTTTATTTTTTTTTCCCATTTACCCTCATCTAATCTAATAAGATTTGACATCTCAAACCTTTAGACTGTTTCTTTTTTGGCTTGTAAAAACATTTACAATGTGAATCAATGGCAGTGGGTGTAGTTTCCACCATTTACAATATAGTTTCTCTTTAAGGTTATGTTTGGTAGGAAGAAAAAGAGAGAGGAAGAAAAAGTTTTGAGGGAAGAATAGAGGAAAATACAAATTTTGGTTATATAGAAGGGAAAAAGGAAGAGAAGAGAAAAAAGGAGAGAAAAAGGAAGGGGAAAAAAATGGTGGGATTCACTCAAATACTTTTCTCCCAAAAATAGAGAGAAAATGATGAAGAAAAGTTTTTTGTACTAATGTCTTAAAATGAATTTACCAAATTAACTTTGTACACTACTTTCAAAATTTTAATTAAAAAAAGTAAAATAATTATTTTAAAATATACTAAGCTTCTTTCCTTTCTACATACCAAACAACAATAGAAGAAAGACATTTTTCTTTTCATCCAACACATTTTTTTTCTTTCTTAATTTTTTCTTTACTCGTATTTTCTTTCCTCTCTATCAAACATAGTCTAAATGTCGAAGGAAGGTGCTCATAAAGTACCCAAGTGACGTGTCCCTATCAAGTGTCCACATATGGCGATTCCATGTAAGAGAAGCAAGGTACCCCTCCATGGACTGTCCCTATATAGGAGGCTCACTGTTTCAAACCAGGCCTCATCAACCTAAAGATTATGGGGGCCCAATAACTCCATCTTTTACAGAGCCCTAATCTTTATTTCCTCTCATACACTCAACAAGCTACCATTTTTTGAGCCTTGAATATAGGAACTTGTCCTTCAGAATTATTCTCCCTAGACCAAGCTCAGGCCCACAGCCCACTAAGTCAAGGAAAACCGAAGGGGGGGTTAAAAAAAAAACAAAAAGAGGACTAGTGCACTCCAGCCACCACCTATAGATTATATAATTTGTCTGTTTAATTTAAATATAGAGAGAAGATCTGCTTCCAACAGTCTACCAAGATCAAATAATTCCCGAGAAAATCAACCATTGATCCGACTGGACGAAACCCAATTCCCTAATTTTTATTTTTCTCCCAAAACTTGGCAAAGGCAAACCTTGTTACAGTACACCTGGTGTGTATCCAAAATCGGAGACCCCCTCCCCCTCTCTCTCTCTCTCTCTCTCTCGTCTTAGCAAGGCATGCACAGTACTGCGTCCTCTAAATATGGGCAAGTAATTTCTTATGTTTTGCCTTAAATGCCAACCAAACCCAAAAACCCATCAAATCAAAGATTTTTCCCACGTTACCAAATCCCCAACTCTATATCTATAATGGTCTACTCCCTCCTGCCCTTATAGTTATAGCCTCTTGGCCCTCACTTACACAAAGATCATGCGGCTTCATTTAATTCAACTGCCTCTATCTCATAAAAATTTCACATTCCTCTTATAATAATATCTATTTTTTTTCATTTTTTATAATTTTACCCAATTTTTTTTTAAAAGAAGAGGAGGGTGTCCAGAAAACAACAACAATATGTCCCCTGTGCAAGTGGGGCCCAGTCAGAATTTAATAGGCCTACGACCCTATTAAGAGAGGGAGATCAATAATGGTGGGTAGGACATAGTGTGGGGGCTGGTTTAGCTTGACTCAGATGTTCGTCCCGTACGAGACAGCACTCCCCCCACACCCTTCTCTGCTCTCCCTCCTCTTGCTATCCCCCACACGTACGCAATCACACGTGTGCTGTTCCTTCCTTTTTTTTTTTTTTTTTGTTTACCTCAACACCCCTCCCTTTCAGGAAATATTACGACTCTGCCAAACCCACCTGCCGTACGCCGGAATTTGAGAACCTTTTCTCGTAACAAGCACGAAAACAGCCTAGTGGCATTCTCGTAAATAAAGCTTCAACAAGGGCATATTATAACCCACCCCATCACAATCATTCAGGACCCTTTAGAAAAACCTGGGTCCATTTTCTCCCAAGCCTAGCCAAACAATAAAACAAATAAAAAATAAAATATATAAAATAAAAAAAAGAAGAAGAAAAGCAAAGCGCTCTCTCTACTTTCTCTCTCTAACCCATCTTTTTGGTCTGTGTTTTTGACTTGGACTCTCTCCCCACACGCTCACAAATTGAAAACGGCAATAATAATAATAATGAAACTCTCGCTCTCTTCTCTCTCCTCTTAAAATCCCCCAAAAAAAAAAAAAAAAAAACTAAACGCAACTCAACTCAACTCAACTCCTTCTTCTTCTTCTTCTTCTTCTTTATTCTTCAGTTGAGCTTATTTATTTATTTATTTTCTGATGTTATTCTTATAGTACACTTGAATTATCTTGCTCTTCTCTTCTTCTCGACGAGGCTAACGTGCGCCAGTTCCAGCTCGGCGATGGGCGTACTGCGCCACCGCCACCATCACCACCACCACCATTTCAACCAGTGTCGTTTTCTCAGGCTTTCCACCATTACAGCTCTGACTCTTCTCTTATTCGCCTCTGCCTCCGCCTCGGCTCAGCTGACTCCGACCCAACTCCGTAAGCAACTCAAAACGAGAGAAAAAGAAGCTAAACCCAGTACAGAACGAGGCCGTTTTGAGTCCATGAGTGACTCTGTATTGGGCCGTTTTGACCCGGTGAGTGGCTCAGTTTTAGTGGGTTTCTGTTTGTAATTTTTTGACATTTTGTTTTCAGGTGGGCAGGGGAGCGGGAAGAGTGGGGTTTTAGAGCCGGAGAAGAGGCTGGCTGGACCGGGTTCGTCTCCGCCGACTTGTAGATGGAAATGTGGGAGGTGCTCGCCTTGTAAACCGGTTCACGTGCCGATTCAACCCGGTCTAAGTATTCCTCTGGAGTATTACCCTGAAGCTTGGAGATGCAAGTGTGGGAACAAGCTTTTCATGCCTTAGAATTAAAATAAAAAGAGGGAAAAAAAAAAAAGAAATTGACTTATATAAAGCTTTAAGCTTTATTAATTAAGCTCTAGCTATGGCCTATGAGCTTATACAATGATGAGAAACAGGGCAAAACAGAGGCCATCTTCTTTGGGTTGAATGAAGTAAATTAAGCATTTTTAGTTTTTAGTGAACTGCATTATTAATGCTTCTTTTTCTTTCATATTTTTTGCTTTTTTAAATATATATATTTTGTTTATATTAACTATATTATTTGATGATTGAATGTGGGAGACATAGAGCTTTGGGAATGTAAGATTTTTAGTTTAGATTATCAAGAGGTAAATACTATAATATTTATATTCACATTTGTCTCTCTCTCTCTCTGTTAATTTATGATACTAATTTTTTTTTGTTTAATATGTTCCTTTTAATTAACTTGCTTTAATGGAAGTCTATTATAGGACAAAATGGAAGTAAAAGAGCATGTAATTAAGTTGAACTACTTTGAAAAGAACAAAGTTTAATTAATTGGCAATGCTAGCTACTCCTTAACACAGTCTCTCTATCTCTCTGAGTTAATTACCATTTTGCCACTCTCTGTCCATGGTGTGTACTGTAGTAGTACCAGTCTTGAGTAAGAAAAACTCACACACTTGCATGGGCTGGTAGCTATAAAAAGAAGCAATTAAGTGTCTGAAAAACATCTGGGCCTTTTATATCTCACGTACATACGTAAATATATGAACCTACATTTATGTATATTTATTTATACCTATGTGTTGGGTATATATATAAATATGTATACCATTTAAGTACAAGGTCAGGTTTTTTCTCATCCTTAATGTGTCTTTCTTTGGTTTTTGCGAAATTATAACTTTGCCTCTTTCTCTTTCTTAATTTAAACCTGAACCGTGAACAGTACAAGCACTGATATGATATGAATTATTGAATATTTCAGTTAAAGAAGATATATATATATATATATATAATGGATTATTATATATGGCAGCCATGCATGTGAATCGAACATGGGTTTCCATTCTACATATAATAGAGAGTAAGTATTACATAGGAGGAAGCAGAAGTTGCAGAAGAACGAATTAATGTGAAAGAAAAAAGATGATACAAGACAGAGAGGTCATAGGCCTACGTTTGTTTGTTTTCGTCTTTTAATTTTTTTAATTATAATTTATTTAATTTTCTCTGCTCTCTGCAAAGCTATATTATCTGATTTCTTTTTTCATATATATTTTTTTGCTTATTTGTTGTTATGTACAACAGTACTAGTACACTACACCTATATAGCCTTTTTTATCTTATATAATCTCTTTCACTGTTGAGGGAAAAAATGGGTTTTTTATTTCCGTATGTATTTCGTACCTCCAAGTTATTATATTCTTCCCTAATTACCCTCACTCGTTTCAGTTGATGACATTATATTTTAATAATGTAAGTTTGATCAATTTTTATTTATGTATTTTATTTTTTCATTTAAGATTAGAAGAATTTTAATGGTAGAAGGTGGTACAGGTGGATAATTCATGGATTGTTTATCTATAATTTTGCCTGATTAGTACATTTCTCTTGAAATAAATTGTTTATACACCCTAATTATCGTATCGATCCCAAATCGAATCCACGATTTTGAACGTAAAGATTAAGTGAGCATTCTATATGCTAAACGTTAGGCGTTTAAATTAGTAAACGATTTATTATGGGCTAAATCATAAGACCATACGAGGAAACATTGATTGTCTAACAAATGATCGGAGAGTACTTTTGTTCCTTTTTCATTAATATCTAAAATTACGATTTGCATTTTTAAAGAAAATAATAAATTCTACTTTAATTATACACTACAATACTGTTCAATTTTAGCAATACCGACCACATACGATATACAAATGTTACAATGTATAATCTTTTCTTTCCTCTCTCTTTTCGAAGTGGAAAGGAAAACTAATGAGGGAGAAACAAATAAAAAGAAAAACAGAAAAACGTATAGCTTTGAGTTTTAACATTTTTTTTTTACTAGGAAAATACCATATACTACTTTCGTAACACTGGGGGAAAATAGACTTGACTTTCTTTATAATTTTTGTATTTTCCTTTAGCCGATAGGTAAAAACAAAATCCTTTAACATTGTCCATTGCACCCTTTATTCAACCTGCTCCCTGCCCACTTGAGCTTTGACAAATCAAACATAGAATTCCCACACACCCAATTCTCTTATTTATTTATTTTAATTTTTAACTGAACTGTCTCTTCACGAGGCCTGTTTCCTCTATCATTTTCTTGTCCAAGATATTTTTTTATCTCTTGTTTTAAAAAAAATTAGGAAAAATGGTTTATATTCTGGATTAGGTGAGACAGATTGACAAAGAGATGAGAAAAGGTAGGCTGGTAGCTCCAAAATACAATTCAAAAATAAACCCTTCAAAGGGTCAAGTCAGTTTTGCCCATTCCCACACACATGACAAACCCACCTTCACTTGCTTTCCTTGTTTTGGTTCTCAAGAAAGAAAATTTTTGAAAGAGAGAGACTAGACTATCTTTAATTATATCATCCTTTATCTTTGAAGTGATATTTGATTTGACAAGTATTGTTGGTGTTGCTGGTGGACTAGGTGGTAGAGGTCATTGATTTAAGACCACCATCCCTTCTTACTTCTTCTATCAAATAACTTTTTCTAAATAGTGAAACTTGTCAATCTTTTCATCCCCATTTTTTTTCACCATCCTTCTTGACCCTTTTCTACCAATTTTGTGTTGGTCATGCTGAGCCATAATTGTATTGGCTTTAGATTTCTGTTTTTCTTTGATTTTCCTTTGTTTTCAACTCTAGAGTTAGGGAACTCGTTGAAATTAAATTTTAGGCTTCCTCTAGACTACAGAAGAAAATTTTACTATGAATTATTGTGCACCCTTCAAGGGAACATGAGAATTTGTGTCATTGCCATTTTGTCTAAGAAGTTTTAGATTAGACTATAGAACGTCAAGCACAAAAAGATAAAAACGGCCAATGAAGGGGGGGGCATGATCACGAAAAAGTTAACATTGTACCGAGACTGGTACTAAATATAATGAAGTATCCGTGTAGAATAGGTTTCTCTTTCTCTACGTTTTCCTTCAAAAAAAAAAAAGATTCTGAATCATATTATATAGTATAGACAGCTGAAAAATCATAATCCTTCTTGAAATGAAAATGTATATAGGATTGGCCAGTATTGAAACCTTTAATAATATTAGCCGTGTATCTTTTGGCAATCTTTTCTTCTTTTGTCTAGGAAAATCATCAGTAGCTTTGATGATTATGGTTAGATCCTATTATCAAGGTCTTGTAAAGCTTTTAAGGGGTTTGACCGGTAGTGCTCAATGTCAATTTATGGAATTTGGTAATAAGAGAAGAAAATCATTTAGCTCCCACGATCTTGTTAATTGTTACTTCTTCGAAACAGGAAAACTTATAGCAGTTAGCCTTTAAATCGGATATTCAACATTAAAAGAATAAAAAATAACAAAGAAAAAAACCCCCTCTTGGGAGGATCCCAACTTGGAACCTTCTGCATTGAGAGAAAAATGGTCACCACCAGAATATGAATATGTCTGCGACCACCAAATATGCAGCCATTCAATATCCTTAACACAGATATTTCTGGACTTTTTTCTTACACACTAAAACATGCTTAAATATTTTAACAGTGATGCTGCCTCTGGAACTAGTTATCATCAATGGTATAAAATTCAAGTTAAATTTGTTTGAATAACCAAATAGTTGGCTTCAAACCTCAGCCACCATACAGCTATGCACCCAAATTGTATCCATTTCAGTTATTCGGCCGATTACTCCTTACCCTCATTGACTTGTTCTTTGTTATCATTTTCCTTGTTCCCAGTTTCCAGATTAGCCTCATTGGTAACCTCGTCACTTGCTACTTCGGTTGGAGGAGGCGGCAACACCTCTGCCACAATCTCAACAAGCTCCTCAACGGTATCACCAAAACGATCATCACATTGCTCTATCATCTGTGAAACTTTAAAGAAGCACTTTAAGTAATTTTTATGAAACCAAATTGGCATTTAAACAAATCATGGTAGACTTTAGATTAGTTGGCTAATGGATAAAATGGTATCTGGCTATTGTACAAACACAAAGTCTTGCACGACAAATGTCCCAATCATACCAGAGGGCGATTACAGAAGCCCTAATCAAAAGATAAAAGGACATTATTATACACTGAGCTTTGTTTATCCCAAAAAATTAAAAATTAGTAATAAAATAAAAAAGAGAACAAAACCTGCATAAATCTTATTACTCCTGTTTTCGAATCAAAATTTAGCACTTATTGGCTATGTTTACTATTCCGTAATGGAGAGGAAAGGGAAAGGGAAAATGAATGGTATTCCCCTTTTCATGTGTAACTAATTGTTATGTAAACACATGAAAGAGAATCACAGCCTTTCCTATTCATTGTTTCTTATTCCTCTCCATTCCCCTTCCCCTTCCCCTTCATTCTCTTTCCACTTATTCCTTTTACGGACAAGTAAATATGGCCATTCTTAATCGAAATGACATCAGTTTCTATCATACCTACACTGCAGCTGTATACTACATAAGATAGTGACATAAATTAAAACACATTAATACCAGGAGAAATGATAATCTATAGAAGAACTTATATCGATAACGGCTAACAACAAGATATGAAGTAACACCAAGATATGAAGTTTTTCGATTAGTAATGAACGCACGAGAAGAAAAGTAGTTTATTGGTTACCGAGTAAATTTCAACCGGAGTAGTCGGCCTAATGTTGATAATATTGAGCACCTCAGCTTTTGCAAGGTCATATTTTTTGGACTTCTCTAAGAACTCGTTGATGTTTTCTGGTGTCTGATTGCAAGCAGCAGTCTCAACCAAATAATCATAAACCTAAAGCAAGAAAACAGAACAACCATGAGCTATCACAACTCACAAGCAAGTTAAACTAAATCACTCCATCGGAAACAAAATAAAAGATAAGCTTCAGAAACAAAAATACAACTTTATACTCAGATGGAGCTACATCAGCAAGAACCCGGGTTGGATCTTTTGAGGCTCCTTTAGATTTAAGAAAGTTGAGTACTTCAAAATTGGTCAGGGGACCAACATTGGCCTCTAATCTGAAAAATATTGTGGAAAAACCTCAATTGTAAAATACCCATTAAACCGAAAAATGAGATAAATCTAAGAACCAGTTGGTAATAATAAGCTAAGAACATACATCTTCATTTCCCAGAAAATCAAAGCGAGGCAGTTAAAGATGTGAAGTATCAATGCCCTTCAATTCCCACCAGCCAGTCACAGACACGTTCACTTTTCAAGCTAAAATACCAGAAATCTCGCCCCAAAAAAAAAAAAAAAGTGAAAGTGTCAATATTTCGAAGTAGAATACGTGAAACCCAATGCAACAAACATGTAAATTAAGAAATATAGAATATAAATGAGAGATTTATAAATAATCCCAACAAAGTAAAGAGTTAATTTTCCTCCATTCTTCAGCTAAATAGCAATATATATACATAAGTTAAGGGCAATAGCATTACAAAAAGCTCGTTAAACAATTCAACAATTTCCCCAAAAAAAACTAAAAAAAAACTAGTTAATAGCATTAAGAACCTGAAAAAAAAAGTTCCAAACATTTCAGTGGGTAACATACAAAGTTAGCATATTTCTGATTCAAGTAGTGAATGTTAACTATTTCCTTTTCTTTTTTCTTTAAAAAAAAAAGACCAAAACTGAGAACCAGCAATTTTATTATATAATATATTTATTTGTTTTTGCAAGCGAGATATTTTATGTAGTTTCTACTCACCACTGAGTTCGTTGAGGCCGAAGTTGGAGAAGACAACGGCGCGGTGAGTGGAGATAGGAGGCTTTGCCGGGGAAAGACGGCGCTGCGCGGGTGAAAACTTGTAAAACTTGTAACTGAGTGAGAAACTGAAATTAGGGTTTTTTTTTTTTTTTACTTTTTTAAATTTTTGTTTTTTTTTAGATTTTTCATATCGTCTCACTTTGCCCCCTGAAGTATAAAAAGTTGCACCAATGGCCCCTGAATTATTAAAATGATCATTCCATCAGTTGAGCTAACAGAAAAAGCCATGTGCATGGCACATGATCTAAATTTTAAGGTTAATATAGTAATTTAGTAAAATCGAAAAACATAAATAAAAAACTAAAAATTACATTGATTACACGATATTAAAAGAGAAAAGAGAAAAGATCACACTCTTCTCCTCCTTCAGGGGGGCGTGTAAACTGTGAATTCTGCAGCTGAGACCTGAGAAATATTAGAGAATTTGCTTTTCTTACTCCTACACCCAATAAAATCCTAAAATTAAAGAAAGTTGAGAGTTTAGGATTGAATTGACAGTTAGAAGGAAAAAAAAAATTGCTTTAATTTTAAAAGAGAACAAATTATGTTCTAATCTAAAGTAACTTCTTTACTTTCTTTGAATCGTGAACGTGGATGCTCTTTAGGTCTATTAGAGAGAAATTTCATTAATAATGCTCCAAATCAGAGTTATTTACAAGTATATGACTCATCCACTAATTGTTCAAAAAATATAACTCTCTGACCAATCAGAAAGGAAAAACATATCCGGCGGTTGCTCTCTCTCAATCACTCGTTCAGTCGTTCCCTTCTCCTCCTCCATTTGCTATTGAAGCTCCTCTGCTCTCTCTCTCTCACTAGTCGAACTTCGAGTTCTTGCTCTCTCTCGTGAACAATGAAGAAATTTCTATATTTAAATATTGTGGGCATAATTTAAAATAATTTGTATTTGAGTTTCGAGATGTTCTATGGTAAATTCTGCATTAAAAATTATATTTGGATCAATTTATAAGAATATTCTGAAAATTTGGCCTAGTTATCCCGATAAATATCGAAAATTTCGATGTATTTCGATGTCATTTTGATGCTAATTATATGAAATTTAATGTAATTTCGATGAAATGTATTTTTATAAAAGAATCTGATGAAATTCGATGAATTTCGATATCATTTTGATGAAGTGTGTTTTTATAATGGAATCTGATGAAATTCGATGAATTTCGATGATAATTCGATACTATTTCGATGACCTTACTCAATTTTTTAGGTTCCATTATAAAAATATACTTCATCGAAAAGTTTCGATGTTTGTCGGGGCAATTAGTCCAAATTTCCAAAAACTCATAGAAATTGATCCAAAATTTATTTTTAATGCAGAATGAACTACAAAACATCTCGAAATTCAAATACTAACTATTTTAAACTATATCCATTATATATCTCTAAGCTTTAATTATCAAGAAAATTATTTAGTCGAGAGAGATTGAAGATTAAGAGTAAGCATAGAAGAAGAGAAAGGGAAAAACGAGAAAAAGTGAAAGAAAGCTAGGTTTAAGTTTCGATGGTAATTAAGTCTTTTCAGAAGGGTCTAGTCATATTTTTTGAAACTTTATTAGGGTATTCATACAATTGTAAATAGGGCTCATTGCGAGCATATTTTATGAAATTTCTCCTATTATAAGCTAAACTCAATTGAAATAGTTCCATGACCCTTAAAATTGAAAAAGAAAAAAAAAAGAAAAAGAAAAAAGAAGAGAGTACCACAAAGGTAATGATTCTGTAAGCATCGAATTACGGTGGCAAATTCGGGCAACCAGTCTCCTTCTATCTCAACTTTAATTCCATTGTGAAAAAAAAAAGACAGAGAATTACAGAGAAAGAGAGAAGATGATGAATAGCTAACTTGTGACTGTGAATGAGAATTGGGACAGGCCGAGAGGTGTTTCTAATTGGGATTATTCTTTTTTTTTTTTTTTGGTTGCTGGAAATAGAGATCTGGCACGTGGTTGATCCTTTTTTTGCATTTTTGCAAAGAGAAGAAGAAGCGAAGACCCAGAGATTTGAGGTTGCTCGATCCTTTCTTTTGTTTCTGCAGAGAAGAGAGGTTTTTTTTTTATAATAAATTTGTTAATGTCTTTTATTCCTTTTAATTTTTTTATATGTTTTTAATTTACTAAATTACTATATTAACCTAAAAATGTAGATCATGTGCCAAGCACATGGCCTTTTATGTTAGTTTAACTGAACGAATGGTCATTTTTGTAGTTAAGGGGCTATTGATGCAACTTTTCATAGTTCAGGGGCAATGTGATCGGGTGAAAAGAAAAAAAAAAACTTTTTTTTATTCCTTCTCTCTTTTAAATTTATTTTTATTTTTATTTTGATAATAGAATGGCAAGTACTCGCTCACTTTAGATATAGCAGGGATCAAATTCTCGACTAGAATTGGGACCTATTGAAATAAAGAAGGCTCAAAAGACATTTTCATAGATAACATTTCTAGGAGAAGTACTAGTTCTTTTATTAGATATATATATATATATATTTTAGGGATGATATAGGATAACTCAACACTACATGATATATCAATCTGTTACAATTGGACACAAATGTGCTTTCGTATCATGCTGTACTCATTTCTTAGTCACATTGTGTCGTGCATGTAAATTCAAAACTATTAGCTAGGCATGGCCCATTGGCCCATACTTAAACGTGTCGTGCTAATCGTGCTTCGTGCCATGATGTGTCAGCCCACATTCCTAGACATGTCAGTCCATTTAGGCTAAAATTGATCCATTTAATTGGTAAAATTTTCTTAATTTTAGAATTGTTTTATAACTGTTTTTCTTTTTTTCCAAATCCCTCATATATAAACAAAAAACAAAAATTAACGTAATAAATTAAAGAGAAATTTTTTTAACACTAAACAAGAACAAAAAAGAAAAAAGAAAAAAATTATGAAATATTACAAATCGTAGTTGATTATAGATTGTCTCCTAATTAGGTTGGCACTTATGTATTGAAAAAATAATTTAAAATAATACATGTGTAACGTGTTAACATATTGTGCCTCCATACTAGCATGCCATGCCAATAGGCCGTATCATGTCATGTCATACTTAGCCCATTGTGCTTAAGTTATGAGTTCGACATGGCTCATATTTTGGCATGCCATACTGTGCTTAAGTCGTGCTGTGTTGTGCTGTACCATACCGCCGTGCTAATGGGCCAGCCCGACCCTTTTAACAGCTCTATTTGTTACTGTGAGTGTAATTAATAAGATGGGTCCACACAATTCTTTAGTAACCAACGGACATGTAATTTGTTGTTGAGCATCTTGTATGCGGGTCGGATATAATTATTGGATTGGATTAGAATAGATTGTATTAGGATAAACTCACTATTATGTGTTTTGTATGTTATTGAATAGGATTAGTATTACTTCCTATAATGTGGGACCAACTTGTATTAGGATGTGTAATATGGTTTTTTGGGTGCATCTATTGCCACCCTCAATTTTTCTCTTCCCACAACTTAATTACTAAATTTCAAAGGTAAAAAATAACTTTATATAAAATGACACAAATGGGTATAAATAATATTAAATATCTAGAATATTCTTCATTTACTAAATTATTATTTTTTTCTTCACACGCCCTCTTAAACACAATTGATAAAACAAATTATATAAAATAATCTAAATATTTAAGTTAAATTGAGTTTTTTATAGTGATAGAAGAAGATGTTATGAACTCAAAATTCTAATGGTCTTTTTCTCATAAAACTCTGAAAGATAATTTTAAAACTCTAGTTATTATTCTCTAAGTCTCAAGAACTCTAAAAATGATTCAAGAATCTCTATCCTCTAATTCTCAGGAACTCTAAAAAAATGATTCAAAAACTCTAATCCTCTCTCTAATTCTCAAGAACTCTAAAAATAATTATCAAATTATCTTGATTATTGGGATGAATATCAAAGCAAAAGATTGAAGAAGAAGAAGAAGATAAAAGAATGCAGAATTTTCAAAATGGGTGGGCAAGGAAATATAGTTTGAATTTTTTATTGATGTCCAATTTTGAAATAAGAAATATTAAAAGGGGTATGTTAAGAAAATATTTGAATTTTAAATTTTAAAGAGGGGTCTACTTAGAAGGCAGTAGTGAGAGAAAAAAAATGGGTGGCCCTATTATTTTAATTGAATTTATATGAATATATCATAAAAAAATTAAAAGGTATTTCTAATATAGGGCCTAATAGCATTAAAATTTGGAAATAGAAGTGCACTTCACTAATAATAAGTGTGGAATTAGTAATCTCACACTTTTGAATGAGATTAGTTATTCCGTTCATATGGGCTATTTTAGAGCGGTAGATTATTTATCCCAATCTCAAATTAGCATCAAACATAGCATGAGGATAAATATAATTTATCTTAATTTTACTCCCATGCACCAAATATAGCCTAAAAATGCCCCATAGAATTACTTGCCTTTTTAACTTATTAGTAAGAAAGTAATCAATAAATAGATGGCCCAATTACTACATATCAAACCTTCTGTCAATTTGAAATATAGGAAGAGTAAAAAAAACACAAAAAGAAAAAGTAATAATAAAAAATATTTTCATAAATTCAAACAACAATACCCTACTTTTTAGCCATTTCCATATTTCATAAATAAAAGAAAATCCTTTAAACTTCATTAAGAATTGAATATTCAATTATGATATGTCTTTACATATTTTTTTAATTGAGTGTCGGAATTACTCCAAATTCATATTACAAGTTGCCTAAAGAAATAGAGAGGACTTAATTTTTTTTTTTTTCCAATTGTCTTAACTTTTGTTTTGGGATTTTTCTAATTTTTGGAATTAAACCTAAAGCATGAATTAGTACCTAAAATTATCAAGACCTAATAGAGCTTTATTGGACTCAATGGCACTATGACTTGGCAAACTCCTATCTACTTGGCAATACCTCATTGGTCAAGACTTCAAGCCTTGACACATCACTCTCTTAGCCTACAAGGTGAAGCCATCTAATGCTATGAAGACACCTTTAATTCTTGGATAAGAAGCAAAGCTTTCCTATGAGAGTTTAACATCTCAACAATATTCTAGAGCTATACATCTTTGCATCTCATTTGCACCTTTTATAAGTCACGGATTCTCACACCTTCATCTCCTCCATTAGTCTTGCATTATTATATGTATCCATGCATGTTTAAGACTTGGTCAACAAGTTTTTAGTATTTACATTTCTACACATATTTTCATCTAAGTTTGGAAATCTACATCTTTTTACCTGTATCCATTCCTAGGCCTATCTACATCTATCTATATATTCTAAGCCCAGTATCTTTTTTCATATTAATTTCTCATTATCTAATTACTTCTCTATCATCTTTATCATTTAATTATTTTTATACCACTTTTTCTACACACATTTTTCTAACCTATTTCACAAGTTATTTTGCATATAGGCTTTAATATTTGCACTTCAATGATCTGTGGGTACTGAGCTACTCTCCTCAAACTTTGTGCTGGACCTGTGGTATAAGTTCGAGATTTCGTATTTTATCACTATCTTCTACTAATATTTTATCTAACCTCTCATCGACTTCTAGTTGACACTATGGTCAGTTTATTCGCCTCCGTCAATTAGACCTCTTTATTATTATTGCATTATTATATTATTATTGTCTCGTAAGCCTATTATCCTAGCAACCGCCGACGTACAAGGACGACATAGGAAGTATTGTTGCTTATTACAAACGCCTATCAGGACTTCAATACGTAGTGATAGTGTTGTGATAATACTTACGTCTTTATTATTATTATGTCATTATTATTATTATTATTATTATTATTATTATTATATCATAAGTACGTTATCCCTGTAACAGCTAATGTGGCAAGGGTGCTGTGGAAAGTGTCGTTTTCTATATCGATCGCTCATCAAGACTTCGACACGTAGATAGTATTGTGATAATTCTTACATCTGTGCACACTAAGCGAGACATTTCTACAATTACCAATATGTTAAGGGCGCCATGAGAAGTGTCATTTTCTATCTCGACAGCCCACTGGGACTTCGACACATGGCACGCATTGTAATGACCCTTTCTATGTGCACCTTGTGATCTAACCTTAATATCTATTATTCTCTACTTTGTTTTAATTAATCACAGGTCTCGTTAATTAATCAGAGCACGAGGTCAAAATCCCGAACAAATTTTAATATTTATTAATCTAGAATCTACAATCACTTTTTTTTCCCTTTTCTTGTATATAAATATCTATTGATTCTCACTTTTACAATACGCTTTGAAAAAAAAAAACTTCAATTTATTTTCTTTCTCCCAACTTGTCTCTCATAGTTCCTATTTTTGCAGGATTTTTAGCAAAAAGTAAGAAGAAAATATAAAATTGAGATAAAAGAGCCACTAGACAAGCTAGATTTGAATAAGCTAGTAAATCTAGTGTATTAGTTTATTTGCTTGGCCATAAGGTGATTTCTACACGGGTAAAGATTGGGATACCAAAGTCTTACACTAAAGCTTACACTAATGATGTAGCATACACTAATGGCTTATACCAGTAATATAATATTATTTTTGGCTACATAACTTTAAATGGTGTGGTACCACTTTCAAAAAAAATGTGGTTGAAATGAATGCTTCCTTATGTGGTGTAAGTTTTTAGTATAAAATATTGGTATCCTTAGTATTACTCTTTCTATATTATATTGATCTTCTGTCTTACTTTTTTTTTGTTAATTTATTAATTAATATTATTATTTAAATAAATTCACAGTAGGTATTTATTATTATTATTATTATTATTATTGTCTTGTGTTGTATTGTATTATTTTGTTTATACCTTAGCAATCAAAATAAATATGTCTAATAGAAAATATCCATTGAGATATAACAAATTCAAAAAAAAAAAAATTATAGAAATTGATTCAATCATAAAAGGGAATTCTGAAAAGTTTCTCCCTTGTAGTATGAGGAAGGTAAACAACTCAAGTATGAAATCAATTTGATTAAAAAACAAATTAATGAATTAGGTCGATAATGCTTTTTTTTTTAAATTTTTTTTTTGAAAAAGCTCTTGTTGAAGGATTTGCCTACTGAAAGTCCTTGTGCTTGTCCTGGGAGGTGGGTCAAGAGTAAGGCAATTTAAACAATCGCCTTAGGCTCTTGAAACCCTCCATTATCTATATGTACGCTATATTATTCACTATGATATATGCATAGCTTTATAATTTATTTTATCTGAAGATAAATAGTAAATCTAAGTTACAATTGGCATTATGAATACCTTAATTTTATCTTGATAATAGTACTTATTAATTTGTTACTTTACTTTGAATGAATACAATAGATTTACTAGCATATTTTATAGTCCCACATAGGAGAAAAATAAAATTTGGACCTTTAAGGTCTAATATAAAGGACTAACCATTATTTGCCTAAGGCTTAAGAAAAACAAAAATATGATTGTGAAGAAGTTATGTGTATTATATCATTAAGTAAAAAATTGTAAATTACAAAACTAATGTTAGACAATCTAGTTCTTAAAAAAAAGACCAGTTGTGTCACCCAAAGTTTCCATGGAGAGGATGACAATGCAGTGGCCAAAGACAAAAGGCTTCGTCAGAGAACGACGGTGCTATGGGTGGTGTCTAGTGAAGACTTGGAAATTGAAACTTTAGAACGAGTGAGAAAGAAAGAAATTGAAATTAGGGCTGTTTTATTTTTATTTTTATTTTTAATTTTATTTTTGTTTTAATGATGAAATGGCGGGTACTTATACCCGGCTACTTTAGATCTAGCAGGATTATGATTCTCCAACTTAGATCCATATTTGTGTAAAAAATATTGGAATATGCTCTAGAAAGCAGTTTCTTTATTTGGCATTTTAAACAATATTTATTGGTTTTAAGTGTTATCTATTTGTTGTCAATAAATTCCATATTATGTCCCACTTATATACATGTGATGTTTATATTTTCTATTATGCAAACGTCTAAAAATTTCCATGACTAATAATGTGTAATAAAGAATTGTTCGTATGAAGTGTTCACATGTGGAGACCAAATTTTTTATTTCATTATATCTAAATAAAGAGTTCACATTCTACAAATAAAGATGGAATACTTTATTTTGCCATAGAATGTAGTATTGTCTATTTCAACGGGATTGATGAAGTCTCCAATCATCAAAGTGTCTAACTTCGGATAGAAACACTAATGCGTTATGAGAAAGTTATAAGTGCATTGAACTGGACCAAGTGAAAATAGAATTTGAGGTTAAGTACCGTAACTCAATATTTTATCTTTCACTAATCTAGCACTATTGCAAGATTACCTTAATCCTAATGATTGTCGGACTTACTTTCATGAGTTTTATCTTTTTGACTTACTAAAGGACTAGTTCCGATTATATGGTTCGAACTCCGGTATCTTGGAAGATAAGATTTGTGAATTCATAAGAACGCCCTTCATAATTTAGACACCATGCATATAATATCACTTTGAGTTTTTTTTTTTCAAGGACTTGGATAATAAAAACCAGGTGTCAGGTATTCACTTTGTGAATATGACTGTATTTGTTTGAGCAGTTACAAATACCGTAGTAAATTATTATCCATTAGATGTAAAATGACAACTTAAAGGTAAATATATACTAGAGGGGTAATATGGTAATTTTAACTCACTAGTACAACATTGCATCGGGGTTATATCTGCAGATATAGTATATGCTAAATGGATCAAGTTAATTAAAGTGTTAATTAGCTTCATAGAAAATATATGACATTTAGTTTAAGAGTACAATATTGGGCATATAGTGGAGTGCCCCAATATTAATGGACAAGGCACAATCATAATTATGAGTTAATTATGACTGTGGGTAATTGGACCATTGGAGCTTAGACTATTTGGATCCATAAGGTCCCTTGTCTAGCTCACACATAGCCCAATAACTAATTAAACAGTCAGTTGAGCCCAATAAGCCCATTAGGGTTTACATCTCTCTAATATTTAAGAGAAAAGTTATCCTAAACTTCTGTACAGTAGCCACACGCCTACTACATGCACAGTAACTGTGCTTTTCAGGTGACAGGGAGAAAAAAGAGAGAGTGAGAAAGCCGAGCTAGCGTGGGAGAAATCCCGACCTTGTTCACGGCCGCAAAGGAGAGATACCCATGGTCATAGACATGCAATCAAGGAAAAAGAAGAGCCTCTTCCAGATCATCTGCTTATCTCTCGTTGGGAATCAAGAAGGTGCCCCACATACCGGATCATTCAATAGGTTCCAGAGAATAGACGGAAAGGCTCAATGGTTGTGAAGTACTTCAAGGTTTTGTCTAAACCATGATCTATGAATTGATTTATATTAGATCAACGATCCTACGTTTTGTTTTGTAAAGGTTCAAGAAAAATTTTAAAATACCAATTCCGCTGCGTTCTTGATTTGTTTACAAAACTGCGAAAATTATTTTAGGTAAAATTATTTTTCGAAATCATTTTTCAGAATTTTCAGCAAAAAATTGGGCCCTATTAGAATGAAGTAGCCTTAAGAGACATCTCAAGAGACATTTTCATAAGTAACAGTTTTAAGAGAAGTACTAGTCCTTTTATCAGCTTTATTTAGAGGGATGATATAGGGCACTTCAATATTATATGACGTATCAGTCTGTTACTATGAGTATAATTAATAAGCTAGCCTAACTCAATTATTTAGTAACTAACTAACATCTATTTTAATGTAGAGCACATTGTATGTAGGATTGGATAAGATTATTGGATTAGATTGGAATAGGATAAACTTAATACTATTCTATGCTTTATATGGTATTGAATATAATTAGTATTACTTCTTGTAATGTGGGACCCACCTGCATTAGGATGTGTAATATATTTGTTTTAATTGAATTTATATCTTAAAAAAATAAAAAGTATTTCTAATATGGGATCCAATAGCATTGAAATTTGAAAATAGAAGTGGTCCTCAGTAATAATGAGTGCGAAATTATTAGTCTCACACTTTTGAATGAGATTAATTATTCAATTGACGTTGAACTATTTTAAAGCTGCAGATTATTTATCCTAATCATAAATTAGCATCAAATATGAAATGAAGAAAAATATTATTTATCTTAATTCTACTCCCGTGCACCAAATATAGCCTAAAAGGTGCTTCATAATATTACTCACTTTTTTAACCTATTCGTAAGAAAGTAAATGATAAATAGATAGCCCAAGTACTACATATCAAACCTCCTATCAATTTGAAATATGGGAGAAAGAGAAAGCACAAAAAAAAAAGGGGAAAAAAAAAAGAAATAATCCTTACCACAATTAAAATGAAGAAGAAATATTCACGATAAATTATAAGAAGAAAAATCAATGCTAATGTTAAGGATCATAATTCTTACAAGAAATTTGATTTTTATGGTAATTTTTCAAAAATTTTAAAAAATCCCAGATTTTAAAATTATTTGAAAAATTTCAGATTTAATTAGAAAAATACCACTTTTAAAAGTATTTAGTAAAATATCACTTTTTATTAATTGATGAGATACTTGTGATAACTGGTCAAGTTACTTAGTTACTTCAAATAACTAGATTGGTTACCCTAAGTAACTGAGTAACCTAACTGGTTACCTTGAGTACCATTGAAAAAAATACCCATTTTGAAGAAAAAATAGTATTTTTCTAAATATTTATTAAAAATATTATTTTCTAATAAATTTTTTTTGAAAGTGGAATTTTTCTAAATCAACTCGGAATTGTTCACAACTTATCCATGATTTTTTCAATTTTTGGTACTTTAAGCTTGGAATTTTGTAAGAAACCGTAATTCTTATTCTAATGTTTTAATACCAATTTATGTGATGAATTATCATCATTTAATTAGTGGATGCTTTAAAGTTATTTGTAGCAAATTAATACATAAAATGGGGAAAAACAAATGAAAACTCATATGTCAAATCTCTTGGTATTATAACTTTGACATACTAGTTGTGATCTCTAGAATCATCCTTTCATTTCTTTGTCCTAGAATCAAGGATGAAAATGTCCATGATATTGTCAATATTTCCATGATATTATCCATATTTTGAAGTTTCGATATGGATACAGGAGTAAAAGATTTTCCGCCCGGAGTGCCTGTGAAATATCCAGAATATCCACAATATTCGCGAATATTTATGAGTATCCAGGATATATGTGGAAACATTCACGTAATATAAAAAATGATCAGGAAATTTTTCCTTTTGGAAAAAATTTAATCTATGGCCCATTTTATTCTCCCTTGTTAAAAAAAAACAAAGTTATTGTATTGTTTAATTTAAACTTATTAAAGAACTAAATTTCAAATTATGGGTTGATAATTAGAAGAGATCAATAAACACATATGTGGCACATTAACAATTACATAAAAAATTATTCAAGATACGTAGAAGGACTACACAAAAATGTAAAAATCCGACCCGACTCGAGATATCCACCCGACCAGACCAGAGGTACCCGCCTGACCCGACCCGACCCGACCCGAGATTTCGGGTTCAAACAAGTGTACCCGAAAATTCGGGTAAAATCCGACCAAACTGAAAGGTTTTCGGTTCGGATACGGGTATACATTTTAGGATGGTTCGGTACCCGAACCCGACCCAAACCCACCATTATTATTAAAAAAATTTTAAAATTGGTTATTTAATAATTTATTTCTCTTTGCCTTTTTTTTTCCTTATATATTTCAATGTTTAGGAGATTGTATGTATTGTGCAAAAAGCTAATTATGCATAAAATAGGGAAAAAAATTAAAATTATTTATTATGTGGTAAAAAGAAAATGGAAAAAAAATTTTATACTTCCATAAAACGCGACCCGACCTGCCCGAATACTCGGCTTACCCAAAACCCGAATACCTAATCCCCGTCGGTTCGATTTCGGTTGCTTATTTTTATATACCGGAATATTCGAAACCCAAAAACCCGAAACCGACCCGATGTGCACCCCCAATACGCAGTATCTCAGTAAATATATTGTTTAGAATTTTTAGATCAAGATCAGAAGTTTGGAACCTATCTAATATTGTCTAACCTCCTAAAAACTCTTTTTAATTCATTCTCATGCTAAAGACGCTTAGAAATTTTTGATATCTTTAGCATTTAATTATTATGTTGTAATTTATATTATCTTATATATTCTTATTAGAAAATACTTAGAATATTATAAACTTACAACCAATGTATAATAATATTGATTCTCTAGCATAATTGTAATGAAGTCATTGTATATTATACAACACGTAAGGAAAAAAAATTATCATATTCTACCAAATATGTGTTATTTTTATTATTAATCTAGTTCAAATCAAGTAATATTAGTTGCTTTAGTATTTTATAAAGTTTTATCATAATAATTAGAGTTGTTTTCAAAGTAATTATTTTTTTCTGGCATATCCATTGATATCAACGTTTCTATCGACATTATCTGTAAATCAAAACTTCGACAACTCCGTCGACATTGGCATTTTTATCCTTGCCCAGAATAATGCTATTCAATTTTAGTTTGCAATGTTCAACATCTCATAAGATAACACCACTGCAAAGCATGGATTAAAATGTCGTGACGTTTGTCGATATTATCACGATAATATCTATTTTTGAAGTGTCGGCATTGATATTGGTTATAAAGATATTTTTTCTAGTATATCCGTGAAATATCCATAAAATATCGAGGATATTTCGATATCGATAAAATATCAGTAAAAAAATAAACTAATATCGAAATATTTACGGATATTGTCACCTGTCGATATTTTCAAATGTCGACAATAATGTCGATTTTTTTTTTCAAGTCTTCTGTTTTTATGAAATACGAAGGCAAAATAAGAGCAATTTCTTTTACTATGAAATATTTATTCAAGCTCTTCCTCAAATTGATATTGATATGTTCACACATACCCATCAAGATTTTTCATCAAGTTGGATAAATTTAAATTACCCAATTAATGAGTCTAATGTTGAAAAAGATCAACCAATACGGAAGAATAACTTGGAGAAAATATTATTTGGACCAATATGGGAATTTATCTTGTGATTTTCAACCTTATTGAAACTCGTTTTGGTATTGAACGAATTTGAACTGTTTTATATTATCAATGATTTTTATTTATTTTTAATGTGATTTAGAACTAGTTACAATTTATAAAGTATTTATATGATATATATTAAATAAAATATTGTGATATATATATTCTGATAGTCAATTGTTCTATATAATGAAATTTGATTGTTTTCTTTTATATATGTATATTTTATTGTCTTATATATTACAAATAGGAATTTTAAATAAAAATTAGTATAAATTATACAATGTCACTTGTTGTAGCATTTCCTAGAGTTTCTCTTAAAAATTATGAGTTTTAAAATAAATTTCAGTAATTTTTCGGAATATCTTCGACATCGAATATCAAACTTTGATATCGACACCGTCATTGATATTTAAATCCTTACTGCAAAGGACTCATTTGGCTAAACTAGATCATTGACCAATATGAAACTCTGATTATTTTAAACATGACAATATAGTATCCATTTTTGTCATATCTGTCAACAAAATTTTTATAGAAAATCTGTGCAATCTATGGAAGTTTTGATTTTCATTATGATAGTTTTCTTGAAGCTCGAGATAAGCAGGGATCCTCCTATCTGTGGAAAAGTATCCTTTAGGGTAGAGATGTCATTAAAGATGGTAGGAGATGGAGAGTTGGGAATGTTCAATCCATAAAAGACTTTAATCTTTGGCATTATGAGGACAAAGGAGAGTACTCAGTTATAAGTGGGCACAAGCTGCTGTTAGACCGACAAATTTCGGTCTCAAATTCGTGCCCGGGATCTTTGCGTGAGTGGTGGAATAGTTTGTGGAAATTGAGAATTCCACCTAAAGTGAGAGTCTTTGTGTGGAGAGTTTTCTACATATGGGGCCTTGCCATCCTGTAATAACCTCATTAAACGTAAAGTTCCCGTTGACCCCTTTTGTCCCGGGTGTGGTTTGCTTGAGACCCTCTCACATGCTTTATTTTCTTGTTCTTCTGCAAAGGAAGTTTGGAAACGTTTTGGATTTTGGAAGCTGGTGAAATGGACGCTGCATGAAGATACCTGCGAATCTGTTTTGGGTGCTTTCTGGAGCCTTGATAAAGAGAGTTTCGATTTGTTTTACATCTGTCTTTGGAGTATTTGGTCGGAACGCAGCAAAGCAGTCCATGGTTCGCATGTTGGTTCAATTGAAGCTCAGGTTGTCTACATTCACTCTTTTCTGCGTGAATTTATTACTTTTTCGAGATCGCAACAAGTCAAGGTTAGGGAGGACTCAGCGAAAAATCTGAGTTGGACAACAAGTCAAGTTTTATCTATCTAAATTTTATTTTTGTATATATATGTATGTGGGTGAGTTTTCAATGGAGTTTTTTGTTTTTGTTCTATAAATGAGTATTATGAATAATTTGAAAATGACTTATAATAGCAAGTAAAGTTTACCAATAAGGATTGATTATTTAAAGAAAAAAAAATTTAGAACGATTTTTCAAGGAAAAATATTGATAAAATATATTTTATTAATTTCATTTATACGCTCTTCATTTTTTTTTTTCTTTTGTACTACATTTTTTTCCCGATATGGAGATCAATAAGATTTGAATGGTTCATCTTCTATTTTTTTAATTAAGATTCAATTCTTTATCGTTTCAAACGAACTTTATTTAATTTGTGTGCATTTTCTTTAGTTGGTTGTTTAATAAATTTTAAAATTAAATAGATTATAATTGTAGTATGACTGTGATAATTTTTTTTTTTTACTTTTTTTGGTTAATTGAGTTTTCCTAGGAACATGTACCATTAAAATTTAAATTAGGATATGTGATTTTCAAGCCCATTTTTTTCATCGGTATACGTTTCAAGAAAATAACTGATTTTCTACTTCTATCCAAATCATGTTGTCAATAGAATTTAATCAAAATTTACTGTCATATGAAGTAGCAAGGACATTCATAAATGTATGTGATTTTATTATTGTTGTTATTTTTTTTATTCTTGTTGTTATTATTATTATTATTATTATTTTGAAAGAAAAAATATCTTATGTTACAAATAACCATGATGAAGCTTACATATAAAATTAGAAAAATGTATCTTTCAAAAAAAAAAAAAACAAAAAAAACAAAAGCAAAACCAAAAATGCTTATGTGAATATAAAAATAACGTGAAAAAAAAAGACAAAGAGATAGATAAAATGTTTTAAGGTATTATGCTTGAACTAGTAAAGAACGAAGTGTATTAGGAAGAGAATCAATTATAGAATGAGAATTAAAAAAAAATAGAATAGGATTGGGAAAAAAAAATGTCCAACTCATCAAGTTACAAACAGGTTACCCATTTTTTAACTTATAAATGATTTTTTATATTTGTTATTATTATAACCATCAGATCAAATTCCAGTAGTTCAAATTAGAGCACCCATCTATGGAGCAAAAACAAAAATCTCCATTAAAATTTCACCTATATATATATATTTTAAGTGTTGTCATTCATATATGTACACTTCTCCAAAGTTATTGTCGTCTTTCTGGCTCTGCGCCTTGGGCCTACTACCTATTAGGAGTGTAAATGGGGCGGGGCGGCCCCGCCTCGCATCAGGGTTTGCCCTGCCCCGCCCCGCTCGACTGGCTATGGGAACAGGGCGGGGCTCCGATCCACTTTGCCCTGCGGGGCAGCGGGTGCCCCGCCCTGCGCCGTTGCCCCCTTTTTTTTTTATTACAAAAAGTAGAATATTGGACGAATTTTTTAGAAAAGGAAAAAAAATACTGAACCTTATCTAGATAAATTTAAATTTGATGATTGACTAATCATATACAGTATATGAGAAATATTTATGTATTTATTTATTTATATTTTTGCTTAATTTTAGTTCGATTTTTATGACAATATTATTAAATACAATATCTTTGATTATTTTTTTCCTTTTTAAAAAAGTCTACGTTTTTCTTTAAATATTTAAATTGAATTGAAAAATTAATAGATGTAGTTATTATGGGGAACAAGATCATAATTGATCACTTATACACATATATATTAATGAAAGAGAAAACTCCTTTTTTATTACGAAAAAATTAAAAAAAAAACATCAAGACTTTGGTCAAATGACTTAAGTTTTATCAAAAGTTAAACATTTCAAAAAAATTTCTTTCTAAACTTATTAATCATATACCGTATGTGAGAGATTTTCTCATACTCCCTTAGCCATTGGAATTGATTTCCATTAATTGTGAATATATTTATCAAATAACTGCAGGTTTTATTATTTTTGTTGTAGAACTGTAATTGATTTCCTTTTAAATNCATATAAATATGTGTGTTTTATTTATTTATTTTAAAGACGGAAGTTATATGGACCTTTATAGTTGATTTTGGTCTAAAAACAACCAGAAGTAAGACATATATAAGAGCACCCAACTCCCTGCAGCCACTAACACCCCATTGAGCTTTTCACAAATGAAGCTCAACAGTTTCAAGTTCCACTGGTAAGGTCTCACTCCCATCTTTTATAGCCATTAGACTGGTGCTATCACCTTCGAGATAAGCTTTCATAAAGGCAACCATAATCCCTCCAACAAATCTTCTCATGGGTTCTCTGGACTTTCCATTTTTACACAAACAGTATGAAAATTTCCCTCTAATTCCCTTAGTCTCATCATCCAACATATCAAGATGACCATAATCCTTAACCACAAAATAACAAGCAGGTTCCTTGCATTCCTTAAAGAAGTCCTCATGGTTAACACCCTTGGGAGCACAAGGAGGAAACAAAGGGTTCCTTTTAACTTCACCTAAACCGGAACCAATGACCATTACAGGCATATCGAGATCAAACGAATGAGGGACATATGTGAGAACCGGTGGAGGGGTCTGTTTTCCTTTGTCCATTCCATCAACTGGGTCAATGCCAATTAGAGCTGAAAATTTCAGGGTAGTGTTTATTTCTTTGCTTAAAGCAAGCGCAAAGGAGGATTTTCCACCACGACTATGGCCCGCTAATCCTACTTTGCTTAGTTTTGCCTTAACTTGGGGTGGAAGCAAGTTTTGAAGTCCTTTAGATAACCAATCTGTTACTTGAGCTGTAGACTTGATTTCTTCGCTTGAGTCTGGTCCAGCCACAGTATATAACTGTTAAGTGGAAAAATAAGCTATTTATAAGCTCTAGTGTACAAAATCAGTTGCATTTTTTGATTAAAAAAAAATCAGTTACATTCGGCTCTATGGAGAATACAAAAGAATGACCAACTCCAATTGACTAGGTGAGGAAATCATTGGTAAAAACTAAAGTAAGAGTAAATAAACATTGGACATAAGGTAAAATTCGAATTTTGAGGGATAATTTTTTGTATTTGAACAACGCAAGACTGACCTGAAAACAGCCACGTTTGTTGGGTTAAAGCCAAAAAACATTTACGGGCAGAAAAGATTTTAAAGCATAAAAAGTTTTTTTTTTTTTTTTTTTTTTAAGGAAAAAAGTATAGTTAAAAAGGACAGGCACATGGCCCTTTCAGTTCATACATCACCAATTAGAACATGCCACATGAACATGATAGACACCATACCATCTTCTTTAAGTCTAGTACCTATCCAATAATCGATTCAAAGTCTTCCAGTGTGAAACATAAACATCTAACTTGGAAAACTTAGAGACCAAGGGAAGCACAGAAAAAGACTTTAAGAAAACTTATTGCAGATAATATGGGTCAGCTCAGCTCTCAAAACAGAGATTTTTTTCAAAGCCAGAGTTCCTGACCAACCGAATCATTTTCTGAAGCCAAATGTTACGATTTTAATTGGGTCATCTCCAAAAGCCACCAGTACAATTTTCAGAGCTATTCAAATAAAAGTAACTTAACTAGAGAAAAAAACCTGAGGATCAACGAGGATAAATCATTAAGTTGCCCAAAACAGAGATTTTTCAGACCAAGGTGTCCTAACCAACTGAATCATTTTCACAAACACAAAGAATCCAATTCAATTATTTTCATTGGGTCACCACCAAAACCCATTATAACCATTTTAAGAAACTATTCAACTCAAAATTGTATAGAGAGAGAGAGAGAGAGAAAGAGAAAGAGAGACCTGAGGAGCTACGACGATGAAGCCATGAGAAGCAACATGCTGGATGAGTTGAGAGTAGAAAGAGTTGTAGAGAAGGTAGCCATGGGAGAAAACTAGAAGTGGGAATTCTCCCTCTTGAGGTGGCAAAGGCGTAGCTATCAAAAGCGGCTTGGGAGGTGGAACTCGGACCTCAGACTCGGAGGTTGTTCCTCCTCCTGCCGCCTCTACTATTTGGACCTTTGTCGCGTGTTTTCCACTCTCAAAAACGTTTGAGCAAGTAAAGGGAGACATTTTCTCAATTATATCAATCTTCTTGTCTCAGACCTTCTAAACCTCTAAAACTCACTACATAACAATTGGAACTTTGCTACTGTATCATCACTCTATCCATTCATTGTGTTGGATAGACTATAGAGATATTTTTGTGGTATTTATTTATAGCCTTTACCTTTTACCGTTGATATGTGTTTGTGTTTTTAATTGGGCTCATGGCCCAAACTTCCAAGCGGTTGGTTCAATTTCTTTGGCCCAATGGGGCTTGTTACCTGTTCTTAGCCCATTATTGGCTTCAACTCCTTTTTAGTTGCTACGTCAAAGAAAAATGTTGCTGCTCGGACCCTACCACACCATATTATATTATTATTTGATGACAATAATACTAATTAGTTGGCAACAATAAAATTTAATAGCAATGTTCATGTCAAATAACTTGGAAATAAGTCTATTTCTCTTCATCCAATTTATGAGTGGTAACTAAACCAATTTGAATGATTTACTATGTGTTCAATAATGTTATTGGAGTCATCCCCAAAAAATGTAGTAACTGGTAATATTTTGAGATTTACTTATTTTTTGAAAGAAAAAATGGCAAAACCGAAACAATCAGAAAGAGAAATCGACGTCAACACTCCGGTGACATCCATGACGGACCTATGAAATTAACCATAGTGAAGTGGAATAAGAAGCAAGAGAGGGTTAGGGAATTTGTGGATATTATAGATTAAAAGTGCTAAAAGTTAGGTTGGTCAACTTGTTTCTCAAATTTGAAAAAAAAAAAAAAAAAACCTACTCACATGCGTAATTAAGACATCACATTATTATACTATTTATTTTTTCAAGATGTTAATTAGTATTTTCCATATATATAGTATTGCTTATATTAGCCACCTTATTACCGGCCTAGTAACCAAAACCCTGCCTAGCTCCAACATTCTCTCATTTCGTTCAAACTTTCTCTCCTTCCAAACATAACCCATCACCATTTTTCTCTTTTCCCTTCCAATAAACATAATAAAAGAAAGTATAACAAATCCAATCCCTTTTCCTCTTTTATATTTTT
This sequence comes from Trema orientale, assembly GCA_002914845.1. Lineage (NCBI taxonomy): Eukaryota > Viridiplantae > Streptophyta > Magnoliopsida > Rosales > Cannabaceae > Trema > Trema orientale. Next base: position 364,544 of record JXTC01000005.1, read on the forward strand.
TCTTTTTCATCTTTCACCTTTTGCTCTCCATTGTCACGTTAATTTCTTCCATATATATATATATATATATACGTACGTACGTGCATGCATGTGATCATATTCTAAAATGGGACGAAACGACAAAGGTTATGACATTGAATCCGTGTGGAATATTAGGCATGGCGATCATAACGACGAAGCACTCTACCCCATGATGCTCGAAAGCCCTCAGCTTCGCTGGGCTTTCATTCGAAAGGTTTACGCCATTATCTCCATGCAACTCCTCCTCACAGCCGCCGTCGCTGCCGCGGTCGTCTTTTACCGCCCCATCCCCGATTTCTTCGTCAAAACCAAGCTTGGTCTCGTTGCTTACATCGCCATAATCATCTTTACCTTCATACGTACGTAAACAACGATCCCTCCACGTTTTTTCAATTTGTAGTTTATTGCATAATAATTATAAATTCTTATCGTATAGGGTATTCGATTTATTATTTTTGTAATTTTGACATAATCAATGTTTAATTATTATTATTATTATTATTATTGTTATTTTTTGTTGGTGTAGTTATGATCCCCTTGTTCTATTTTCACAAGCGTCATCCTTTGAACCTTTTTCTTCTTGCCTTGTTTACAATTGCCATCGCATTTTCTGTGGGACTCAGCTGCGCCTACACGAAAGGTAAAATACTAATATTTGTCTTTTCTTTATACAATTTTTATTAAAATATATGTTTTGCTTTTACCTTTGTCAAGAACTAATAATTAATACGTAGTCAGGATACATAGCACGTATATTTCCTTTATTATTGTTTTTATTGCGTATCTTGATTTTAAACTTTTCCACAGAAGTAAAAAAAAAATACCTACTATATATATATATATATATATGTAGGTTGCCAATCTAGTAGGTATTTTTTTTTTTTACCTATGTGTAAGTATTTTTTTTTAGCCGTTGGATCATCATCTAATGGTGATCCAACAGCTATAATGATGTACATGAAAAGACGTGCATCATTAATGTTATTTCTCTCTCTTATTTTTTAATATAAAAAAATGTGCAAAAAAAATTTTCATTGGCCAAATTAATACCTATGCATAGGTAAAAAAAAAAAAAAATACCTACTAAATTGGTGCTTCATATAGGGCAATATATGTATATGCAATTGAGGTATAATTTAAGGCCGTTGTCAAAATTTAATGGCCGAAAATGCATGACACGTCACAATATGTACGGAGACTTTATTAGTTATATTTATGTAAATTAAGTTACAAGACATTTCAGTCAACTTAATTACACATTTGAGTACATTTATGTATAACTACTATTCAACTAGATTTTTTTTTAATAATATATATAACATTTTCCTTACAATTTTGCGTTAAAAATCAGGTATAATAATTCATGGCCGGGCCCGGGATCATATTGATTGTGTACTAATTGATCACAAGGTTTATTATTGTGAACAGGGAGGATTATTTTGGAGGCTGCAATTCTATGTTGTGTGGTGGTCGTTAGCCTAACTTTGTATACGTTCTGGGCAGTAAAGAGAGGATGGGATTTCAGCTTCCTTGGACCCTTTCTATTTGCTTCTCTCTTGGTTCTTATGTTCTTTTCTCTTATTCAGGTAAACATATTTATATGTTCGAACTTTTCATTCAATATATTTAGTCACGCTGATGACAAAAAAAATAAAGAATAAATAAATAAATAAAAATAAAAATAAATAACCAAACTAATAATCACAACTAATCAGTACTAAACAAAACTAATTGTTGCAAAACATGCTTTTTTGGCCTCATGAAAACTTTTTAGCCACAAAATCTTATAATAACCATGACAACCATAGTTACAAACTTGCAATATATATATATATATATATGGACTAATAATTGCGTACTTGCAATGCTTTTGATAACCTTTTTTTTTTTTTTTTTTTTTTTTAAACTCACAATGAACAATGACTATTTTTTCATTTCACGACAACATCTTTACAATACTTTTTTGTGGCTAATTGGGAAGCATGCAGATCCTCTGTCCAATTTATTAATTAGTCTGACTATTTCTGTCCCTTTTGATTTTTTTTTAATACTTACAATGAACAATTACCCTTCTTTCATTTCATGACAATATCGTTACTACACTTTTTTGTGACTAATTGGGAAATAGATCCTCTCGTTACGGCGCTTTTTTGTGGCTAATTATTGGGAAGCAGATGCTTTCTCCAATTTATTAGTCTAACTAATTGTGTCCCTTTTTTAGGGATTTTTCTTCCTGGTTTTTTTAATTAACAAGGATCAATTACCCTTCTTCATTTCAAGCTCATAACCAACTGATATTTTTTCATTTAATTTAAACAAAAACAGATACTATTTCCTCTGGGGAAGCTGACATTGATGATATATTCTGCCGTGGCATCCATCATTTTTTGTGGTTATATAATCTTCGACACTGACAACATGATCAAACGACACAGCTACGACGACTATATTTGGGCCGCAGTCGCTCTTTACATTGACATTATTAATCTTTTTCTTACTCTTCTCAATTTACTCAAATTGTCTGACTAAAAACACTACATTATAGTTTTTCACTCTCTTTCTTGGATTTTTAAAAATATTCACATCTGGAAAGTAGTTGAAGCATGTATTATGTGAGCTTAATGTTTACACTTTAATATTGACTTATTAATTCAGTATTGACTTACTTGGATATTGACACAGTACTTTTAGTTTGTATAATTTCATTATCTTAGCTTACCGTAGAAATTATTATCATCCCGTAAAGAACAAACAAAGAAGTATTATTGTTGTAAATCACATGCTTGTAGAAAGTAGATGGACATTCAATTACTCCAGCACAAGCAACAAGAAGCAGCTGGTAAACACTCTGGAGGAAAGAAAGAAAAAGAAATACAATGGACAATCTAATATTTTTACGAAAAATTCCATATTTATGTAGAAAAATACCATTCTGCACGACTTAATAAGGCAATAGTTACTTTACATGCTCAAAACCTGAATTTATCAAATGTATTTGAGATAACCAACCGAGTTATTTAAGCTAACTAATACAATATCTTTCAAATAAGTTAGACTATTCAAGATTTTTTTACTGACTTTTAATGGGACAGCTAGATATCTGGCCACTTTTAGGCCCAAAAGTTAGCAAATAACCAAATCTTTTTTTTTTTTTTGATGAGAAAACTAGGTAGATGATCAATTTTTTATATTGGTTTAAGTAGATATCCAATTTTTAAATTTTATAGCTAAATGTCTATTTCTTTTAAATGGTAAATTGATGTATATTTTGCTTTTTTATTTCTGTCCTTTTTTTAATAGGCTTATTTATGGTCCCAATCTAAACTAATTTCTCTCACATCATATCACTGAGAGTGAAATACAGTTCTCTCAGTTAGTGTATAGGACTTGAAGCCTACTAGCTCAAAGGCAGATGAACACTATATCTATTCTCAATAAATTCAAGTACGCTCTCAAAAATTTCTCTTCAGTTTGACATGATAGATCTTGACTTTAGTGATTTCTATAGAAGTCTGGCGAGATGTCAAAAGTAGGAAATCCGACGACATGAGTCGTCGCTTCAGGGACTTTTAAAGAGACTACATGAATATGATTATGTCGTCGCTTTAGGGACTTTAAAAGATACGACATGATGATGTCGTCGCTTTAGTTCTTGTAAAAAAAACTTGGCACCAACATTTTGTTGTATGGTAAAGACATGTAGATTATACATACGACGGTTCTTGATTTCAGCCATGATAAATAGGTCCTATCACCACAACCCATGTCTTGGCCATACTCGAAACCTTATACCTGCCTTCTGCCAGAGCATTTTAACAATGACAAATGATGTAGCGGAAGCGTCTGATAAGAAAGATCTTTTGAAAAATTGGGGACAACCTACTATAACCTGTTGATTCACTCATAAATACCAGGAAATAGGTTTCAAATAACTGTTGATTCTCAAAGAATACCAGAAATTTTGGAAGAAAAGAGATACTCTCTTAAATTTTATTAATCAACTCAAAACTGAAAATAAAAGGTCTTATGGCTCATAATATATAAGAAAACTAGACAAGACACGAAACCTTATCAAAAATATTAAAATATTCGGAATCTGGTAACAAAATAAAGGGAAAAAACACAAATATGGGTAACAAAAAACGCTAAAATCGCATAGTGGTAGACCAGTTTTATCTACCGAAAACTGGTAGTAGACCGATCCTGTTTACCCATTATTCCAGAGAGTAAATCACTATTTTGGACGAAAAATCAGCAGACTGTTGTTGGGACGGTAGACCGGAAATTATAGGCGGTCTACCGAAAATTCTAACTCTCACTTATTATGAACGTAGGACTCGAAAAACTCGAACTCATGACGCGATACATCAACAAACCCCCTTGAATTTGGCAACGTTGCCTCATAGCAATAATAGCCACTTCAATGGCCATAATTGCAGTAAGGCAACAATATGACCTTTTAATTATTTTTAGTTTTCTAAATTTAAATGAAATTAATTAGATCTTATTCGATTTCTGTTGAATAATTGTACTTTAAATTAATTTAGACATAATTTTAGTTAAGTTTTGAATTAGTTTGAAGTTTTCATTTCTAAAATTTCTAATTTTCCTTAAAAGCTAAAACCTTTTAAGTTCTTTATATTTTCTCTCCAAATCTACGAGTATTAAGAAAATACCTATTATATTTTCAGAAAAGATAGCACTTGACGTGCATGTCAATTCAGTCTAAAATTTAACAGTTCTGTTAACAGTTTGGGGTTGATTGCTGCTATTTTGAGAATTTAAGGACTTACTTGCAAAAAACTGTAATTTAAGTACAACATTGCCAATTCACGAAGAGTCCAGGGGCAAACAATGTCAGAAACCCTACAACATAATAAACACGTGTCCAGTAAAGAGTAAAGGCAGCTCGTCAAATATGATTAAAACAGAGCTAGCATCTCAAGCACTCTAATTACTACACTAATCATTTCTATCAGAGTGTAATATCTCTCGGATTACTGTTTTCCATTATTTCTAATAAGCTGTTGCTTCCTTAATTTTATGCTTCTTCCAATATTTTGGCAAATTATACATAACATACATATCTTTACACAGCCACGCCTCCCTCTCTCTCTCCCTCTCTCTCATTTCTCTCAGACATTGTCCGTACGTGAGTGTCTCCAAGTCCGAGCCCCAGGCCTGAATCTACTTCCTCGGCTGCGCCTCCCTGAAGGTCCCTCCATCTTTGTCTTAGTCTTCGCGTGTTCTTCCCCCAAGCTTGAAGGTCCGTCCGCATCTCTCCCTACCTTCCTCTAATCTGTCCCCTTTTTTGGGGTTTCAAGACTCTTTTTTTCTTCCCGAGGGATTTTGGGTTTGGGTTTGGGTTTGGGTTTGGGGGTCTTTTTACTAATTAAGCTTTCATTTCTTGTCATCATTAATCTCTTCTTTCAGCTACCACTCACACTGCCGCAGCACTCTCGCCCGCCCTGTCTCGATCGCGCGCTCTCTCACTCTCACTCTCGCCATCTCTCCATCCCACGCTCCAGCGGCCTCTCGCTCAACACTCGGTGCTCTCGGAACATTAATCGAAGAGACAGAGTAAAAAGGTTAATATATGTTTCCTTTTTCCGAGTCTTTTTTTTTTTTTTGGAAACATGAATACTAATTGATTGCTTTATCAACTCGACCCAACCTACCATATTTAGTTTCCATGCACGAACGTTTTCTTTAATAATCACTGCATTTTACCATGTCCTGATCTGATTGCTCTGATTCTAATCTACGGTTTGTTTTTCTTGCTTTGAAGTATTCTTCTCTTACTTTTGGGCTTTTCGATCTTACATTACATTGTTCCTTCTTGCTGAAAAAAAAACCAAGATTGCTTTTAATTTATTGTCATATGACTGGTGAATTTGACTTTAATTTGTTGAGGTTAGTTGGGTAATAAGTCTACCATCTGTTTCTTTTATATTATTTTTCTTATATCTATAGCAAAGTTGGTAATTGATATTTTCTTGCAAATATTATATAGTGAAGCATTAGAAACTATCTGGGACACCATTTTGGAAACTTGCAAGAGTGAAAAAATATTACTATTTTAGTTCTTAGCTTTTTTTTTTTTTTTTCCTTTTCCCTACTTGCTCCTGTTTTTGAATTACTTAGTCAAAGTAATAATTGGAATGTATTAGTTAAGGCTTTTTCTTTGTATTATTATGTTAATTAGGAGTAGTGTCTAACAACGTGTTCAAGCTTAATTATCTTCAATACTTACTTTTTTATTTAATAGAAGAGCAATGAGTACACCCTTTCATTGAGACTTGACGCTTACACTAAAAGTGATACTAAGGAAGGGAAAGATGACATAAGTTTGTATTCAGATCAACTTGTATGAATTAAAGAGCCTATAATGTGGATCCCAACACTTGCTGTTCATTCTCTAGTTTATTCATATTTTTTGTAGGTAAAATTAGTTGTCTAATGATATATGATCTAGATTGAAACGTGTGTTGGTTTCTTGAGCCAACCACTGTGATATTCCTCTTTGACCTATAGCAAATTAATACTCCTTATAAGAATCTGTCCATGTGTTATGTCTTGTGACTGAGGGTACTGATGGTTTTTTGGTGAACAAACTACATAGATGAGGTGGTGGAGTAACAACAGATAACTAAATAGTTATTGATTTATTTCAATAACGAATTGATTGTCTTACCAGTTTATCTGTTTTCTTTCAATTGTTTTTCTTGGGTTCCTAACATTTAGAATATATGGTTTTAATGATTACCAGTTTAATGGGGAAGAGATGTTACAGTGAACAGTGTAGGATAAATATTCTAATTATTAATTATTGCTATTTTTGCAATTTTTATTTATTTGAATATGCCAATTTCGTTAGTTTTTTTGCTAGTGGAGTTTAAACAAGGTGAGTTATTACTAGAAATGCTCCCTCTCGAGAAAAGAATAAAAAATAGTTTGTTAAACATCGATTGAATTAATAATGAATGAGAGATAGTACAAGAAAATGCTCCTCAATTTGTTGGCATAGTGTTAATGGTTCCAACAGGCACGATGTAACTTGTATTTATTGACATCATGATAAATAAAAGGGTGTGCTGAATTATATATAGTTGATCAACTTTGGGTTGTTTTGGAGGTCTTGCTTCTCTTGAAGAGCCAAATCATTTCCTCAAATTACCAATCTATGTTTTCTTTTGCTTATTTGTGATGGGTTCGTACTTGGATGCATGAGTTTGTCCTCACTTTTTTTTTCTTCACCACAATTACTTTTCGTAATATTTATATGAACAGCAGTAGCGAAATTTATAGGCCCAAATCCTTCATCTCAAATTCAAAATTAAGAATATCCTTGAGAATCTGAATTTCTTGGTTGTTGTCACTTTGCAATTAGCATATCATCCACATATAACAAGAGATAAGACTTTACTTGATTACCTTCCTTTTTTCATATAAATACAACTATCATAGTTGCATCTAATGAAAACAAAATAAACGTACTTTGTTCCTATTTTCATCCGAAATAAAACCTTCTGGTTGACTCATGTAAATGATCTCTTCCAACTCTCCATGTAAGAAAACAATTTTAACGTCTAATTGCTCTAACTCTAAATCAAAATATGCCACCAGTGACAATATAATTCTTATAGAGCAATGTTTAACTACAGGTGAAAAGATTTCATTAAAATCTACTCCTTCTTGTTGAGTAAACCCTTTGGCCACTAACCTGGTTTTAAATCGAGCTTGCTCAACTCCAAGAATACCTTTCTTTTGAAGATTCACTTACTGCCAACTACTTGCTTGTCCTTAGGTCTGTCTCCATATTTGATTTTTAATCAAAGAGTCATATTCCTCTTGCATAGCAGCCAACCACTTGCTTCAATTTTTGTCTCTAATTACTTCCTTATATGACTTAGGCTCTTCTCTTTCAAAATCTTCGGCAATGTTAAGAGCATATGAAATGAGATCAGCATGACTATATCTATCGGGTGGTCTTATGGTCCTTCTTTCCATATATATCTCTTGCCAAGAGATATGAATCTGTAGATACACCAGGTTCAGCTCTGGTATCAACTAGTTCAGGTTGAGATTCGAGCTGATTTTGTACCTTTTCCTGACCTGTTAACTCCATCTCAACTTGCAGCCTCTCTTTGTACTCAACTCCGTCAAACTTATATACTGAGTACTTGATCAGATTTGGCATTTTTGACTCATCAAACATAACATCTCTACTTATCAAATATTTTTGCTGACCTGGCTCTATACACTACAATTTTTAACCTTTAACACCTTCAGGGTATCTAATAAAGATACATTTCTTCGCTCTTGGTTCAAGTTTATCCTGTCTTATGTGTGCATAGGCTAGACAACAAAAGACTCTTAAATTACTATAATCCGCTCAGTGACCAGACCAAAGCTTCATTAATGCCTTGAACTTAATTGCTGAAGAAGGACACCTATTAATAAGATAAGTTGCAGTAACTACTGCTTCTCCCCAGAAGCCTTTAAGCAAACTAGCATTCAAGAGCATGCATCTGACCCTCTCAAGAATGGTTCTATTCATTCTTTCAACCAGTCTATTCTGCTAATGAGTTCCACTAACAGTTTTATGCCTCGTAATCCCATCTTTCCTGCTTAACTCGTTAAACTACTCTGAAAAATACTCCAGGTAAGGGTGTTCAAAATAACTGCTAAACTGTGGAAACCGTCCAATCCATGCGGTTTCTCTTCTTAAATGGCCGATTATGGATTAAAAAATATAAAAACTGACTTGGCTAGTTTGGTTCTCAATTTTGGACAAATTTAGTAGGATTCAAACTGAACTAACCAGTAAGTTTGTATTTTTTAAAAATATATATATATATTAATAGTTAAAAATTTAAACTCACTCATTCTAATTGAGTAATGATTACTCTTAGCTCATTTAAGACTATGTTACTTAAGACTCTTATGATATTTTAGACGTTAAGTCTTGTTATTATAATGTGTGTAAGATTAAAGAGTTTAAGTTTGCTATTCAATTTTGATTAGGTTATAAGTTATAACTAAAGTTCAAGTTTACTAGGACTTTCGATTGGGTTGTAGCTTTTTACTATATTATGATTTCGTTTTATATTTGGACTTTATATATTATATGAAGTATGATTATGATATGAGCTTAGTTGATGTTGTACTAATTCAAATTTTGTAAGTTTTCAAACTGCGGAAACCGCCCAAACCGGCCGCAAAAATGTAGGTACGGTCTGGCCGGTTTGAATCGACCAACTTAAACTACACAGATTGGTGAACCGGCCAAACTGCACATTCAGATTGGTTTCTGGATTGGCAATTTAGACTGTCCAGACCAGCTATGAACACCCCTAACTCCAGGCCATTGTCAGACCTTAAGTGTTTTAATTTCCTCTCTGGTTTATTTTCATGTAGTGTTTTCCATTCTTTAAATTTAAAAAAAGCATCACTTTTCTTCTTCAATATAATAGTCCATATCCTTCTTGAAAAATTATTAATTATAGAAAGGAAATATGGGCCACCTCTATGTGTTTGGGTCCTCGTAGGACCCCACAAGTCAGAATGAACATAGTCAAAAGGTTTAGTAGTTGTGTGCTTACCGATGCTGAATTTAATTCTTTTTGACTTACCATACACACATTGTTCAAAAAAGTCAAGTTGATTGATTTTATTACCACTCAACAGATTTTGTTTAGACAATTCAGTTAGAACTTTTTCACTAACATGGCCTCATCTCATATGCCAAGATCTAGTCTTTTCCATTTTATCATGTTCAATAAATATAGTCCATTTTTCCTTACTCCTTTCATAACTATTAACGATCCTTTTGAAACCTTTAAAGATCCATGTTTAGCTTTAAAAGAGTAACCATTCATATCAAACATGTCAAGAGAAATAAGATTACGTTTAAGTTCAGGAACACACTTAACCTGTTGCAAAATTCTCTCCACGCCATCAAACATTCCGAACCTCACAGAGCCTATTCCTACAACTTTGCAGGGTTTATTGTTCCCAAGAAGTACTGACCCACCATCAGTTTTTTCAAGATTCGCAAACTATCTTTTGTTTGGACACATATGGAAAGAATAGCCTGAGTCCATTATCCATTCTTTGTTAGACTCTTCATTTGTGACTACTAGTACTTCTGTTGAATCATATTAGTCTGATGCTACTGAAACTTCTCTAGGAAATTTTGGTTGCTTATGCTGCCTTTTCTTTCTTTCTGGACACTCCCTCTTGAAATATCCTTCTTTGTGGCAATGAAGCACTTGAACTTGGCTTTTGACTTGGATCTTGACTTGTTTCTTGCAGCTTTGTTGTCATGTTTTTCTGATCTTCCTCTTGCCATAAGTCCTTCCCCTGTATTCTCTTCCTTGGCTTCTAACTTCCTTTAATGCTCTTTAGCTTTGACAGCAGATTGAACCTCATTAAAAGTTATTGTTTGTTCTCTCCCATAAAACATAGCATCCTTAAAGTGCTCATAAACTTTTGGAAGAGTATTCAAGAGAATTAAGGCCTTATCCACATCTTCTAACTTAATCTCTATATTTTCAAGATCATCAATGATCTTATTAAATTTACCAATCTGATCTGAGATTGATTTTTCATCATTCATCTTAAATGAATATAACTTCTGTTTCATATGGAGTCTATTAGCAAGAAATTTGGTCGTGTAAAGATTTTCGAGTTTTACCCATATAGCAGGTGCTGATTTTTCTCTTGCAACCTCCCTCAAAGCTTTATCTCCAAGGCTCAAGATTATAGCACTATGAACCTTGTCCCGGATATCTACTTTCTGAGTATTAGTCAATGTTTGAGGCATATTTGACTTTCCCTTCAAAGTGTCAACAAAACCCTGTTGAACAAAGCAAGGCTCTCATCTTGACCCTTCATAACCCAGAGTCGTTCTTGCCAGAAAATTTCTCTATATCGTACTTGGATGAATTAATGGCTGTAACTTAGATTCCCATATATAATGCCACTTCTTAAATCTGAACTAGAAATCACCAAGAACAATTGCCAAGTCGAAGATGCGCAAATCAATGAAAACAAAGAAAATCACACAATACAATTTTATTGTGGTACAACCATAAATATCATGACCTACATCCACGTTGAGGACAACCTCTGCACTATGAAGAAGAATTTTTTACAAGCCTATTCAGAGAAGTTCTTTGTTTTAATATTCAAGCTTACACCGTTGAAAACCTTAGAATACACTTCTCTCAGTCCTAAGCTCTCTCTCATACTAGAAAACAATATGATCTGTGTTCTTTCTCTCTCTCACCCCTAAGACGTTATTTATAAACACATAGTACTTAGTAACAATCAAGAACCCATAACCAATGAAATTCCCCAAGACTAAAACAGTTTCAGCTGAAAAAACTCCCAGATAGTTATGATCGTTATTTCAGTTATGACCATTAACTGAGATAACAAACTTCCTTAATCCGTGGTTATTCTAATTTTGAGAGATACCTTTAACAACTTTAATCCCTCTGTTTTCATTTTATTGTAATGGAAACCGAAGTGATTTGATCACTCAAACTTGAAACTCTTTCATATACAAATCTTACATCGTAATCTAGAAAACAAACTTCAAGCAATACTAAAAACACAGACAAGATCTTATAGTGTTCAGTCCCTTTCGAGACCTACATCCACTTTCAGCAAGCAGAGTCTTTATTTTATTTATGAACAATCACAACAATACAACAAGATCTTCAATCCAAGAGACTAATGCTCTCCCGAGTACAAGACCAATCCCTCTATATTTTTTTCCTCTATTTTTGACAGCAAAAATTAATAAAGTATTATAGCAGAAAAAAAAAGAAGAATTAGCCCTTTTATACACCAACTCTTAACAAACTGAAATAACCACCTAGTTGCCTTGAAATAAATTCTTCCATTTGCTGTCACGTCATGACTTGAGCACTCAATTATAGTCACTAGACCTCACAAATGTCCACATTGACTATTATTGGTTTATGATCCTCTGGTTGCTCCACTTGCCTCGAAAGGCCTTAAACATTCTTCACCCTGATCAAATTCAAGCAACGATTGAACTTACTACCAGATAAAACTTTAGTGATCATATAAACTAGATTGTCCTCAGTTGATATTTTCTTCACCACTACTTACAAAATGCAATCTAGCATCTATATGCTTTATTCATTCGTAAAACACTTGGTGCTTTGTTAAGTGTAGCACTTTGGCTATCACAAAACAATGTGAAACAATCTTGTTGAATCTTTAATTTAGCAACTAGACCTCCAAGCCACAATGCTTCCTTTATTGCTTCAGTTAGAGCAATATACTCAGTTTATGCGGTTGAAGGAATTACAGCTGATTGCAAATACGCTTTCCAACTTACTGATGTACCAAAGACTGTGAAGATATAACCTGTAAGTGACTTCCTCGAATTATAACACCCTGCAAAATCTGAATCAACATAGCCCAGTACAGTTACTGCTTTGTTCTAATTTCCAGTAAAAATAAGTCTATGATCAAGTGAACCCTTAATGTATCTTAAAGTCCATTTTAAAGGCTGTCAATGCTCCTTCCTTGGATTGGCCATGAACATACTAACCATACTAACAACATAAGTCAAATCAGGTCTTGAACATACCATTGCATATATAATCGACCCAAATGCACTTACATATGACACCTTATCCATTTGACTTATTTCAGCTTCTGTTTTTGGTTCTTGTAAATGAGACAATTTAAAGTGTTGTCCTAGTGGTGTTGAAACCAATTTTGCTTCATTCATACTAAATCTAACTAAAACCTTCTCAAGATATTATCTTTGAGACAGGAATAATAGCTTCTTTCTCCTATTTCTTCTTATCTCCATTCCTAGTACTTTCTTTGCAGGTCCCAATTTCAAAAGAACCCTTTAGCTGCTTCTTAATCTTTGAAATTTCCATACTATTTCTGCTGGTAATCAAAATGTTGTCTACATAGATATGTAAGTAAACCATTTCTTTATTGCTCAACAGCTTATAGTATACACACCTATCATATGAGCTTCTTTTCAAATATGATCTCAGCATAAAATCATCGAACTTTTTATTTCATTGTCTTGGAGATTGCTCTAAACCATACAAGGAATTCTAAAGCAAACATACTTGAGATTCTTGACTTCCAGCTATAAATCCCTCAGGTTGTTGCATTAGATTTCTCACCTCTAACTCTCCAGGTAAGAAAGCAGTCTTATCGTCTATTTGCTCAAACTTCATATCGTATTTAGCCGCCAATGATACTGATTTATCTATGCTTAACCATAAGTGAGTATATTTCATTAAAATCCACTCCTTCCTTTTGTATAAATCCTTTGGCCACAAGTTTGGCCTTGTATCTTGGTTTCTCCACCCTTGGTATTCCTTCTTTTTTCTTAAACACGTATTTGCAACCCACTATTCGAGCTTGATTAGGTCTTGGTATTAATTCCAAGTGTTGTTCTTGTGTAGAGGGTCAATCTTTTCCTCCATTGCTTTATGCCAATAAGCACTTTCACTTCCACTCATTGCCTCTATTGGAATAATGTCCTATAATGCAGTTTATTATTTTGACATTATAAACAATTTATTATCGGATTATTTGTTATCTATTTGTTAATAAATTCTATGTTATGAATTTTATTTCATTTATGTCACATTGATGTACATGTGATATGCATATTTATCTTATGCAAACATCTAAAAGATTCCGAGACATATAACGAGTAATAAAGAATTATTCGTATGATGAGTTCATATGTGGGAGACATTATATTCTTTATTTCATTATATCTAAATTAAATTATTCGTATTCTGCATATTGAAGATGGAATATTTTACTATGCCATAGAATGTAGTGTTGTCTATTTAATTAATGAAGTCTCTAATTATCGAAGTGAGTCTTCGGATAGAAATACTAGTGTGTTATAAGAAAGTTATAACAGCACCGAACAGGATCTAGTAAATTAGAATTTGAGGTTAAGTGCGGTAACTCAAATTTCTAATTTCACTAATCTAGCACTATTATAGAAGACCTTAATTCTAGTGATTAACGAACTTACTTTCATGTGTTTTATCTTTTTGAGTTATTAAAGGATTAGTTCCGATTTATGGTTCGAACTCCGGTATCTTGGAAGATAAGGTATATGAAATGTGTAGAATGTTTTCATGATGGACACTATACATATGATGTCACTTTGAGTTTTTTCAAGTACTTAGATAATATAAACCAGGGCCTCGGTATTCACTATGTGAATTTGACCGTGTTGGTATAAGTAGATACAAACACCGTACTCAATTATTATCCATTAGATGAAAAATGACAACTCAAAGGTAAATATGTACTAAAGGGGTAATACGGTAATTTCACCCTACTAATACGGCATTGCATTGGGGGTATGTCTGCAAGTATAGTATATACTAAATGGATCAAGCTAATTAATTGTTAATAAGCTTCACATAAAATAAAAATGACATTTAGTCCAGGAGTTCAATATTGGGCTTATAGTGGTGTGTCCCAATATTAATGGACAAGGCCCAATCATAATTAAGAGTTAGTTATGATAGAAGGTATATGGTCTATTGGAGTTTGGGTTTTATGGATCTATCTGGTCCCCTGTCTAGCTCAAATTAAAGCCCAATAGTTATTTGATGATCAGTTGAGTCCAACAAGCCCACTAGGGTTTACTAATCTCTCTCTATATAGTTAAGAGAAAAGTTCTCTAACTGTATAATTATCAACTACACATGAAACACCCTTGGAGAAGTGAGTGTCACACGAAAACCAGAGAGAGGAAGAGCAGAGAAAAATCGGCCACACTAGGGGATTCATTATCCTTGGTGTTTCGGCTATCCTGGAGAAATCGGTTCGAGAAGATTGTCTTCTTGTTCATCTGCGGATCTCTTTGTTGGGAATCAAGAAGGTGACCACCCACCGGATCAATCAAACAGCTTTCGAGAACAGACGGGAAGACGAGAAGCTTGTGGAGCGAATCCGGGTATTGTTCTTGTCTAGATCAAGAGTTAATTTATGTTAGATTACGATCCGAAAAGTTTTATAAATAGAAAAATTTTAAATGACAAATTCCGCTGCGTTTCTTGATTTTAAAAAGTTATGATATTTTTAAAAATAATTTTATGAAAATATTTTTCAAGAATTTATTCCAGTAAACACCAGCTGCCACCTTATATGTCTTAGATTCTAGATCGTTTATCTCCTCAGCTATAGTGAATGCAAAAGAAATGAGATCGGCATAACTATATCTTTCAGGAGGTTTGATTGCTTTCTTTTTCCTGTCTATTGTCAATTCGTAGTCTTCTGTATCAGAATCCTCTTCTTCAATTTCAGGTTCAGATCCAAACTCTTACTGATCTTGATGCATTTCTTGAGTTACAGTCTTCGTTTGGACTAAATCTGTTTCCTAAGAATTTCTAGTAGACTCCACCTCAATTTCAAGATTATCGTTGATATTCTCATTTGTAGTTGCTGGTGTAATTTTCTGAGTAAAATTTGACATCTTATTTTCATTGGACACCACATCCCCACTAGTTAAATATCTTTTGTGTCCTGGTTCTAAACACCATAGTTTTGTAACCCTTAACTCCTTGAGGATAGCCTAGAAAGGTGCAATTTAAATCCCTTACATCAAGTTTATCTTTCTTGATATATGCATAAGCAGTACAACTGAACATATTCAACCTGCTATAATCTATTGGTTGACCTGTACATAGCTCCTCGGGTGTTTTGAATCTATTTGCAGACGATGAAAACCTATTAATTAGGTAACATGCTGTTTCAATAACTTTATCCTAGAAAGTTTTAGGTAAGCCTGCACTCAATAGCATACACCTCACCTTTTTTATATTGTCCTGTTAAACCTCTCAACCAAACTTTCTTGCTGTGGATTTCCTATTACAGTTCGGTGTCTAGCTATACCTTTATTTTCACAATATCTATCAAACTCTCCAGAACAATATTCTAACTTATTGTCTGTCCTCAACCTTTTCAATTTCTTTCCTGTTTGATTTTCTAATAAAACTTTCCAGGCTTTAAATCTCTCAAGGGTATCATTTTTGTTCTTTAAGATATAAACACAAACTATTCTACTGTAATCATCAATTATCAACAGAAAGTAATGATTACCACAATGTGTTTGAGTTCTAGAGCCCTCCACAAATCTAAATGAATATAGTCTAGTGTAAACTTTATTCTATGAATTGTTGTATTGAACTTAACCTTACAACTCTTTCCATATACACAAGTCTCACAAAATTCTAATTTTCCTATTTGATCATTCCTAAATAGTCCTTGTTTATTTAGCTCTATTAGCCCTCTTTCACTCATATGTCTCGACCTTCTCTTATCTGATATATTTCTAGTCACAGAAGCAGATGTTTCAATGATAGTATCACCTAGTTAAAAATATAGTCCATTCTTCCTAAAACCTTTCATTGCCACCAACACTCCTTTCATTAGTTTCATAATACCAGATTCAGCTTTAAAAGAGTAGCCATTAAAATCCTCCATACCCAATGAAATTAAATTTATTTTAAGTTCAGGAACATACCTTACTTCGTGAATTAACCTGTCAACGCCATCGAACATCTTGATTCTCACTGATATGATTCCAAGAACCTTACAAGATATATTATTTCCTAAAAGTACAGATCCGCCATCTGTTTGGGTAAATGTCTCAAACCAGATTCTATTTGGTGTCATATGAAATGAATACCTTGAATCTAAAATCAATTCTTTGCTCAAATCCATGTTTGAAATTGATAGAACTTCAACAGATTCATATCCATCCGAAGCAACAGATGTATCCCCTGAATCTCTGGTCTTATCTAATCTTTTCTTTTTCCTTTTTAGACAATCCCTTTTGAAATGACCTTCTTTGTGACATGTGCATTTCAATTGTGCCTTTGATTTGGATCTTGGCTTGTTATTACCCTTATAATATCTCTTTTCACTTCTTCCTCATGTAGTCAACCATTAACCAGTGATTCTTCCTTAATTCCATATTGTTTTTGCAACTCTTTCGAATTAAGAATAGCTCTAACTTGTGCTATTGTTAATGACTCCTTTCCATACAGTAATATATCCACTAAGTGTTCATATTGCGATTAAGGAAGAGAACATAGTAGTATAATCACCTGATCTTCATTTTCAATTCTTACATCAATATTTTTCAGAACTAAGATGATCTTATTGAAATCATCTAAGTGTTTCTTGAGAGATTTACCTTCTTTCATATGCAAAGTATAGAGCCTTTTTTTTTTCTCCGATACAATCTATTTGCAACTAATTTCTTTATGTAAAGCGCTATGAGTTTGCTCAATAACCCAGCTTTAGTCGATTCACCTTTAACTTCCTTCAACATTTCATCTCCAAGGCTCAACAAGATTGCATTATGTGCTTTGCTCTCCATTTTTTTAGCCGTCACTCGATCGGTTTTAGCATCTATGGTTTCTTTACTCAACGCATCATCAAGACCCTGATAAACAAGAAGTGCACCTTGATTCACCATAAATTGAAGTCGTTTGTCTTAGTAAACTTGTCAATCTCGAATTTCATCGTCGTCATCTTCGAAATCAATCCTGTCTCTGATACCAGTTTATAGTGATTTGATCACTCAAACTCGAAACTCTATCACACACAAATATTAGATTGTAACCCAGAAAATAAACTTCAAGCAATACACATACAAGATCTTATAGTGGTTCAGTCTCTTTCGAAACCTACATCCACTTTCAACAAGTTGAGTCTTTCTTTTATTTGTGAATAATCACAATAATATAGTATAGCAAGATCTTCAATCCATAGAGACTAAACAGCAAAAATTGATAAAGTGTTACACCAGAAAAAGGAAGAATTAGCTCTTTTATACATGAACTCTTAACAAACTGAAATAACCATCTAACTGCCTTGAAACAGATTCTTTCACTTACTACCACGTCATGACTGGAGCACCCAATTATTGTCACCAGACCTCACATGAACTAATTAGATTGTGAATTACTATCTCATTCTTTTTTCAGATTTGTTATGGAGGAAAAGACTGACTTGTCAACACAACACGTACGCATGACTTAGTAAGTGTGGCCATGGACAAACAAATATGATCTTATACCATTAGTAGTTTGTCTCTATCCTAGAGTCAAAGAGACAAAGAAACAAATTGAAAAACCTCATTTCCAAAAACCTAACTTCTGTCAGAGATGCTCTTCAGTGATAAACTGTTTTCAAGTTTCGGGATCCAAAGTAGTTAGAGCTACTACTAAGTGTTTATTTTCTTCGAGTGGGAACCGATTGCCTCCAACTACAAGTACGAAGAAAAGAATAATTCCTTACGATGATCAAACATTTGTTTGGAAAATGTCTGAGATCAGTGGCATCGAATCCAAAAATGTAGTTTTTATTTTTCTGGTAGGGAATTGTAATGGTTCCGATGAAGATGCTTTCAAAAGTTTACTAAAAGGTGTTTTTGCATCATTATCTCCGAAAGCTATGGTGGGCCTTATCGCTTTGGGAAGCAAAGTTCAATATGGTTTAGATGCAGATGAGGTTTTTGTACCGGCATCTAGAGAGATATTTCCTTCCCATTATTCAAACGGACAAGGAACCCTCATCTATATTGAAGCAAGATGCCGTATCAGAAGCCTTCTCGTTAGTTAATGAGAAATTTGAGAATTTTAAGATTCTGTGAGGATCACGGCATTCCTTAATAGTCCATGTACCAAGAACTTGGTAATTAGCCACTCATATGATGTTCTTATGAATTTTTACTGTGATTTTCTATTTATTTATTCATTTATTCCTATAGTTAATTAACGGAATTATTTCAATTAATTTTGCTTGAATTGCAGTAGGGAGTATCAAATTCCGAGTTCTATGGTAATATAGGGAAAGAAATAGCTAAAAACGAGCACGTTTTAGATGTATATGCAATTTTGTCTTGTGAGGTCTGTACCATGAACTTGTTAAAGGGGGTGAAACGAAATAACTTAAGAATAAAGAAAAGAACCAATTTAAACTAACTGGAATTTTAATAGTACAAGTTAGAGAATACATGTGCTAATTATATACATATATTATACATATGTTATATGTGGGATAATGGTGTATACATACATGCTATCATTTCACATATACATCTGTTACATACATTCTTATATGTATTCTTATAGCGTTAAAACTTTATAATTGACATATGTGCTAATTATATACATATGTTATACATATGTTATATGTGAAATAATAGCGTATACATATAAGCTATCATCCCACATATACGTATATTACATACATTCTTATATGTATTCTTATAACATTAAAATTTTGTTATTGACATTTCTTTTAAGTTCATTATTCTGCTCTTCCTACGTACGTGTGTGTATATACTTAAGTATTCCATATGTAAATTATTCAAGATCAAGAAAGCTTGATAAGTACTGAGCTATCAAAGTCCATATATTTATATTCATTTACGCTTTCAGTATCAAGAAGAACCTAAATTGTGATACAACTGTAAAAGTAAAATTCTCTAACTTGCACTATTAAAAGTCCAGTTAGTTTAAATTGGTTCTTTACTTTATTCTTGAGTTATTTCATTTCACCCCCTTTAACAAGTTGATGGTACAAACCTCATAAGACGAAGTTACATATACGTCTAAGACGTACCCGTTTTTAGCTAGTTCTTTCCTTATATTAGCATAGATCTCGGAATTTGATACTCCTTGCTACAATTCATACAAAATTAATTGAAATAATTCCGTTAATTAACTATAGGAATAAATGAATAAATAAATAAAAAATCGTAGTAAAAATTCATAAGAACATCATATGAGTGGCTAATTACCAAGTTCTTAGTATATGGACCATTAAGGAATGCCGTGATCCTCGCAGAAGTCTTAAAATTCTCAAATTTCTCATTAACTAACGAGAAGGCTTTTGATACGGCATCTTGCTTCAACATAGATGAGAGTTCCTTGTTCGTTTGAAAATATCTGCTCTGGATGCGGTACAAAGACCTCATCTGCATCTAAACTACATTGAACTTTGCTTCCGAAAGTGATAAGGTCACCATGGCTTCCGGAGGTAATGATGAAAAAACACCTTTTAATAAACTTTTGAAAGCATCTTCATCGGAACCGTTGCAATTCCCTACCAAAAAAATGAAAACTGGATATTTGGATTCGATGTCACTAATCTCAGACACTTTCCAAACAAATGTTTGATCATCATAAGGAATTATCCTTTTCTTCAGGCTTGGAGTTGGAAGCAATCGGTTTCCACTCGAACAAAACAAACACGTAATAGTAGCTTTAACTACATTGGATCTCGGAACTTGAAAACAATTTATCACTGAAAAGCATCTTCGACAGAAGTTAGGTTTTTAGAAAGGAGATTTTTCAATTTGTTTCTTTGTCTCTTTACCTCTAGGATAGAGACAAACTGCTACTGGTATGAGATCATATTTGTTTGTCTGTGGCTACACTTGCTAAGTCATGCGTATATGTCGTCCTGACAAGTCAGTCTTCTTCTCCATAAATCTAGAAAAAAAATGAGATAGAAATTTATAATCTAATTAGTTCCTGTAAGGTTTGGTGACTGTAATTGGGTGCTCAAGTCATGACGTGGTAGTAAGTGGAAGAATCTATTTCAAGACCGTTAGGTGGTTATTTTAGTTTGTTAAGAGTTAATGTATAAAAGGGCTAATTCTTCCTCTTTCTGGTATAACACTTTATCAATTTTTGCTGTTTAGTCTCTATGGATTGAAGATCTTGTTGTGACTGTTCATAAATAAAAGAAAGACTCTGCTTGCTAAAAGTGAATGTAGGTCTCAAAAGGGACTGAACCACTATAAGATCTTGTATGTGTATTGCTTGAAGTTTGTTTTCTAGGTTACAACCTAAGATTTGTGTGTGATAAAGTTTCGAGTTTGAGTGATCAAATCACTACAAACTGGTATCAGAGGCATGATTGATTTCGAAGATGACGACGACGAAATTCGAGATTAACCAGTTTACTAAGACAAACGACTTCAATCTATGGCGGATCAAGGAGAGGACACTTCTGGTTTATTAGGGTCTTGATGATGCGTTAAGTAAAGAAACCATGGATGCTAAAACCGATCGAGTGAAGGCTAAAGAAGTGGAGAGCAAAGCACATAATGCAATCTTGTTGAGCTGTGAAGACGAAGTGTTGAGGGAAGTTAAATGTGAATCGACTAAAACTGGGTTATGGAGCAAACTCAAAGCCCCTTACATAAAGAAATCAGTTGTAAATAGATTGTATCGGGAAAAAAAAAAGGGCTCTATACTTTGCATATGGAATAAGGTAAATCTCTCAAGAAACACTTGGATGATTTCAATAAGATCATTTTAAAACTGAAAAATATTGATATAAGAATTGAAGATGAAGATCATATGATTATACTGCTATGTTCTCTTCCTTAATCGCAATATGAACACTTGGTGGATATATTACTGTATGGAAAGGAGTCACTAACAATAGCACAACTTAGAGCTATTCTTATTTCGAAAGAGTTGCAAAAATAATATGGAATTGAAGAAGAATCACTGGTGAATGGTTGACTACATGAGGAAGAAGTGAAAAGAGAGATTATAAGGGTAATAACAGGCCAAGATCCAAATCAAAGGCACAATTGAAATGCACATGTTCCAAAGAAGGTCATTTCAAAAGGGATTGTCTAAAAAGGAAAAAGAAGGGATTAGACAAGACCAAAGATTCAGGGGATACATCTGTTGCTTTGGATGGATATGAATCTGTTAAAGTTCTATCAATTTCAAACATGAATTCGAGCAAAGAATGGATTTTAGATTCAGGGTATTCATTTCATATGACACCAAATAGAATCTGGTTTGAGACATTTACCCAAACAGATGGCGGATCTGTACTTTTGGAAAATAACAAGTCTTGTAAGGTTCTTGGGATCATATCAGTGAGAATCAAGATGTTCGATGGCATTAAAAGGTTAATTCAAGAAGTAAGGTATTTTCTTGAAGTTAAAAGAAATTTATTTTCATTGGATATGGAAGATTTTAATGGCTGCTCTCTTAAAGTTGAATCTGGTATTATGAAAGTAATGAAATGAGTGTTGGTGGTAATGAAAGGTATTAGGAAGTACAAACTATATTCTTAATTAGATGATACTATCATTGGAACATCCGCTTCTGTGACTAGAGATATATCGGATAAGACTAAATTGTGACATAGGAGGTTAGGACATGTGAGTGAAAGAGGGATGGCAGAGCTAAATAAAGGAGTATTTAGGGAATGATCAAATAAGAAAATTGGAATTTTGTGAGACTTGTGTATATGGAAAGAGTTGTAAGGTTAAGTTCAATACAGCAATTCATAGAACAAGGTCTACACTAGACTATATTCATTCAGATTTATGGGGGGCTCAAGAACTTAAACACATTGTGGTAATCATTACTTTCTGTCGATAATTGATGAGTACAGTAGAAAAGTTTGGGTTTATATCTTAAAGAACAAGAATGACACCCTTGAGAGATTTAAAGCCTGGAAAGTTTTATTAGAAAATCAAATAGGAAAGAAGTTGAAAAGGCTGAGGACAAATAATGGGTTAGAATATTGTTCGGGAGAGTTTGATAGATATTGTAAAAAGGAAGGTATAGCTAGACACCATACTGTAATAAGAAATCCACAACAAGAAGGTTTGGCTGAGAGGTTTAACAAGACAATATAGAAAGGGTGAGGTGTATGCTATTGAGTGTAGGCTTGCTAAAACTTTCTAGGATGAAGCTATTGAAACAGCATGTTACCTAATTAATAGGTGTCCATCGTCTGCAGTTGGATTCAAAACACCCGAGGAGCTATGGACATGTCAACCAGCAGGTTGAGGGTGTTCGGCTGTACTGCTTATTATTACGCTAAATGCATATATATAAAATAATCGCAAGTGCACGGGTCGTAATCAAGTAATAAAGTGATAAATATAGAGTTGTCGATCCCACAAGGAATTTGGTGTTAAATTATCGTTAATTACTAGAATTATCGTGATCTAACTTTTTCTAGGCAACTAAATTAAATAAGTTTATAATTTAAATAAATACAAATATAATTATAAATAAAAAAATATGGAGACTTCCATGTACAAATATTCTAAGGATTAAATTCACCTAACTATCAACTATGTCTTTTGATCTCCAATTGTATTCTAATCAATCGTTCCTATTTTATAAGCCAAGAAGCCGAAGATATTTCTACTCTCTCTCTCCAGTGCCGAGTGAAATCATTCCTAAATCCAGGTTCCAGTATCTCTATTCCGAACCTAGAAATTAAAAATTCATTATGTTCAATGGTTCTTTGATCAAGACATAGAATCAAAGTCCAAGTTGCATCATACGCAAGTATATAACAATTAATTCAACATATGAGAATCTAATACTAATCTCAACAAGAATTTCATATATCTAAACATATTCATAAATCAAGTATAATACAAAATTCAAATGAGACTAGAGTGAAAAAGAAGATGAGAAAAACTCTTTTATGGAGGTAGAATTTCAAGCTTTAATCTCTTCAAGCCACTCTCGCAAGCATTCTCTCTAAGATTTTTGCTCCAAGCTCCTTCCTCTCTAGGATTTTTGAGCTCTCAAATGTGTCTTCTCTCCAACTCTCCACACTTGAAATGGAGGCTTAAGGTTTTATTTAAGAGGCTTCAAGATGATTTAGGCCAGGTAGAATATCAACCATTCGATCAGATCGAATCAATAGTCCAGATTGGCTCTAAAAATGCGCTTCAGAATGCTGGGTAGCGCCGTGGTGTTCCTGGCAAGGGTCGCGGTGCTCCAGCCTCTGGAAGTCCAATTTTCAGATAGCACTACGATGCTACTATTCAAGCGCTGCGGCGCTCTCGGTTCTGGAACTCAGCACGACAGTTTTTTTTCCCGAATGCGCCGTTTCTTCATTTTAGCTCTGTTTTGCCTGATTTTCATTGCATTGCGTTCGTATTGGACTCAACTTTCATCAAGGATTGAAATACCCATATTTGGCACCATTTAATCTTAATTCTCATGTATTCACAAGAACTACAAAAACAAAGCAAAAGCACATCAAACTAACATAAATACTTAAGAACTTATAATTATTTGAGCTGAATAATACTTGATTGGTGAGTGAATTAGTCACTCATCAAATACCCCCAAACTCAAATATTTGCTTGTCCTTAAGCAAAACAAAACAAGAAAAGGAAAAAGTAAAATATAATTCAAGTACTAATGACATAAACGGCAAAGTGTGAGTTTCGTATCGAATCAAAAACCGTGCAAGTATCTCCGTAGCTACAAAATGTTCCAAGCTCAAAGGAAATGTAAACATTGAGATTATCTAGATTTTCAACTTCAAGCATCAATTTAACTCTACTCAAGACTCTCCATATATAAGTGTGTGCAAAATTAATATCACTTAACCAAATGAACTTCAAATAGACTTGTGTGTTTCGATAGATAATAAAAGATCTCTATATGATACAATTTGGAACTATCATATGCTCATTTTTCATGTTACTCTCCACTAATGTATGTTAGTATGTCATCAAATATTAAAAGGTCTTTCATTAAGCTTGTAATGTCGGCTTGGGCGAAGGTAAGATAATTTTGGAAAAATTTGAGTTTCGAATCACTCTTAAGTACATTAATCTATGACCTTTGTAGAGTTATGCTTTGGTACACTAAATAGCATTCTCATACTTCTTTTCAACTAAATTTCTCTTCTACCAACGCTCTGCCAAACACTTATTTAATTTTTTTCTTTTTTTTTTTTGAAATAAAAGATGTGAAATAAGACTAAAGGATGAAAGTCAAAAATCTCTCCCCTAAACTTAAAATCAACATTGTCCTCAATATTGAAAAATAAAATAGAGTAAGGGTACAAAATTTTCACTAAATTATTCTGTTTTTCATTTTTTTTTTCTTTATTTTTTTTATAGCACAACCCTTCTTCCTAATATGAACAAAATACAAATTAACTCTTTAAAACAATCAACATACTTAAAGTATAAGGTTGGTGGTTATTATTTTTATTTGGCAAAAGTGTGCAAGAAAAAGAAAGGTACAAATAAGCTCAAAATGGGTGTACTAGGATGATAATGTATCAATGTTAGCTTGAAAGGCTCAACTCAAACGGTCCAAAGATGGCCTAAATCATTTCTATAATGACATCTAACATAGAATTTCGTCTCAAGCTTTACTCAAATGGGTTTAAGAATTCATGAGATGTCAATGCCTATCTAATGTACACAAGTTTTCTCCAAAAGCTTAAAGAGTCAAGTGATTATGATTATCGTGCTCAAATGTGTAGAATCAAGAATAAGGTTCAATTAATGCGAGCCAAGCATACAGATAATCTCAATGAATTATATTTCAGAAGACCTAAGAGAATATTAAATGACTATACTTATCATCAATAACGAGTTATCTCATCTTATCAAAACTCACAACTTATTCAAACAAGGAAAAGAAAACAAAAGCGAATAAAAGATTTATCAAAAGAAATCAACTCATAGGAATAAAAGTTACAACTATCAACACACAAGTAAAGCCATACCCAACAAATAATTGATCAATAAGCGCTCTTATCCCCAAACTCAATATTGGCAATGTTCTTAAAATCTAAATCTTCAATATAAACACAAAGGAAAAGAACACGTACTGGGGAGGCGAGACATTCTCCTCTCCTATTAAGGTTGGCAAGGGTGGTGCTCCAGGCAAGATGGCTCTAACTTGGGTGGTGTGCTCCTCTCCATAATTTGTATCTTTAGGCTTATTCATGTATAAATTAGTGAAGCTCGTCAAATAGCGACTTCTGCCCATAATATGTGTCATATGACACATCAAATGGGTCTTGGTTTTGAAAGCCCTCAAGTTTGGCTATATATGGAAGTATTCGGTATGCATGCTCAACTTGACTCGGCACCAATACATGTGTTTGGTGGGCTTGAATGAATGTGCTAGCAGTGGTGGAAGAGGTTTTGGCCACATAAGATCGTCATAGATGTGATCTTTGATGAATGGTGGCGGCATGATGATTTGGATCTCAAAGGGTGAAGATTTACAAGTGTTGTCTTATGATTCTTATGATTCTTCCTCATTGATCCACTCTTGATTCTTCTCCTCACTTGAGTCGTCATCATCAAACAAACCCAAGATCCTCCCAGTTGTGTTTGGCCTCTCACGGTCGCTTTCATCATTGTTTGTGACATGTGCATCAATTATAGCCATCGCCCTTGTCATGGCCTCAAGGGAGTCATAAAGAGACTCAAATTATGAATTAAGAATGGTCTTCGTTTTCTCTTACTCCTTATGGCGAAGTCTTGTCTCATCCGAAAATTATCTAAAAAGATATTCAAGGTCAGGAGAAGGCTTTTCTAGGTGATGTGGAGTATCACACCATGATACTGAAATGCTAGAATTATCTCCTAAATCAAGGTGGTTTGGTAGATAATTCCAACTCCAATAGTCAAATTCGGCCATGTCTTTCAACAACCAATAAGCTTGATCAATGGATACTTTGTAGATAGAAGTGGTACCATTTCCTATTTCCACCTACATTCTTGTTTCGGGCCGAAGGTTATTGAGGAAATTTTGTATTTGATACTCCGGAGATAAACCATAATTCGGGCATAATGTGAGCAACTCCTTGTATCTCCACCATGTACAATAAAATGGCTCCGAGTTTCATTGAGCAAACCACAAGAGAACTTGTTGATCTAACATCTCCAAGTACCTCGCAAAACAAATATTTAAAAATAAATATTAAAAATGAAAATAAACGCCAAAATTAAAATCAAGTAAGTTATTTTCGATATTAAAAACAATCTAAAATACCAATTCCCCGGCAACGGCGCTAAAAACTTATTACGCTAAATGCATGTATGTAAAATAACCGCAAGTGCACGGGTCGTAATCAAGTAATAAAGTGATAAATATAGAGTTGTCGATCCCACGAGAAATTAGGTGTTAAATTATCATTAATTACCGAAATTATCGTGACCTAACTTTATCTAGGCAACCAAATTAAATAAGTCTATAATTTAAATAAATACAAATATAATTGTAAATATAAAAATAAAATATGGAGACTTCTATACACAAATGTTATACACAAATGTTCTAAAGGATTGAACTTACCTAACTATCAACTATGTTTTTTGATCACCAATTGCATTCTAATCAATCGTTCCTAGTTTATAAGCCATGAACCCGAAGATATTTCTACTCCCTCTCTCGAGTGCCGAGTGAAATCATTCCTGAATCCCAGTTCCAATATTCTATTCCGAACCTAGAAATTAAGAATTTATTATGTTCAATGGTTCTTTGATCATAGCTCCAAAGGAATCATAGGTTCTCTCAAACTCTACAAGTCCTAGCTTATAATATTATATGGTTACTTCTAAAATTCTCTTTCTCAAGTGCCAAATTTTAGAAACCAAATCATCCAACTAGTAGCTAATTAGTTAAGAAGCATTAAGTATGGAATAGCATAAATAAATTCAAGAACAAAATCAAAGAACATATTAGAAATCAAGACATAGAATTAAAGTCTAAGTTACATCATACACAAGCATATAACAATTAATTCAACATAGGAGAATCCAACACTAATCTCAACAAAAATTTCATATATCTAAACATATTCATAAATCAGGAATAATACAAATTCAAATGAGACTAGGGTGAGAAAGAAAATGAGAAAAACTCTTTTATAGAGGTAGAACTTCAAGCTTCAATCTCTTCAAGCCATTCTCTCAAGCATTCTCTCCAAGATTTTTGCTCCAAACTCCTTCCCCTCTAGGATTTTTGAGCTCTCAAGTGTGTGTCTTCTCTCCAACTCTCCACACTTAAAATGGAGGCTTAAGGTTGTATTTAAGGGGCTCCAAGGTGACTTAGGCCGGGTGGAATGTCAATTATTCGATCAAATGGCATTAATGGTTCAGATTGGCTCTAAAAACTCGCTAAAAATGCACTTTAGGATGCTGGGTAGCACCGCGTGCTCTAGCATCTGGAAGTCTGATTTCCAAGTAGCGCTGCGGCGCTACTATTCAAGCACCACAGTGCTCTCGGTTCTGGAACTTAGCACGACAGCTTTTCTTCCTAGGGGCACCGTTTCTTCATTTTAGCTCTGTTTTGTCTGATCTTTATTGCATTGCATTGCATTCGTATCAGACTCAACTTCCATTCAAAAGGATTGAAACACTCATATTTGGCACTAATTAATCTTGATTCTCATTTATTCACAAAAACTATATAAACAAAGCAAAAGTACATCAAACTAATATAAATGCTTAAGACCTTACAATTATTTGAATTGAATGATACTTGATTTGTGAGTAAATTAATCACTCATCACTTATGCATATATCAAGAAAGATAAACTTGATGTAAGGGATTTAAAGTGCATCTTTCTAGGCTATCCTCAAGGAGTTAAGGGTTACAGACTATGGTATTTAGAACCAGGACACAAGAGATATTTAATTAGTAGGGATGTGGTGTTCAATGAAAATGAGATGTCAAACATTAGTCAGAAAATTACACTAGCAACTACCAACGAGATTATCAACGATAATCTTAAAACTGAGGTGGAGTCTACTAGAAGTTCTTAGGAATTAGATTTAGTCCAAACTGAAAGAGCAAATATCTGTTGGCAACCTTCATGTTGCAACATGACTGGTTTCTCGGTCATGTTACAACATGCGACTAAATATTTGATCTGATTAGTTTTTTTTTTTAGTATAATCTGTATTTTTTTTTTATATGCTTTAGGTCACGATTTGTATAGTTGTCAAATATAAAAATCTGATCATATTAATGCATAGACATGTTCAATTGAGAAGGAATGGGTAAGTGTCTTTTACCAAAATTGGTTTTGAGTATATGTCATTCTTACCATAATTTGTTTTGAGTATATGTCTATTTTTCATTAAGAAAATTCCTTTAAATGAATATTTTATGTGTAATATCTTTTATAGGAGTTTCCTTAACTCATTTGTGCTGATTCTCATTGTTTAAAGTTATTCTAATTCGTGTAATTAATTGTCAAAAATGTTTGAGTAACTGATTATTTTATTTCAGGAAAGTAATCTAAAAGTTTCCTTTTCTGTTAGAACATGACTGGTTGACAGATCATGTTGCAACACGTGGACAGAATCAGCAGTTATTTTTCAAATCCGTTTTTCTAAGTTTGGTAATAAACTTGGCTGATCTTGCAAATCTTCTAATTAACATTAAATGCTTTTAATTATTCTTTGGCAGATATACACGTGAAGACTTGCTCCTTTTTCTATTTAAAGACCACTCAAGAGTAGCTTTAGGTAGAGAGACCACTATTGTATTTCGGCTATTGAGTGTAAAAAGAAAGGTTTTTCTTTTAGCCATATTTTAGACTTAGGAGGTGTCCTAGTCGTTT